>OX382308.1:8405000-9005000 GCA_947507805.1 Aporophyla nigra | reverse complement strand
TCTCCTCTCTCCCTTCTCAGCAGTTACCTTCGAAATAGAAAACAGGGGGTAAAAATTGAAAACCAGGTTAGTGACGAAGAGAACGTGACGTATGACGTCCCGCAGGGCAGTGTCCTCGGCCCGACGCTCTTTTTGATTTATATTAATGAGGTTTGCAACCTTATTATCGACGGTGCGAGGATACTGTCCTACGCGGATGATACCGCTATTATCTTCTCCGCCAAGACATGGGACAAAGTTGGGCTTGAGGCTGAGAGGGGATTAGCTAGAATTAGTAATTGGCTAAATGAAAATCTACTTACGCTTAATACCCAAAAAACAAACTACGTCTGCTTCACTAAATACACAAACTCTCAGCCGGCGCCTGACTTTAATATTAGAATACATTCTTGTACTTTTTTTTTTTTTTTTTTGATCACGAGGTGGAAATCCTCATGGATGTCCCCCGCCCTGGGGTGGGCGGAGGGGTCTGTCAGACTCTTACTGACTAAAACCACCCCGGTGTTCCGTCCCACACCTACGTCGGGGACCACGGGAACCAATATGTCTTCCGCGATCCCCAACTGGTGCCGGCCCGCCTTTGCGGGCCTCCTCACGTTGGGGGGGAGTGAGGTGTTAAACTCCCCCCCATACATCACAGAGAGGCGCGCGTGGAACACTACGCGCCACCATCTCGGGTCCGTACAATAGGGGGCGACGGATGTCCCCAGATCCGTCGCCCCTGGACCCATTTAGGGGGGCTGGAAGAGGGCGTTATCCGCCCTCCGCCGACGCCCGGTGCGCCTGCTGCGGGCAGGGTGCGCGGAAGATATCTCCCGCTCCCTTTCCGCAGCCTCCTTCTGCGACATGACTGTTTCGCAAAAGGATACCACCGCGTCCCAGGACCCCTCGCCGCCGACCATCGACTCGACAACGGCCGGCAGCGATAGGTCACTGCCTACTTCTGAGACGAGGACACGACGCGGCTCCTCCCAAGCGGCACATTCTGCCAGCGTATGCCGCGCCGTATCCTCCCGGCAGTCGACGCAGTGGTGACACCGGGCGTCCGGCTCCCTGTTTATGCGACACAGGTACTTCCCGAAGCAACCATGCCCCGAGAGCACCTGCGTCGCCCGAAACGACAGGGAGCCGTGCCTCCTCCCGAGCCAGGGCCCGAGTACTGGCCGGACCGCCTCGACGGTGGCGAGGCTTAATACCCAAAAAACAAACTACGTCTGCTTCACTAAATACACAAACTCTCAGCCGGCGCCTGACTTTAATATTAGAATACATTCTTGTACTACCCCAACCCAATCTACCTGTAGTTGCCCTATTATTCAGAAGGTAAATTCCATCAAGTACCTAGGTATTGTAGTAGACCAAAGATTAAGTTGGTACCCACACCTCGAACTAACTATAGGGAGGGTAAGAAAATTTATATGGGTTTTTAAATCTGTGAGACATGTTATGAGTACAGAATTACAGAATAAAAGTTATATCCCACTGGCCCAGTCTGTAATTATTTATTGTGTCTCGGTATGGGGTGGAGCAGCTAAGACGTATTTTTTAGATCTAGAGAGGGCACAGAGATCCTTGATTTGCAAGCATGCATCCAGCAGGCATGCAGCATGCAAACAAGCATGCATCAAGCATGCAGCAAGCAAGCATGTAATATGCAGCAGGCATGGTTTCTGTCACGGCTCCGGCGCTGCGGGGCTCCGGCAATCCCACGCGAGCTTATCGTCGCAGATGTGTTTTACGCTCACCACCGTGGCGAGCGTCAAAACCACCTGCTCCTCAGCTCACGGGCCGCCTCGCCCCTCCGCGCCTACACGGTTTTAAATTACACTCTAGGGGTAGGGCAGAGAAAACTACGTGCAGTCGGTTTTGCAGCGATTCGTTTCTGTCACAAAATTTTGTAGCACAACATATTGAATTTTTAAGACAATACTTTAACTTTAATCAGAAAAAACATTTTCTGTGAATGCTGACGTAGCGGGAATAGACAATGCAAAGGAAATTGCTATAAACAAGTTTTAAAAATTCTCATCACTCTTATTAAACACTGGCTGTCATTTTTGAGCAGTTGATAGTTCTGCAAAACCCTGTTGCGAAATAAAGTATTTTCATGTACTCTATTATTCTCATAAAGTATAAAGTACAATTATGTGAAATAACGTACAATACTTTATTATAAAGTACGGGTGGCAACCCTAGTACTATCTGACATTTTCTACGGAGGTTGATTGAACTTCACACCCTGTTCCTCACACCTCCAAAGGAAAAAGGCTAGGTAGATGATAATGAACCATTTTGCTTAACAATAAAATTTTCTGACGTTACTAAATAATTTCAACAGAATCAGCCATTAAGGCACGTACGTTAAAAAACAAAACGAACTGGTATACGAAAAGCAGATTCCACATTCAAATTCCTGATCGTGCTTCACTAATGAAAACCAATCGAAGAACTCTTCATCGTTGGCAACTTCGTTAACTCGAGAACAATGCACACTGGCTTCCGAATTGGCGGCGACTATACGATGCAGATCGGTATCCGGCCATGCGTAAGACGAAATCATTCCATCCGGCTTGATCCGGCTGGCGGCCGGCTGGTTGAGACTGTCTCACATGCGACGCGTCCGACCGTGAAATCGTACGTCCGTAAATGTGTACACCGTTGGGAATGGGTATTTATATCTTAACATAATCCTTCTGTAAAATTACAATTGTGAAACTTGTATGTTTGTTATTCAGTCACGCAAAAACGGCTGAATGAAATTTGATGAAATTGGCGCATAGATAGTTTATCACCTGGATTAATACATAAGACACTTTTTATTCAGGTCTACCTGAATAAAAAGTATCTTATGTATGGTATATGTACATTCCAGTGGGATATTTTTCGAACTCCACGAGGCCAAAATCGCTGGAAAAAGCTAGTTAGAAAATAAAGTCACTTTTCGCATCTGTGTGTGTGACCTCGTTGTTCTTCTAAACTGTGCAACGGATTTTGATGCAGTTTATTAGAGTTGATGTTTTTTAGAGATTACCACACGGATCGATCAAAGGTACGCTTGCCGCAGTCGGCATGTGGATGAGCGACCATCCATTACATACAGAGACCCTCACCGTGCTTCGGAAAGCACGTTAAGCTGTTGATCCTGGCTGTCATTCATAGTTTTATCAAGTGGTATCGTGTTACCCAGTAACTGGATTGTGGTGGTCAGGCAGTCGTTTAATCTACACTAATATTATAAAGCTGAAGAGTTTGTTTGTTTGATTGAACGCGCTAATCTCAGGAACCACTGGTCCGAATTGAAAAAATATTTTTGTGTTGGGTATCTTATTTATCGAGGAAGGCTATATAACATCACGCTACAACCAAGAGGAGCGGAGCAGTAATAAAAACTGTTGCAAAAACGGGGAAAATCGCACGGGTAGGCGATTCGACGCGACGGGAAGGGTCGGGAGCAAAAGAAATTTAACGCGGACGAAGTCGCGGGCAGAAGCTAGTTTAAAATATTGGTATTGAGCAGCATCCGGTTAGACTGCATACTGAACCTAATATAAATGAGAAAAGGCTTGACAGATTGATTCAGGAAAGTTTCTGTGAATAATTTATTTTATTTTATTTATTTATTTATAATAGATTAATATTAAACTTACAATTATTACAATGAAATGTCAATTTTTTGCCAAGTCGTAAAAACCATGCGAAGGAGAGGCCGGTCGCTAGTCTACATCTACACTAATATTATAAAAAGGAAAGACTTGATTCTTTGTAATGGATGAAATCAAAAACTACATAACTGATTTTAAAAACTCATTCACCTATGGAAAGCTACATTATTCCGGACTAGCATGAGCTATAAATTTCACGCGGACAAAGTGTGGGTGAAGTGGTAGTGTAGTATAAAACAAAGACAGAACGTCGAGCTGGAGTGATGGTGAAAAATGCTGGCGGTAAACAATTCTGTACCATTACTTACTTCAATGCACTTTCTCTGTGCTTTAATAGAATATCGTAAAGTGCCTCAGAACGGAGGAATTGACAGCTGATATTTTTTCCTTTACATTAAAAATAAAATATTTTGAAAGTCTGTGGCAAAATAATTTTGATTACTGTGTGATACTTGCAAGATTAAGACATATCGAGTTACGTAAGAATCATCAAAATCTGCTTAGAGTGCCACAAAAAACCAACTACAAACATACGTACATACTTAGGGTGATAAACACTTTAGCCTCCTTTGCATCACGCAATCGGGTCAAAATAAACCTAAAGCATCTGATATTGAAGTAATTCTTACTACACTCGAAACTCTCCTTATTCAAGTCTAAAACTCTAACAAAGTCTATCACAGCTCCCGAATAACATATACTCCTGTGTATCAGCTTACCTTCAAGCCATTCCGGCAGACAAAGAGAGCATGCACACATATGTCGTTATTTAGATTGAATCGAGTATGTAAATACATATGGAAGGCGTGTTAAGCTCTTTATATCACTTTGGTTTGACACGAGAACAGGAGAATTTCTCGAGCGTCAGGCCATGTAGACGTACTTATGTGTATAGCTATGTATAGGTGTGTATATATGGAATGCCGCGTCGAGCAGACGTTTGGTTTGAACAATTTAAACGGTACAATACATTGCAGTTTCTGGTACCGAGAATCAACTAGGGATTTTGGTTTGAACCGTGTGTAATTTATTTATTTTTTATCCATATAAATGGTGAAGAGTCCAATCCTTTTTGGAATGTTATCACAGTTAGTAATATTTATTTTGATATTTAAAAATGCCAGTATTTACAAATCTTATTTTGTTTCAGAGCAATTGGTCTGTAATAATTACTCCAAAATTAATAGCGATTTATTTTACCCTGAATTAAATATAACTAATACTAAACTAAGAGCAGAATTGACCCAGGGGAATAGGCCCTGATTTTCAAGTTGTAAGTCATAGGCACGGTTTTAGTCAGTAAAAATCTGACACGCCCTCCCGCTCCGCCCAGAGCGGGAGAAGTCATTTGATGATTTCCCAACCAAAAAAAAAAGTCATAGGTTCGTATAATTTTCTTCACCACTGCTCTCAAAACGGCGAAGGAAAACATCGTGAGGAAACCGGCATCTACCAACCCGCACTGGCCCCGAGTGGTACAGCAGACTCCTTCTCGAAGAGAGAAGGCTTATATCCCAGCAGTGGGGACATAATAAGCTGATTAAGATGAAATGTAGACTAAGGTTGAGTTTAGCCTAGTCACAAGAAACTGTGTGCATATTGTGCAACTAGCTTCTGTCCGCGACTTCGCCCGCGTTAAATTTCTTGTTTCCCCGACCCTTCCCGTCGCGTCGAATCGCCTACCCGTGCAATTTTCCCCGTTTTTGCAACATTTTTCATTACTTCTCCGCTCCTCTTGGTTGTAGCGTGTTATATAGCCTTCCTCGATAAATAGGCTACCCACCACAAAAATAATTTTTCAATTCGGACCAGTAGTTCCTGAGATTAGCGCGTTCAATCAAACAAACAAACAAACTCTTCAGCTTTATAATATTATAGTATAGATAGATAGTATAGATAAATAAACTATCACGTGGCCGCTACGCGTGCTACGCCGTCTTAGCACTCATAGATCGAATGCTACGCGTCGACATTTTCTTAATGTTTACGTTAGAAGAATTCGTCGTACTGGCTGTCATGTAGGTCACATTCAAGCTAGTAGGTTACGACTATTATTTTTGGCATTCACAGTGTTAATAGGCCCAGAAAACCTTCCAACACATATATTACCACTATGTCGAAGCTAGTTCGGTCGAGAATTAATGCGATTCTGTGGGCTTTAACCCAGTGGGGCATAGTCGACGCATGGCCGCATTGCTGAGGCGGCCAACCGTGTAAGTACCCCTTAAGTGTTAACATCATGTGTAGAATGCCTTGATCAGTGATTGATTAATTAGTGGTTGGACCTGCAGCTCCATATAATACTATTATCTGCTCTGCTGCTGTTGCTGATTAGGAGATATTGTTAGTTACCACAATGTAAGCTAATATTATGATACTTAATAACAATGGTCAGCTTGGTACAGTTTGAATACCAAGATGATATATTTACTTGATTTCGAACATTTAGGTGTCCAGGCGAGATAAATTTGCGAACACCTACCAGAGATTAAATTAAGTGGAGACCATCGTATTTGCTGCCAAGATATTTGTGTTGACGAAGATATTTACACATAATTTTACTAAAAACTAGCTTCTGCCCGCGACTTCGTCCGCATTAAATTTTTTATTTCCCCCGACCCTTCCCGTCGCGTCGAATCGCCTACCCGTGCGATTTTCCCCGTTTTTGCAACATTTTTCATTACTGCTCCGCTCCTCTTAGTTGTAGCGTGATATTATATAGCCTATAGCCTTCCTCGATAAATAGGCTACCGAACACAAAAATAATATTTCAATTCGGACCAGTAGTTCCTGAGATTAGCGCGTTCAATTAAACAAACATACAAACAAACAAACTCTTCAGCTTTATAATATTAGTATAGATAATTAAATACGTTGGATGCGAGAAGCACAGAATAGGTCGAAGTGGCGGTGCTTGGGGGAGGCCTATGTCCAGCAGTGGACGTCTTTCGGCTGAAATGATTATGATGATGATGATAGATAATTAACACTGGAGTGAACCAAAAATATATGGTTACGTTCATACATACGTAAACTCACGCTTTTCTCCCATGGAGGTAGGCAGACACTATGGAACGCCACTTGCTACGAGCCTTACAAACTCTTTTTGCTTCGTTTCGATTCATTCATCTGGTCATACACACACGCTGGTTCAAGTTCTACGCACCTGATCTTTCTGAAGAACATCACCAATAATGTCACTATATTTTCTTCTAAGTCGTCCCCTCCCGGCGTTTTCACTCACATCTGCCTTGTAAATACGTTTTGTAAGCCGTCCTTCATTCATCCTCTGAACATGAACCAACCATCTAAAATGTATACTTATCATAGAAATTTTGATTCACGAAGTCGACATAATATTTAATTACAAAAATTTTATAACCGGAGTAAACAAAAATATACATCATAGAAATTACGATTCACGAAGCCAAATAAAAGTATTCTCACAGAAGTAAACCAAAAATGTATGTCATAGAAATTACCTATTACATTGTGTGGAACAGAAGCAACCCTCGCTTATGCAAGGAACACAATGCGATACCTTGCTCAAACATAAAGTCGTAAACAGAACTCTGCAGTATATTACAGCTGACATCCTAGAAAGTCCTCTCTCTCTAGAGTACAATGAGATTCCATTCTGATCGATCGACTTACGAGGGTTTAGTTTAGACAAAGATCGACTTTCATTGGCGATACATTGGTAGGGAAGCTGTATGTTTTATGTAGACTAGACAAAGGTACAATGACGAGCACAAAATAATACTCAAGATGCAAAAGTAGTTTTCTACTGTATTCATTAGCATCTGCCTAACCTTTTCTCAACTATTTCGGAGTCACTTACAGTCTAACCGGATGCAGCTGAATATTAATATTTTAAATGAAGCGATTGCAGTTTTCTACTAAACTATTTTTATATAGTTTTTATGTCTAATCTTATGAACATACAATCGTAGAAACCACATTTAATTAAACAATATCCTAATTGCGTAACACACTATTTATTACAATCTGAATCCTTATTAAGGATATTGCTAATACATTCATTCACACAATCAGCACATTCTATCATTGAGCTCCTTCAGTTGTGAGTTGACCTACCCACTTAATCTGTGGTTTTTTTCTCAAAAGACCTTTTCAGATACCTATCTATATGGTCTTCATATGAACTGACGAAACGCCAACCTCATCTAGTTTTTTAAAATATCTTTAACTTGTAAAAGTGTGTGTACAAACTTAGTAACAGAAATAAAATCTCTCATCATTGCTTCATATGTTCGGAAAATTCGTCTGCTGAACAACGTAAATAATGCCATGAATGTTGAAAATGAATATTTATAGTGAACTAGCTGACCCAGCAAACGTTGTTTCGCCCGGTGAAAAAGAGTGAAAATTTAGAGTTGTATGTATTTTTTAATGCTCAATCATAATAAAATAAAAGTTTAAAAAAAATTCAAACAAATAAAAAATAAAATTTAGGGGTGGACTACTCCTAACATTTAGGGGGATGAAAAATAGATGTTGGCCGATTCTCATAGATACCGGATAAGCACAAAAAATTTCATCAAAATCGGTCAAGCCGTTTCGGAGGAGTATGGCAACGAAAACTGTGACACGAGAATTTTATATATTACAAGATATCCTACACTGAAAGATAGAAATCTATGAGTTTTTGACGCTCTTCAATTCAATCAACCTCTATAACCTCGTTGCTCCTTAACATGATAGTCCTAGTAGTGTACTACAAATAGCCATATTTTTAAAGATGATTTCTGAATTAAGATGTATAATGGAAGTTGGATAAAACTTATGACTATGAGAGTTGAATTATAGTTTATATGAAAGGTCGAGTCTGATAAATTAGAAAAATACACTCATCTATTTATTAAAAACTCCACCATGCATACGTAAACCAACTCTGTCTAGACACAACAATTTTGTTTATCTTTCACAAATCACTGTTTTATTCTCGTGACTGTTTTCATCCGGTTGTTGTCATAAGGCGATAGTCTGGCACAAGACATGCATCTTTATGTTCTTTACCTCTAAGTTTAATTAGTCACTGACAAGGTAAGTTGATACAATCGAATTGCAAATAACACCTCTGATTATTTATCGATTAATTCAAGAAAATCAGCAGATCCCTCACAACAGAATCAGACTAATAAATGTGGGAATGTAACATTGAATTACTTAATCAGCAAGTAGGAAGGTTCCGCGACAAATATTTGACCGACAACAATTACGAGCTCAACTTATTTGTCGAATTTCCACAGAGAATGTAATCATTTCATTGATTGCTCGCGACAGATTGACGGTAATTTCATTGCCATTATACTCTCTACTTTGGTAACGGGATTTCAGTTTTTAATTGACGCTTTCATTTTGTTTCGAGTGTGCAATATAATGCAATTGGAATGATTATTTCAATTAGTTACACTGCATATCTACTTATCACTGAACTACTAATTATTTTTAAATAAATGAGGCCTTTCTTGCGCTATATTAAATACTGACTCGAATTCGTCGTTGGTTTCAAGCGCTTTTGCTTAGCCTGAGGCTCAGGATTCAATGACCAGAGGGGTAATTGCGTAACTTGCTATCAGTACGAATTGTTTCATATTGATAGTTAAACAACATTCATTGCGCTATTTACGTTGCTGAGCTTACAATTTATTCGAACAAATGGCGCAATGGTTTAGAAATAATCTTCAATCCCATTCAGATTCTGATAAATAGTGCGTTTCGCAATTAGGGTGCAGGTCAAGCAAAGTATTATTAGATTTTTCTAGCGGGTATTTCTCAGTAGCACCCCGGCAGCTAAATTTGTACCCGGTTGATGGCAATTGGCTCGCACATATTACATGGTACTTAAACATGCCAAAATGTGAGTGAACTGTATATAGGTCTCCTATATAACTATTAAAAAATTAAGGTGTGTTCTTGAGCGTAATAAAAGAAATAAGTAATACAATTATACTTAAATTAAAATAATGTAACCATAGTGTTGAATTCATCTTCCAACAATTCTCAACATTAGTTTAAAATAAAATTTTAAATTTCTATAATTAAGAAATTGAAGTGCTGAGTCTCAATCGTAATGCATACTAGATATTCAAATAACTTAAATATTTTTCGAATTCATCTTGATTAAATAAAAATAATTAAAATAAATATCTGCTAATTAGATTCATGAGATCTCGAAATTTTTCTCCATTATCTTTGCTTATTATTTAAATGAATAAAGTTTTGAGACAAGACGAGTCATTTCTATTTTTTTGTGAATACGGCTACAAAATATGGGTACAGTAATAAGTCTGATATAGAGTGTAGAGGCCGCTTTCCATACTGAGTATAAAAGCATCGATAGTCACAATAGCTCTTTGTTTCAACGCGATGCCGCCATGGTTCCTTCTTATGTAAAGGAAAACATCGTGAAGATACAAATTGTCAAATAAATTTCGGTAGGTAAGTATTTGTCAGGATTGAAACTTTCAGTAACCACCAGTATGTCACTATCAAAACACCTTTGTTTTTTACTAAGGCATCTCGTAGGTCTGCTCATCAGTCTTGCCAGTGGCCTTAATAAATTAAAACCTCCTGCCTGAGCTTAAAATGTAAAAAATTAAGCGACTATTCGCTAAGGTCAGCCTCTGTGGGGGGCATTACGGGACGGGCTGGATCGGGAGTAGTTAGGAACGAATTTAAAGCTAAAGGCTCACCGACTTGGGTTGGTTCGAGCAAGGGTCAAGGACGACATGGGTTGGGACGTCTCAGCAAGCCTTGGCTGAGGATGGAAGTACGGTGGTCTGTGTTTGTGTTTTTTAACCGACGAAAAAAAACGGAGGAGGTTATCAATTCGACGCGTATATATTTTTTTTTTTTGCTTGTTTTTTTTTTATGTATGACCACGCATAACTTCTTACATAGTAGTCCGATTGTGATAATTCTTTTTTTATTGGAAAGGGTATACTCCGAGGGTGGTTTCATGTAAATTTGAAAAACAAAATCAAACCCTAAGGGTCAGAAAACAGGGGATGATTGATTGTTCACTCACTGATTGTTATGTTTAACCACGCATAACTTTATACAGAGTAGTCCGATTTTGATAATTCTTTATTCATTGTATAGGGTATACCTTGCCACTATTCTAAGTATATTAAAGCCACAAAAAATTATAAAATAAAAACTTTTTACCAAAAAAATTTACCGCCGAAAAAACTGAAAAGCAAAAAATAATAAACCTTAAAATTATGAGTCGGCGCTGGAAAATCAATGAACAAAGATCACTCAAAGCGCCAACTCATAATTTTAAGGTTTATTATTTTTTGCTTTTCAGTTTTTTCGGCGGTAATTTTTTTTGGTAAAAAGTTTTTTTGATCGTTTTGGTTGACTTGTTACTCTCCTGGAGTAAATGAATCCTACGTGTACGGAACGGAGAGTAGCGGACCGCCGCCGCAATCAGGGGATCGGGTGCTTCATAGACCCTGCCAGGGTAGCGGATTTGTTTCAGGGTAGCGGGTGGGTTTTTGTCAGTAAAAGTCTGACAAACCCTTCCGCTACGCCCAGAGCGGGAGAAATCATTTGATGAATTGCACAAAAAAAAAAGCGTGCTTCATAGACGAGTTAAAGAAACACTGTGAAAGGTGTTTCATGAACTGCTGGGTTGTGGGCGTTCTGAGACCTGAATGAAGATTCTCATTATGGACATAGAAGGGGGCTCCCGTAACCTTTCTAAGTAGACCAAGCTTTGCAGACCCTACGGAGATGATTTGGCTTAGCCTGTGCGAAGACGACGCAAGCAAAGGTCATGATAGGGCAAGATGACCGCAGAATAAATACGCAATTTGCTCATAAGTCATTATCATTAGCAGCCTATAATGTTTCCCACTGGTGGGACACAGGCCTCCTCTCAGTGAGGGAGAGTGGGCCATAATCCACCACGCAGGCCTAGTGCGAGTTGGTAGATGTCACATGTCTTCGAATTTTTGGTTCTAAGACATGCCTGTTTCCTCACTATGTTTCCCTTCACCGTTTTGAGAGCAGTGGTGATGAAATAATTTACACAAAGTAAAGCGCCTGCTTGGGTTCGAACTCACGACTTACTACTCGTAAGTCACGGCCGTTATCACTGGGCCACCACAGCTCATGAGTGACAACACCAAAATTCCATTATATAGTTAACCTTTAAATAAAGAAGTAAACATCCCATTCCGCAAACAAACAAATATATTTCCACTCTAAAAGACCTTTTAGAGTAACCATTAATTGTCTGCACTCTTTACAACTGGCGTACTGGAAAATATCCGAGCCGAATGTATAGTGAAGTAACATACGACCCTCTGAGGGGTACTGGTGGATCGAATTATAGCTATTTGTTCTCCTCTAACGTACTATTGCACAATAACCCATGTCTAATGGCAGTTGCACTGTCGGCGTGCCTCCTAATGGGAATATTTCAAACTGCATTCGTTATCGTCAAAGTGACAGATAACTTGTTATTTTGACAGCGTGACCGTTACAAGTTGTGTGGTCCAGTCATTTGTTTTGGGAAATCGGAACTGTATTGCAGTGAACTAGTTGTTGAGGCTTGTTGGGGATCATTTGTGTCGTCATTGTCGATTTCAGCTAATACTCCTGTGGGAATCATTGATGATCTGTAAACTGAGATACAAACATATGTTGTCTGTTCTGTGTGGTGCCGGACTTAAAGAATAGCAGCATCCCATTTCTTCCCGTGGGTGTCGTAAGAGGCGACTAAGAGACTTACTAGAGAATGGGCAGAAGCGTTCCCTATGCGCTTGACCGCCATAGTGCGATTGCCAACCCGCTTGCCAAGCGTGGCAATTATGGCGAAATTGGGGGGACAAAATTTGGGTAGGCCTATGTCCAGCTGTGGACGTCTTTCGACTGAAATGATGATGATGAAACTGAGAGAAATCTACACGCACAAAGGCTTGACAATTAGAGGAAAATTTTAACTCGTTTTGGGAGATTACATTTCATCAGATACAGTATCATCGGCCTAGCTAAGGCTAAGATAAGTCTTATTCTTATCAGTGTTTGGGTTGGCATCCAGTCTAATTTGATGCTGCTAAATAACCGTATTTTACATGGAGCGACCGCCTTATATGGCCTCAAACACCCACTTAAAATTATTAAACAAAAACTAATTTCTTTGGCCTATTTTAACACAACAACTACAATCTTAATCAAAATAAAATAAAACAACTAAAAACAAAACTGAAACATAAAAAGTTCCAAAAATAAGCAAAAGAGAACTCGACTCGTTGCGAGTAAATCTCTTTAAAGCTTTAAAGAAACCGCGAAGCTATACAGGTGAATCTTGTTAAGCTATTCAACTTACTTATTTAACAGACTGCCTTAAAATGTACTCTTTTTCATTAGCCATAAAGTTCTTTAACCAGTGTAGATTGTAAACAAAAGGTTTATCAACATCTTGGCGCAGAAATCGTAAAATTTGGAAGGTAGGTACGTTAATGAGATGCTTCAGGCTTTAATAACGTTATTCTAAAGTTACGTTAAGCGTTATTGTGTGCGTAGGAGACTGATAAATAAACTGTTATGGTGTGTAGTGGGTTTAAATGTGTATAATATACGTGTGAAGAGGCTGGAATAATGTGGGTTCACGGAACAGGTCAACCTGTTACCCTGCGTTCTAATCATAAGAGAATGTCGCGCAAATTCACGGTTATGCGATCATGTACCTTGTTTTTTTATGGGGTGGAGAATCATCAAATGACTTCTTCCGCTCTGGGTGAAGCGGAAGGGCGTGACAGACTTTTACAGACTAAAAGCCACCAGTGTTCCTTCTTTTGCCTATATGCCAGGGTTACGGTAACTTTTTCGAACAAATCTCGCGACCCTGGCAGAGCCGCGGGCTGCAGCTAGTATATAATAAAACTTTAAATTGAAAACAATATGTATTTCAGTAAAACTTTGCCGCATGCCTACAAAATAAACAGATTTTTGTATAGCTATCACACAGTCACACTGGCAATCACCGACAACCTAGCTAGAGCCCTTACTTCCTTCCAGTCCTGCTCCTATAAAATATTCCACTAAAAGAACTATCGAAATCCACTCTCCACTAAAAAGCCACTAAAACAAAAAGCGATAATATAATAATTAGCACGTCGCTCAGCTCTGGTATCGGAATTTGCTGCAGGTAATGTTCCTAACTCAGGCGAACTTTCTCAAAAGTTGAGAATTCATTAAAAACAATAGCCTTTCGTGGATAACTCTCCTCTTCTTGCAACCGAGGCTCCAAGCTGGCTGCGAAGTTCCTTGCTTCATTATAATTCAGCCGGGGGCTCCTGAATTCAGAATCTGGAAGAGTGCTGCGGTCGCATCCTTTAACTTTGGGTTCACTTCAACACTATACCTATTTAATGGAGTTCAATTTTAGTTCGTTATTGAAGACACCAATTGGAGTAAGTTTCAAGAGAACTTTCCGCCTACTTGGTTTTTAGAGACATCGCCAGGCGACTTGTCAACTCTTCACGTGATAAGCTGGCTTATTTTTAGCCCTAAGAATCAGTATCGCCATACTACGCGGTAATGTTGCCAGCTTTCTGGGCACATTTCCCATTGACATCGATACAGACGAATTTTTTAATGACCTGTGATTCTTTTCTCTCTGTCGTTCGCGTGACTCACAGGAACTGTGCATTTGTTCGGGATAAAATATAGCCTATGTTACTAGGTAATAATGTAGCTTTCTACAAGTGAAAGAATTTTTTAAATCGGTTTAGCAGTTTTCGAGTTTATCCATTACAAAAAAAAACATACAAAAAATCAAATGATTCCTCTTTATAATATGAGTTTAGACATGTACGTTTGTTGTATGTTTATTATTGTTATTATTACATGTTTATATATCATGTAAAGTACTAAGATGTCAAACAAAGTATGGATGGGTAATTTCGTATTAAATTATCGAAAATAGGTTGAAGCGCACGTAGTTACCCGAGACCGCGTCACAGCCGTCAATAATCCCAAACCAAGTGAAAAAACCCTAGAAAATAATAAAAAATACATTATCCCAGCTAGCGGCTTCTGTTTTATTCAAAATTGAAGGCTCAAGTCAAAAGGAACCGTTTTGTTCCGTAGCCAAAGTAATCTTGGTGAGACGGCGACTGATCTGAATTGCAAATAACTCCAATTTTATCAAGAAAATGCAACCAGAGCTGCATTTAATTCACTATAACGCATTCACGAATTATGCAGTCAAAACAACAGATAGACTGTTGCAGATATGCTAAAATATAAGTTAGTTGTGGAGCAGTATATTACGGTCCACGCCGGGATATTTACATAACCGTTTTGTACTTCATTTGTAGAGATAGCTGTAATTGTAATAAGCTGTGTGAGTGTCCTTACGCTTTCCGGGATATCTTTTGCTGGTATTAGCTACTCAATGTTTTGGAATAGGCCCAATAAAGTGTCTGTCTAGTCCAAGCAACAGGCATACTATTATAAGGCTAGTGGCTTAGGTGATGAGTAATTGTTAGAAGGGTTAGTGACTAAGTAACACCAGCCGCACGGTCGATCGATCAAGTTAAGCTTTGCGTACTGCGGTGAATCCGTGGATAGGTGACCATCTTTACGTACCGAGACTCCATACCTCAGAAAACTCGCTAAGCCGTTGGTATCGGATTCCATTCGTTGATTTTTGATTGTCGTTACGGGTCGTCTGAAGCCCAAAAATCTAAAAACTTACCAAAGGGTATCGTATTACCCAGTAACTGATTTATGGAGGTCAGATAGACAGTTGCTCTATGAGAAAACAGCTTTATCGGTTAGACTAGAAGCCGACCCCAACGTATTTCATAAATAGCTAGGTAGATTGATTGACTAGTTGCCTTTCAATATGGAAAAACTTTGGAAATTATTTCATCACCACTGCTCTCAAAACGGTAAAGGAAAACATCATGAGAAAACCAGCATATCATTGAAATAAAAATTCGAAGACATTGTGACATCTACCAACCCGCACTGAGCACGCATGGTGGATTTCAGTCCACTCCCTCTCACCGAGAGGGGGCCTGTGTCCCAGCAGTGGGAACATTATAGGCTTATTATGTATGTTATATGTATGGAAATACTTGTAAATCCAGTTTTATCAGTTACGAAATTGCTCAACTATGAAAGGCTGTAAGCGTAATTAAATTCACTTAGGCAGTTTAGTTGTGGAATTAATCTTGACAGGCAGACACATTTTCTAAGAAAATAAACGTCATGTTTTTTTTTTTGGATGGGAAATCATCGAATTACTTCTTCCGCTCTGGGCGGAGCGGGAGGGCGTGTCAGACTTTTACTGACTAAAACCCATCCGTGTTCCTTCAGTTCCCCATGTGCCAGGGTCACGGTATCTTTCTCGAACAATCTCGCGATCCTGGCAGGCATCGGTCCTAGGAGACCCCTTCAGTGCTACTGACGTCTCTTTGAGGCGCGCGTGGAACACTACGCGCCGTCGACCCGAGCCTGGTCCTTACCGGGCGGCGAGCTACCCATTGCTCGCCGCCCGCAACCTCGCGCCTACGATGGCCTGGAGTCAGCTATCGACTCCCGACGCCCAGGGTGTCTCCTCCTGCGGCGGCTAGGGACGTGAGGGTGCAGAGAATGCCACTCCCTCGCGCGCCCCGCCTCCTCCTTTGCGAGCATTACTGCTTCGCAGAAGGAGGTAACGGCGTAATGTCTTAAAATTCTTTCGGTAAAAACACACTCCATCGTACGCAACAGTGATGCAACCTAATCTGCTTTTAGCATTTATTTGTCTTAATATTGTGGCATATTAAATTCCAAATATTATGTATACACCTCATATGGTATTTCATTTAAAATTTAAGAGTCGCTGTAATGACTCCATTCCCTCCATTCCGCGCCATACTCGTAGTATTCCATGTTACATTGAGAATTTATATTAAATATCCGAGACAAAGTCAGCCAGGCCATTTTCATGAAAACTTTATATTATACCACAGGTGTATCAGCAAACATATGTTGTACATGTGCATATTTTGCCGACACTGCCATTTTTTTTTTCGCCAAAATGTAATGCACACCTCGACGAAAATAAATTACATTTGATGAAAAAAATGGCGTGAAATAAATATTTTATTGAATACAATATTATTATTGTTTCTGTTTTCATACAGTGTAGTAACTTTTTTGGCTTTGTGACAGTTCTTAACATTAATAAATAAATTTAAATAATATCTTAGGACAACCAACACAACGTTATCTGATCCCAAACTAGGCAGAGCCTGTACTATGGTAACCAGATAACTGATAAACATACTTATATATTTCTAAATACATACATATTATAGATAAATTACATCCAGACACAGAACAAATGATTGTGCTCATCACACAAAGATTTGTCCTGGGTGGGAATCGAACCCACGACCTCAGTCTTGGCAGTCAGGGTCACTAACCACTAGACTAACAGGCCAGTCATTTTACGGATTATTTGTGCAGGATAAATATTTTTTCGTGCTTTCTTCCTATACCTATTGCTTACTAAGGGTATCCTGTGCGTTTATTGGTTCTCTCGGCCTGTCTCAGTCGGCTGGCCTCGACATCCATAATTCGGGTCCCACCTCTGTTTCTTACCTTTCCTTGTATCACTCTAATCAAAACTTAGTCAGCAGTAAGCATCAAAAACTGGGTTCATCAATTTTAATTGCTCACTTTATTTCGCCTTAAAAGGAAGATGTGCAATCATTGGTCACCAAAACTTAATTTGGGATAAGCAATGCTTTAAAGAGTAGTACTGGCCCAGTGATAGCTGTCCCGACTTGCGAGTTGTAGGTAGTGAATTCGAACCCAAGCAAGAGCGTTACTTAATGTATTTAATTTCATCACCACTACTCATAAAACGGTGAAGGAAAACGTCGTCGTGAGGAACCAAAAATTTGAAGACATGTGGCATCCAGCAACCCGCACTTGGCCCGCGTGGTAGATTATGACCCAACACCGTAAGCTGATTGTGAATGCTTAGAAAAACAACTACTGTTTAAAAAATATATGAAATCGTGATTGGTTAGCACCGCAACCTGGCAGCATTAACACTCAATAATGAATCCCGAACACCGATTTATGTAAAATTAGCGTAATTTATTTTCGGTTTAGTGAGGTGCATAATGTAGCGCCAGCAAGCCGGGCTTGGACCGTACTTAAAGTGTTAAGCCGCGATGTGATAGCCGCCATTAATAACTTACATCACTTAAACACACTGCCTTACTTATTCAAGGCTTACCTGCGTTTTATGTCATACATCTTCACACGATACTCTGGATAAAGCTGGAATTTTGAATTCCTTTGCATCTGTATGTTTAACGACTTGTGAGCGAGTTTTGTAGTATATTAAAGCTTTTGAGGGTTCCGTAGCCAAATGGCAAACACGGAACCCTTATGGACTCGTCATGTCTGTCTGACGTCCATCCTTATGTCACAGCCACTTTTTTCCGAAACTTCTTATAGATGTATTCTGTGAACCACATTAAGATTTTCACACAAATATAGAAAAAAAACAATAAATTGTGGGGTTCCCCATACTTAGAACTGAAACTCAACATTTTTTTTTTTTCATCAAATACGTAAGGGTTTGATGAAAAAAATGGGGTATCTATGGATAGGTCTTCAAAAATGATATTGAAGTTTCTGATATCATTTTTTTTTTCTAAACTGAACAGTTTGCGTGAGAGACACTTCCAAAGTGGTAAAACATGTCGTCCCCCTCCCCCCCCCCCCCTGTAACTTCTAAAATAAGAGAATGATAAAACTAAAAAAATATATGATGTACACTACCATGTAAACTTCCACCGTAAATTGGTTTGAACGAGATCTAGTAAGTAGTTTTTTGTTTTAATACGTCATAAATTGTAAACAACAATTTACCTTTCATTCAATCAACTCAAATATAAATATTAAAAAAACATTTAATTTCATAAACATAAACCTTATGCATAAACCGTGAATACGGAACCCTCGGTGCGTGAGTCCAACTCGCACTTGGCCGGTTTTTATATCAACGCCAGTGCTATAATTGTGTTATACAGAAACACACACAATATCTTGGAAGTTTGAAAGAAATTGCTAATCCGTGGCATTATGTATATGTTTGTAAAGTTCGTCTGCTCAGCAACTAAACTAACTCAATGAATGTCGTTGAACTGTCAAAATGTAATTAATACTAATGTAGTACTAGTAACATAATCTCGTATTTTAAATGTGTATTACGCAATTACTACCCTGCTGCTTTGTCAATATAAAAAAACTTATTTAAAATTACTAGCTTGTGCAAGCGGTTTCGCTAGCTTGGAGGTCGAAAATTATCCCTCGGGAACGTACTACTGGTATAAAAAGTACCCTGTGTTAATCCAGGATATAAACTATCTATGTACCAAAGTTCATATAAATCTGTTCAGTTGTTTTTGCGTGATTGTGTAGCAAACATCCAAACATACCAAGTTCCAATATTAGGACAGTACCTACGATTTACACCCACCTACCATAATTTTAATAATAAGGCTGATTTCAATCTCTTCTACTTCAATCTATTAATTTTCGCCTGAACGTCGTCGTGGTCCTTTGTCAGCGATCCATACCGCTAAGTTCCTTAGGGGATAACGCTGTAATCACAGTGGAAGTCCCCAACTTGGCGGCGTACCACGTCAGATTAGGGAACTGTTGGCTTGACTTCATTATCTTATCAAGGAACAAGTATAAGCCTAGAGTAATGTTTGAAGCAAAAATCATCTGCTAGACCCTTTTTCAACTATATAGGAGTCGGTTTCCAGTCAAAGCCATGCAGTTGAATACCAGTAACTTACATGGAGCGACGGCATATCCGACTCTCACAACCCAGTTACTGGGTAGGTAATACAATACACCTTGGTACTCGTTACTCATAATTATTACGATACTATTACGATACTCATCATTATTTTAAACGAGACTCCGAAACATTTTAGTGGCGAAAGCTTATATTAACTGAGAAAAAAAATAAGCTAGTATAATATTCTAAAATTGTATTTAGTTATTTAGTAATAAGTTGAATATTTAAAATCTTTTGCATGTCTACGTGGTAGATATAGCTGAAATCTTATATTTTTGTCATCATCTGCTGTTACCCATATTAGCAAAATAAAAAATTATCTTTAGTACGACTGCTTGTCACTTGAATTTTGGACTTCTGAAGAATGACAGCCGGGACCAACAGCTAAACGTGCTTACCGAGGCATGGTGGGCACTTGGTGTGTAAAGATGGTCATTAATCCACGGACCAACGGCGGCAAGCGTAGTTTAAGTTCTTCCATCGACCCTTACAACTGTTATTGTCACCAGTCTCTCAAGCAAAAAAACAATGATCGGTTCAGCTGCAAAAATAAAACGCCGACAAAAAGAAGCATTATCTTGAGGCATCCTAAAAACTCTATTACAAACACCATTTACAGGGAGATTAATGCCATCCCAAATATAATCCGAGTCAGCGGGCGGCCGAACAACTGAGCAAAAACGGGCAATGTTTGCGCGGGCCCACAAAATGTGCCGAATAAAGGTCGTGACCGTTCAAATCGGGGAACCTTAAGTT
This sequence comes from Aporophyla nigra, assembly GCA_947507805.1. Lineage (NCBI taxonomy): Eukaryota > Metazoa > Arthropoda > Insecta > Lepidoptera > Noctuidae > Aporophyla > Aporophyla nigra. The sequence goes on along the minus strand of OX382308.1, from coordinate 8,984,717 downwards.
TCCGCGGAACATCCATTTTTTGGCAACGTGGCAACACCACTCGTGACCAATATGAATGTGAAACAATTTGTCAGGTTTACGTGGTTATTTGTAAGGCGCAGGTGTGGATCCGGTGAACTCGCGGCCCCTTTTCATGGAATAATAATGACGGATTCGACTTAGAGAATACTTAGAGCTCCCTGTCTCACAAGACGTGGATCTCGCTCGACTCATTTGCACAGCTTTAGATGCTTGCCAGAATGCCGATGGGATTAGCTGGTTTGCTCGTGTAGACTTCGCTGATAGTAACAGCCTGTTTTCGTTAATGCCAATTGCCGCATTTACTTTTAAACTAGTGATGTGACGAATCGTTAAAAATTTATATCTGCGGATACGGATTCGAATACGAATATCTGGTATCAAGATCCGCGGATACGGATCTTAATTTTCTTACTCAATCGGTGACGATGTGCGTGACCTTGTAACGATAGTTGAAGCCACTTGACGTTTTGCTTGATAGGACATGTTTTGACTTGCATTGCGTGGGTTTTTCATTTGTTTTGTAGTTGTTAGTTGTTTGTTTGTTATTTTAGTCACTAAATATTTGATTATAAGAAATAAAAAATAATCTGAATGTAATTTAATAGTTATTCATGGCTACGTAATCATCTATATATAGAATTTCATCTATGTATTTAAAATTAATAAGGTAAAAAATCCACCAAAACAGTAACGGATACGGATACGAATATGGATCTTTCTTCTCCCTCCGATATCCGATACCGGCACATCACTAATTTAAACACTATTCTAACCTAACACTTTCAAAGCTTGCCGTTCGTAGTAACCTGCAGCATAGAATTGGAACAGAAACTAAACTACGTTTTAACACCGCGGAGTGCATTCCGTTTTATTTTATGTCCTCATTATTTGACCGCAAAGTATGTTCCACCTAAAACATGCCAACCACACGGTTGCTGGTAGTCTGGTGCTCCTTTACGAAATATATATTTCGTCTAAATATAGACATATTTAAGTTTTTCCTTTACTTCTGCCTTTCGTTACTTTTCTCGGCAAATCTTAGAATGGAAACATTAGTTGCTAATCAAAGTATATTGTAACATTGTTGTTTCTCCAGTCAAATCCATTTCGACGACAGACACTTTTAAATTGCCGCCAATTTTTATTAAAACAAATGACATATGAATTCATTACACAACTACAGATTCCCAGAGAGTTCCAAATTCGAAATACAAATATTTTTTTCATCGGCTGCTTTTCTTACTGGCCTATTCAATAAACTTTCAGTGTGACCCCGGTATATTTAAGTCCCACGCAATAGGGGCAAGCCTTTTGTCAAAAAGCGAGCAGAAAAAGCAAAAAAAAAAAGTTGCTATATTCGAACATCCTTATTTATGTAGGTACTTTTTACGCTGAGGGTATCTTCCCACGACCTACCCCACTTTCTAATTTCACTTGACCTTTACTAAAAGGTACTGCAGCAAAAATAAAGAATACATTCTCTGTTTTACTTTCATTTCACAATCAAATACGAATATTTGTCCGTCCCACTCGCAGATATGAAATACCGCTTTCGACATTGGGAAGAACAAATATTCTTATTTTCTATGTTCTACGCATGAGTAATATTGCATTGAGTATCATGAACAGTGATATTGGAATCAGATTTGCCCGGAGACTGCAATACGGCTGTTATATTCAAATCTGCATTCCCAAACGTCATTCACATATCAGAGATTTAATAAAAATTCCCCGTATGTTGGATCTCAGCTGCGCCAATCTCGTAGCTTCTTTTGTTTCAGATCTATGAGCGACATAACTGGCGTTCTTATTAACTTAACGGTTCAAATACGGCCATTTTGGACTTAAACAAAATATTTAACGATTAAATTGAAATGACAACTATCCTATAGCATTTTTTTGCTCAAGCACGATTAGTATCCCCATAAATATGGATAGTCTTTAACCTAAGCAAGTATTAAATTGTTGTATGTGAAACATGCATTCCCAAGTTATCCTTGCTGCGCCCACAGTCTGTCAATTTACCAGTTTTCACTTTTTAAACCCCCTTAGTGTAAACTAATATTAAAAATCTACATAACTTTATAATAAAACTCTAGCTGTTTTTTTTTTTTTTGTTTGTATGAACGCGCTAAATTCTGGAACTACCAGTCCGGTATGAAATGTTGTCATCACGAAACGACCCTCAAGAAGCCAGCAAAAAGAAAAAAAAGAGAACGCTAGGGGCCATCCATAAATTACGTCACACGTTAAGGGGGGGAGAGGGGGTGGACGAATTGTGACATTGTGTGACAAGGGGGTGAGAGGGGCCCTAAATTTTGTGACGTCAAATTTCAAAATTAAATATACATGTTTAAAGTACTAATAAAACACGAAATATGAACTATGAAAGATTTTTTTTTTTTTAATTCAATGTCTAGATGTAAAATTGCAAAATATGTGACGTCACACTAGGGAGGGACTAGGGAGGGTCTCACAAATGTGACCAGCTGTGACAAGGACGCCCCCCCCCCCCCCGGTCAAAAAATCATGAAATTTGTGTGACATAATTTATGGATGGCCCTTAAGCGAAAACGAAGATGTAGCGCGGGCAGGCGATGGGATGCCATATTACAAGATTTCGCCAGTTATGTTTAAGTCCCACAAAATTGGGGGCGAGTTATCAACCGGACATAATACAGACTCTGAGTTGCTAGTGAGAAATTCCAGATAGAAAAACCCAAAAACACTTCGCCTGACTTGGGAATCGAACCCAAGACCTCATGCTCAGTAGGAGATGAGATGAATAAAACTCTTCCTTAAAGAGCCCCCTCGATACTAAAACATGGTATTGACTATGTTAAATCGATGACGCCACATTCCACTCTTTGTACGAACGCCTTAAATCAAATTCTTTTAAGAATTCCGTGCCTTACAGTCATATTGTTTTTATAGTGGACTATATAAGTCGAATTGTGTTTTTATCACGGAACCGTTCTATACATACAAACTTTAAAAGAATCCAGCTACTAAGTTGCTTGATACAATCCGCTGACTATGTAAGGGAAATCAAATTGAACATCAAAGAAAGGGCAATGAAACTATGTTTTGTCAGTAATGGAGTTTTTAACGTAAATTGAAACTTATTACCATTAGGTAACAACACTTTTTTTTATCATAAGCATTTTAGTATTACAGTTACCACGTTTCTTTTTTGTGGATGGGAAATCATCAAATGACGTGTCCCGTTCTGGATGGAGCGGAAGGGCGTGTCAGACTTTTACTGACTAAAAACCACCCGTGTTCCTTCAGGTGCGCATATGCCAGGGCCACGGTACCTCTTTCGAACTAATCTCCCGACCCCGGCCACGTTACCATGTGAACCTTCATCATGATATAATAATCTATTAAATACTATAAGTAATAAAGGATCTAATCTATGCTGAAAAGTTTGTTTGTATGTTTGTTTGAACGCACTAATCTCTGGAAGTACCAGTTAAATTTGTTTTTTCATTTCAGCATTTAATAGCCAATTCTTGAAAAAAAAAATAGACTAATTAACATGACGCTAGTGCACTAAGGAGACGAGCAAAAAGAAAACAATAAGTGGACCAACTATACTCAGCGGGCTATCAGCGCCCTACGGGTCCAATATAATAATGGGTTCAGTATGTTGATGGGGCTGCCCCGTTTCTGCAGTTCATCATACATGTTTGCACAAACACACGTCGATGGCTTCCATGCCATCGTCAGACGGTAATTTGCCCCGTTACTTTGCAGAGTGCGGGAAAGCTCCAACTCCATCCTAAAGAGCATAGAGGGGAGGTGCGAGTCTCCTTTATTAGGTGAGGTTGTTCGAAGATGTGTTAAGAACAACAACCTCATTTCCAAATCTATACTTAATATTATAAAGCTGAAGAGTTTGTTTGTTTATTTGGTTGAACGCGGTAATCTCAGGAACTAATGGTCCGAATTGCAAAATTATTTATGTGTTGGGTAGCCTATTTATCGAGAAAGGCTATATAACATCACGCTACAATCAAAAGGAGCGGAGTAGCAACAAAAAATGGACGAAAACTAGCAAAAGTAAAGATTTTTTTATTTATAATAAATTAAAATAAAACATATAGTTGGTTGTACTTATTTCACCTCAATAACCAATAAACACCCAGAAGCAATACAAATCTTTCAGAAACAAGAAAGTACTTGTACAATTTCTCCGTAGTACGGACAACGGCCTATTTCTCAGATTTTGTTTGAAAATGGATCGCTTGTTTTAAATTCAAGGCGCGGTCGCCGGACGGCCCGGCCACACAGGAATTGGACGGCTGTGACATGTGCTTATTGTATTTCCTGAAAGCACCACCAGAGGCGCTGTTTCAACAGAATTTATATGGAAATGACTGAACGAAATTGTTTTATTTAGATAAGGAGCCGGGTTAGTGCTACTGGCTATTGTTGTGATTTTATAAACGGCGTTGGTACGTCAAGTGTCTGATGTGTCCGTTTTTCTATTCTCGATTTAAATTTTAGGTTTAATACACGTTGCTTTGGCTTTAGAGGTGACATGGGCTAGGACAATACTAACGTTTGTTCATTTGTTCGACAAATGAACAAACGGCCGCACGTGTTATAAATAATATGCCGTCGGAAGATGTGTTTGTTGACCTGCCGAAATTTTTGTACCAGGACCACAAAGGGGCATTGAAGGAGGCATACAACCCGCCAGAGTCGCGAGATTTGTTCGAACGAGTTACCGTAACCCGTAACACTAGCAAAAGACATCCGAAAGACAGCTGGTACATGTCCACCTTTCCACAAACTGACCGTTGCAAACGTAGCTTAACCTACGGCTGTTATTATTTAGCCACGTGCTCTACCCCCCAAATTGGGGGCGGCCTAAGTCCAGCAGTGGACGTCTTACGGCTGAAATGATGACGTGCTCTACCTCCTAATGAGAGAACAAACCTGAATGACTGATCACCAACGTCTGTAACAGACGTGGTGATAAAAGCAAAAACCCTTTCTGTATCCAAAAAACATTTATTTGCAAAATATAGAAAATAATAAGGTATACTTGCTCTACATTTACTCAGGAATCAGGATATTCAAACTATTAATTCAGTTAAACTACAAATTAGCATTTGTGACGAAGATACTTGACACAAGTTTCCACTTGCACAAGTTAAACAGAATCCAGATATCTCCACTGAGTTCAGTTTTCCAAGAGCAATACTGCCGGTCCTTAGACGTTACGCAGTGGAAGACAGAAGTACCACTCGAAATAGAAATTAGATTCATCATTACCATAGTAATTTTCTTGGCCTTATTCCAATTCATTAAGTGTCGGCGGCGTAACATGTCTTTTTCTTCCATACTGCTCTATTAATCGTGATCTCGGTGGTCATATTCTATGAATGATTAGGAATGAAACATGAATTAGCATATTTGAACAAATAATACTTTTGTTTTTGTGAGTTTAACTCCTAGGAAAAGGCCTCTCTTTTCTCCTTTCTATCAAATATTTAACCATGTGTGGTTCCAGCTTTTCATACACGTTAATGTTAGTACAGTCAGGCAAATTTATTTTTAAAATTTTACACCCTACGTCAATTTGCCGTGTTATAGCCATTTCATGCAACTGTCAAAGAATTTCAATTGTAATTTGAACATATGGACAATTTGAGTTGTTAGTCATTTTTATTTAAATACATCCAGAGTTTTAGACTGCCAGTGAATGTATTTATTTTCTCTAGTCACTACTACCTGGCTGTTTTTCTGCAACATCCGCTATATGACTAATGGAGCACCATACTCAATTTTCTTTTTTACCATTCTGGGAAAGCCCCCATAGCAGTCCAGGGATTGATTTGAGCCCTGTAAAGGACGAGGCTCGCGTCCTATTACATGGGGCTTACATTGGCGAAAAACGAAAAACGCAGCGAGGTGTCATAAAAGAAATATTGTGGCTTCACGAGGAAATGGGCAGATGTGACGGGCGACAACGAAGGGGCAAAGGTAGTAAAACATCATCATATTTTTTTCGAATAGCATCTATTTTTCCGCGTATTGGCAAGCGTAGTATGGGACGCGCCCAGCTAGATGGAGCGACGACCTCAAAAAGGTGGCTGGGATAGACTGGATACAGAAAGAGGAGGACAGAGTGTTGTGGCGCAGCATGGGAGAGGCCATGTCTAGTAGTCGACTGCGATAGGCTGAGTTGATATTAATCTATTTTTTACCCTTATTTATCTAAACGCCGCTCCTTTTACTGAACAAAAAATGATCACAATGCACGGTAGCTCATTGTGGAATGGTTTTAGACCAATACCGTTATATAACATAACGTGTTCTAACTTGTAAAAAACCAATCAGCCAGTAATGGTATTAGGAACCTTAATGAAGACTAAAATAAACTTCGAAATACAAAACTGACAACTCAGACTTGAGTTTAAAGTCAGTTTTTGAAATTAGAACTTGATCAGTATAAACTTCGAAATTCAGAAATAGTAAAATATGTAGTGGTGGTGGAATAGTATACATTTCGAACTAGAGTTAGAACTCACTTTGTAATGTAACGGTTATAGTCCTGATTTCTCATGACTATTTCCTACGCCACCAAATTTTTTAAGTTTCGTCTAAAAATAATTTAACTTAATCGAATGCGTCTTTGATCTAAACTAATATTATAACAAGGAAAGATTTGATTTTTTGTATGTATGTTTGTAATGGATAAAATCGAAAACTCCTAAACCGATTTTAAAAGTTCTTGCATCTATAGAAAGCTACATTATTACCAAGTGACATAGGATACTTTTATCCCGAAAAAAGCACAGTTCCTGTGGGTCACGCGGACGAAGTCGTGGGCAAAGTGCTAGTAGGTAATAATTTAATGGCCCTATTGTACTTTATAAATTGGTCCTTCTGTTCATTGTTTCTGCACTAGCAACATCTACCCGGTCCTATCTGACGTCACAAACAGCCTGGAGTCTATCTTAATTAACCCGGGGAGCCCGATTATTAATTCCCAGCAATTTAGCAGTTGAAGGAATCCCATCGCACCATCGACCTTTGTACCAAGATCGGCAACACTGCGCAAGTATACAACCTCTAATGAAGTTTTGGGATGGTCAAATTATAATACAATCCTTCAGAATTGTAGCAATACCTTTGCATAGGCATGTTTTGGTAAGTGTAGATTTTAGTATGGAGTAGTCAAAAGTTGATTAGTTTTATTAATTTTAATTTTCTAATTTTAGACGCAATGTTTATTTATTCATGTCCCGTGTAGTGCCTGACGTAAAGAATAGCAGCATCCCATTTCTTCCCCTACGTGTCGTAAAAGGTGACTAAGGCACTTACTAGATATTGGGCAGCAGCGTTCTCTATGCATTTTACCACCATACTGCGATCGCTAACCCGCCTGCCAAGCGTGGCGATTATGACATAGCCCTCCAATTTGGGTGAGGCCTTTGCCCACAAGTGGACGTTTAACGGCTGAAATGATGATGATGATGTTGCGTACTTATTATAACAAATTGTCTTGCTGCTTCGTGTAAAAAACAGCGTTAAATATATTTTAATTTATATGTATAGCATAGTCACGTCTTTGGTAAAATCATTTGATCCTTTAGTTCGTTCTTTATATTTAAAATTTAACCTAAAATGCAGCTCAAAAATGTGTTAGTTCTTTGAGTCGAGAACTAAGTGGCTTCATGTTTAATTAAGGCATCGGTTTAACCTTCTTCAAGATCGTGGGGTCAAGTTTCAGTCGAACCAAAGACGTATTTTAAATATTTTTGAGAAAAGTGACGATATTTTTAAGTAACATAATTTATCCAACCTTAAAAGTATTCTAAAAATAAGCCGTCAAGCTGTCACTAACATTACTTAGTCAATAATATCACAACGATGAAACATAAATTTAACTAAAGTTTTGTAAAATCTAACTTCAACTTGAGTTTAGACAACTTAATGACAGTAACACGGAAACTTCATTTCCACCGTAGGATTCGAACTATAACTTGTCAAATCGTTACAGTAGTCCGAATGACAGGAAATGTATAGCTATGTCCCAATATAGTTATGAAAATCATTCGTTTATCCCCGGAGGCTATATAAGATAGTAGCTTCTGCCCGCGACTTCGTCCGCGTTAAATTTCTTGTTCCCCCGACCTTTCCCGTCGCGTCGAATCGCCTACCCGTGCGATTGTTCCCGTTTTTGCAACATTTTTCATTACTACTCCGCTTCTCTTGGTTGTAGCGTATTGTTATAAAATATATCCTATAGCCTTTCTCAATAAATAGGCTACCCAACACAAAAATAATTTTTCAATTCGGACCAGTAGTTCCTAAGATAAGCGCGTTCAATCAAACAAACATACAAACAAACAAACTCTTCAGCTTTATAATATTAAGTATAGATAATCAGCCTGTATATCCTACTATAGGACAAAGGCCTCCCTTTCCTTTTTCTGCTCATCTCTATCCTGAGCCAATAAGGACCAATCCCTTATGACGTAGGCGTCGAGTTCATCCCGCCATCTACGCCTCGGTCTTACGCGATGCCATATGATGTTTTTTGAAGACTAATACTATAGAAAAAAATTGAACTGCAACAAACTACCACCAGATAAAATATATTTTTTACAATTTAAGAGTTGTATTGACTTGTACATACAATTAGCGCCCTGACGTTAAATGGTGGGAGTTATAGAGGGAAGAAACAGAACAGCTGGCAGTTGGAAATTCTTTCGACAGCGATCAAACTGAAAGGTTGTCCCCAAGTAACCAAATATTTTTGTCCTTTGTAATGTACTTTATGTATAGTGTTTGAATTTATGTGCATTGAATTGAAATAATCTAAGAATTTGTGGATAAATAAGTATTGTTTGCTGTTGCCCTCCTGAGCGTCTCAACTTTAACACATTCATTTTTCGATAGTTTATAATCTGTCCATGGCACATCGACAAATTGTGAATTAATATAATAAATTGTGTGAAAATTGCGATATGAACTGGCGTAAAGAATCAATTTCGCTTTTTGTCACTGCGTTTTTCATCAAAACTGCGCCACGGATTTTGTTGTCAACACGGATTGTTTTAGGGCGATAGTTCGCAAAAAAATTGCCTCCCTGATGCGCCGCGTGCGGGGCAGCATAAACGGCCTTCTGAATACTATACTGGGAAGGGTGGATTGCCCAGTTGTGAGGCACTGGAATGCCATTCACGGCGCCGGAGGTGCCCGATATATAAGTAGCGCAATGTTTTAGAATAATTAATAATGTAACTAACATTGTTTTTAAGTATGATTTACTAACAATTATATGGAATGTATATTAACGTTCTGAATGAAATGATTAATATGATAATAATGTGGTTTTATTATCATTTTAATAGGTTAGTCGGAAAACTTTAAAATGTGTTTTATAATATGTTCACTTTATACTTACATAGCATAAGCAACCACTTAACGTGGGCTGTAATTCACCTCGCGGACCTACTTCGGGTTGGTAGCTGTCACATGTCTTCAATTTTTTGGTTCTAGAACATGCCAGTTTCCTCACAATGTTTTCCTTCACCGTTTTGAAAGCAGTAGAGATGAAATTAAATACATAAAGTAAATTGTTTACTTATTAAAAATTAATGCCGATGTTTTGTAAAGTAGTAAAGAACAAAATGCAGGGTGGGCTGCCCGCTAAATAATAAGGTGTCATTTAAATTTCAAAATTGTATTGGTACCATTACGCAAAAATCTATTACCTACTGTTCCCGCATTGGCATGAACTGTAGAATAACAAATGAAGCTAAGATGAAAATATTAGCATTTCTTTACATAAGAAAATGTGGTATATTAGTTTTTAAAAAATAATATTATTATCACCTATGCAATCTGACGCTGCGCTTTTTTTTTTGGCGTGGGAAATCATCAAATGTCGTCTCCCGCTCTTGGCGGAGCGGGAGGGCGTGTTAGACTTTTACTGAATAAAACCCACCGTGTTCCTTCAGTTGCCCATAAGCCAGGGCCGCGGTATCTCTTTCTATCAAATCTCGCGCCCCTGGCAGACGCTGCATTTTTGCCACGTACATTTTGTCTCAACTTTCTATCTTAATTAATATTCCACAAATTCCAATATCCCTTGCAGCCACAAACCAAAATAACCAGAATACCAAATGCTGTTATAGATTAGGAGTTCCCAAAACTAACGAAATAGTTTAGAATATCAGGATATAAAGGAATGTTGATGAAAATGCCGGAGGTCTTACAAGAACACTACACTGGTGTCTACAGAATATTGAGCCTATAATGTTCCCACCGATGGGAAACGGACCTCTGACAGAGAGAGAGAGAGAGAGAGAGAGTGGGCTGTAAATAATCCACCTCGCAGACCGAGTGCGAGTTGGAGGATGTCACATGCCGTCGATATTTTTGCTCTAGGGCATGCCGGATTGCTCACAACGTAGTTAGTGGCTTAGTGAGTTATGAGGTCTTAAACTCAGATAGGTACTTTATTTTGTAACTGGTGACATCTACCAACCCGCACTGGGCCGGCGTGGTGGATTTCGCCAGTCCCGCTCACTGACAGGAGGCCTGTGTCACAACAGTGGGAACGTTACAGGCTGACTATGCTATTTAGCCGTATTAATAAAATAATACAAGAATATAAAGACTTGGAACTGTGAGTATGTCTAACTGTTTGAAATGCCGTATTGATGAAACCTATACTCTATGGCACACCGCGATGGTGTAGTCATGTACAAGTTTTTTTGTAACCAGTGCGCAGTTTTTTTTTTGTGGTTTACTGTCAGTAATAGAACACATTTCAATTATTTTTTCAATACTTTTTTTTCATTTGTATTTGACCTCAAATCAGTAAACTGTGGTCACCCTACATATTTCGTAATATGATATCGAAATAGTAATAGGTCAGTAACCGCGCGCCGGCGTACGTACTTCGAACTTCTTAGAATTTCGACCGATCGAACAGCTGTTAGGTACTAGTTGCTACGCTCGGTCGTTCACCTTCAACAATTTCTACTCCTTTAACATATCTCCTACTTTACCGAGAGGGAGGCCGGGGGGGTGCCTTGCAGTGGGACAATACAGGCTAGTTAGATTAGAGTAACATATTAATCTAGATTGACAAATGTCGACGCTTAGGATGTGGGTTTTGGGCAGGACTTGCAATATCGTTGGAGAACCACACCTTTCAGCAAGTGGTTTTATTATCTAGTATTCTGTGACATACCTTCCAGTATAGACCTAAATTCAGTCTAATTTCAAATTACTATCTGGAAACAGCTTTAGTTGGACAATTTAACAATATCCATAACTCAGATAATTTATCTAGTTCTCAGAAACATGCAACGCAATAACTGTTTATTGATATTCTCTTTGAAATGTCAAAATCACAGCTATTTTGAGAGACGCATTAAGGAAGTACATCACCTTGTATGTTAACGCTCCTATTTCCGTCACATTGACATATTACCTGTGAAACTGTGGGCCTAGCACGAACGTACTACATCAACAGAATGTAAATTCTAATGATTAGAAAATTTAAAATACTCGTTTCACAAACTCAAAGCATTGATTTCAATTAAATAATCCATTTACAGGCACTCTTAAACTGTCAAGAAGTCGATCAGTGAGTCGGAAAGATAAAGCTAGGTGCTCATTCTAAAATGGAGATCTCTATGGAAAGCAACACTGATGTCAGCAGCACTGAAGGGCACTCCTAGGACCGATGCCTGCCGGGGTCGCGAGATTGTTCGAAAGAGATACCATGACCCTGGCACATGGGCAACTGAAGGAACACGGGTGGGTTTTAGTCAGTAAAAGTCTGACATGAAGAGCGGGAAAAGTCATCTGATGATTTCCCATCCAAAAAAAAAAAAAAACGAGTAGCTACCTTTTATATGCGTATTTGAAACGGATATAGGCCTCTTCTGTCATCTTTGATTAAAATAAAAAAGAATACTATGATGAACTGATTATTACTGAGATATCCTGTTTTTTTTACACGCTTTATATTAGCTTCACTTGTATGTTTGTATGTTTGTATATTTGTATGTTTGTATATTTGTTTGTAACCGACTCCTTATAGCGCGATTTTGACCCACTTTAAACGACCAGATTTCATTCAAACTTTGCACACCTGTCAAGGACCGATGACAATGCTATAATTTCATAAATTTGTGCCATTATCCTTGCCAGGGTTACCAGGACAGCAAAAAAACTGTCAGAAACTACGCTGACATACGTCTCTAAATTCGAAATACCCTTAAAAATAGAAAATAAATAATAGTTTAAAAAAACTAAAAAACACGCTTCCATTGAAAACCAAACTAAAAAGTACAAAATAATGGAAAAAAAGCGTGGGGTGCCTGATATCATTTAAAAAATACCTTAAAAAGCACCCCACGCTTTTTTTCCATTATTTTGTACTTTTTAGTTTGGTTTTCAATGGAAGCGTGTTTTTTAGTTTTTTTAAACTATTATTTATTTATATTCTCCTGTTGTATTATTTTAGTGATACCTGATCGTCAGGAGTAATCTTTCAGTAAGCATTAGTCATTTTATCCGTTTTGTGCGATTTAGTAATTTATACCAAGAAGAACGCAGGCCTCTGTTAATTCACTAAAAACTTCGCAATCAATGGGAGATAAGTATCTACTGGAGACTGCGGGTGTAGACTTCAGGAGTAGATGCTTCTCAAACGGACAACTATATCTACCTGACTTGCTTTAGCGTCACCAGCCCTGACTCTCTTCGTAATTTGGCCGCTGTGATCAAAACTTTACCTGTCTAGTAAATTTAGGTGTGTTACGACTTTCACGCTAACGAAGTCGCGGGCAGAAACTAGTTTGAAATAAATGAAATGACTCTGACCTTGACTTTGCTTCTCCTAAAATATGTACGAAAATGAATAGTGGTGTTTTCGAATAAAAAAACATACGGATTTACGTTACGTTTACATCGTGCGTTCGTGCAAGGCCTTCTGAACGCAGTTGTATCTAATCTTAGCATTACCATGTGAAATGTAAATATCCTTTGAGGGCGCATGTAATTAAAACAGCGATCAGATGTAAGCTCTCAATACGGGATGTTCAGTCATGCCGTCACAGCTATAGGTATACTTATACAGGAAGATAGGTACAATCACGAACATACCACCCTACAGGTATTCAAAATTAAAAAGCGATTTTCTCCTGAAACCACGATTGCGACTTTAAGAAAACATGTGTTTTATAATGTGGTGTATAGATAATCTTATGATCGTAACATCACAAAATATACACTATAGAACCCACATCTTTATACAGGATAAGTTTTTAACCAGCGCAAATTTTAACAATTTAAACTTAAACGAGTTATAATAACCATGCAATTTTTATTTTGATATATCTTAGTACAAAAAAATTAAGTTATCGTTAACGAAAGATGTTTATTTTGAAACTGGTTTTTATGGTAGTTTGCGCGCGGCGCCAGCGCAACGGCGAAGTTGAACGACCGAGCGTAGCTACAAGTACTTACCAGCAGTTAGATCGGTCAAAAATCTAAGAAGTTCGAAGTACCTACGCCAGAGCGCGGTTACTGACTTATTCCTATTGTCGATATCATATTACGAAATATGTTGAGTGCCCACAGTTTACTAATTTAAGGTCGAATATTTATATTTTTTTTAAGTATTGATAAAATAGTTGAAATGTGTTCTATTACTAACAATCAACCACCAAAAAAAATTGCACACTGGTTAAAAAAAAATCCTGTGTAGTATAAAACAAAGTCGCTTTCGCGTTTTTACGCGGATTGATCGATGTCAAATGACTTAATTTTGTTTGGTTCTAGGGCTTTCCGGTTTCCTTACGATGTTTTTCTTCATTGTTTTGAGAGCAGTGGTGATGATATAAATTACCTACACAAAGTTTAGCCTACATGGGTTGGAACCCACTAACACGTGAGTCGAAAGCGTTACATATGGGCCACCATGGCTCCTAATATTCTATATGAAAATTGTAGATATATTGCATAAGTCGTATTGTACACGTATGTTAACCTCCACGAACTCGAAAAACCAAAACCGAAGTGGACTACTTATTAAAAACACAATAGATATTACCTCAATCATGTCCTACCCGTTAATTAAATAATGTTTAGTGTCGGGAAATACTGATTATTAAGTATTCAGATATTCAATATATGTTCACAACGATATACTGAAAGATGGCTTTTTACCCGCGGCTTCGGTCGCGTAGAGATCGGACTTGTCACACGGGAACGTACTACCGGAAAAATCATTATGTGTTATATCTATATACCTAAACTATCTTGACTGGCCTGTTAGTCTAGTGGTTAGTGACCCTGACTGCTAAGACTGAGGTCGTGGATCGATTCCCACCCAGGACAAATCTTTGTGTGATGACCACAATCATTTGTCCTGTGTCTGGGTGTAATTTATCTATAATATGTATGTATTTAGAAATATATAAGTATGTTTATCAGTTGTCTGGTTGCCATAGTACAGGCTCTGCCTAGTTTGGGATCAGATAACGGTGTGTTGGTTGTCCTAAGATATTTATTTATTTATCTGTGTGCCAAACATCGAAATTTGTTCAGTCGTTTTTGCGTGTTTGAGTAACAAACATCCAAACGGTAAGTTTGGATTTATGTTACTTTCTCATTTATAACATTAGTTAGATTAGAAAGTCGTAGTTCTGAAATTACAAGCTGTAGTTCTAAAATTACATTGATTATTTCATCGACAGTGTACCAGAGGGGTAATTGCGTAATTTGCTATCAGTAGGAATTGGTTTCATATTGATAGTTAAACAACATTCATTGAGTTATTTACGTTGCTGAGCTTACAATTTAGTCGAACAAATGACGCAATGGTTTAGAAATAATATTCAATCCCATTCAGATTCTGATAAATAGTGCGTTTTGCAATTAGGGTGCATGTGCAGTCACCAAAAGAGGCACTGCTTATATGCCTATATACAATGCAGTGCATTGCAATGCAGTATGTTGCATAAGGCATATGAGCAGTGCCTACTTCAAATAACACCATAAGTCTGTCAGTTACATTTTAATGTGTGTCCCGAAAATATTAAGAAACTAACTAAATTATCATGCATACAGCACGCCACTACGTACCTGGTCTACAAATATGAGGGTACTTAAACTTTTGTAAATGTCCGACAAAGGACAAATGACTATATTCTCTTAGATGTTGCTAATAGAGAATATTCTCTCATGTATTTTACCTTGTCTTCGCTTTGGCTTTGGTTATAATAAAATACAGGCTAACTATAAAATGAAATATGTTTACTGTTCTACGTATAAAATAAATCTGCCCAGCCCAGTTGGGGTCAGCTTCTAGTCTAACCGGATGCAGCTTGATACCAGTATTTTAAATGAAGCCACTGCCTATGTAAACTCCACGACCAGTTCTTGGGTAACACCCCTTGGGATACCCCTTGGTAAGACTGTCAATCTTTTGGGCTTCTGACAACTCGGAACTTAACGGCTGTCATAATGACAGACTCGACCCTGTCCCGGCTACGAGTGATAGCCGGGACCAACGGCTGAACATGCTTTCCGAGGCACGGGCCCTCCGTGCCTTTCGGCATAAAATGGATGGTCACGCATCCACGACCCGACCGCGGTAAGCGCAGCTTAACCTTCGATCAACCGTCCGGCTATTACAGTATAACCACGACGACCTGCTTACGAGTTCTACTAATTTTCATAATTGTAGGATTATTATAAACCGATAATTATTGTTACCCACTATCATTATCCAACAGGATAGAAACCGATACAGAACCAACCAACTATTAATATTTAATCGACACATTACCTTGTAAAATCCGCTTAGGGACAGACTACACAGAAGTTGGCGCTTAAGCTTTTTAACGATCCTCCCATTGCACTGTGAATCCGATAACGATCAAATCTAAAGGCGCTTGTTCCACTTTAGACTGCCTTTATCTACGTAGTTACATGGGATAGAGTGGTCGTGTTATTTACGGGCCGGCCGAGGCTTTGTGGTGTGCGAATAAACGCTTTTGTTACCGAATGTATCTAAATCACGAGAGATACAATCGGTAATGTTGCACTTTTTTATGTAGCTGTACCTACTGTGTTGTACATATTGGGCGTGAAACAAAATGCGATCGTGATTCGGAAGGAATATTTGGATGCTGGCAATTTTGTAAGTCTAACACAGGCTTTTGCTTTAAGTTAAATCTTGGTGAATTAGGAGTAAATTAAATTGTAATTTAGGTGAAGAACAAGAGCTAAGATTAGACAATTTTCTCTGTATATTGCTTTACTTTAACTCCCAAAAATTAACTGATTACTCGTTTTCTAAGCAAATTCGAAATTAAAATGTTAACTTTATTTACATTTTTATTCTATAGACGTCAAATTGAAGTAAAATATGCAAGACCGAGATAAAAAAGGTGAAAACCAATGTGCATAATAAACCTATTTAAAACATTTATAATGTATCTGCCATACATTTGCTACGTTGCTTTGTTATTCGTGCAGTGGCCCTTCGAGCCGGATTGCTGATAAAAGTTTAAATGCCATTAATGGTATCTTTACAAGAAACATATAATAACGACCACGTAAAACATGTTTTCACACTTTTCATCAATGAAAAAGCAAACAAAATATTTTTCTTTCACTGATGAATCGCTAATTCATTCATTTGGCTTGCAAACATAAAAAATACAGCATATTTCTCCGAATAGATTATTCCATAAAATGAGCTATATCAAACATTTTGCTAGCTATTCTGAAATTATTGGCAACATGTGCGCAGTTAAAAGCCTTGTTTCAGCCACCAGAGATCACGAAAGCAATCGAATAGATTTATTCCCGGCGAAATCATTGGCACAAAATAGACAAGTGCAGAAGGTTCATTTCTTGAAACGAGTACTTTTAAACACGCGTCTTTGTAAAATCATGGAAATTGTTATTTAAGCAAATTGACTAGCAACTTAAATTGGCGCTCATTCAAATCACGCGTAATGTGTAATTGCTATTGCCATCAAGAAACAATATGTAATGGCACACAAATTGTACTTGGTACCCACAGCAGTGTAAAAAATGTAATTGTGTATCAAGATTCTATTTACTAGTTTTTTTTACGAGTACGTACCGTTCTTCATAAGTTTGTTTATAAAGTATTAGATATACGTGTATTTCTTATGATAAGTGAATTTAAAAATTATGTCTTTAACCGTACAACTGTCTTATATTGACAGTTACACACTCCAACAAGGATGTTTTGGCAGACGAATGACGTTGACAGGAGTAGCTGCGCGCTTTTTATGTAAACAAATTGAAAAAATATACATTACGGCGTTGCATCTATTTCTGAGAATGTCTATATATTGCTGTTCCATTTCTTGGTTTTCCAGCACCTTAAATATTTCTGAGTATTTCATACTGTCCAAGGCCTTCGAACATTTTTGGAATCTAATTAACCCCTCTAACTAGAGGGGTTTTCGCAAATTAAATTCAGAAATTTTTTCAAGTAACTGGTTCAAGGTGTGTAAGTGGTCACGTGTTGAGAAGCTAGGGTGAAATCCGGCTTGTTCTGGTGGTTGATATTTATCTAGCTCCCGTCTATGCGATTATGACAGTATACCTTAATAAAAAAATTATAGTTGTGAGAAGTTAAAATGATTGGACGATAATTGCCGATATCACTTTTGTCGCCTTTTTATGCAGAAGGATTATATTTGAATGGTACATTGATTTGTTAACTTTTCTTGATTCTGAAATGGTGCTAAACAGATTCGTAAGGTTGGGCAACAAAGTGGTAGATCGTGGCCGATCTTGAGCGGTTCAGTGGTGATACCACCTTCCCCAGGACTTTTATCATAACGCATTGTAGTAAGTGCTTTGTGCACTTCATGACCATTTATTGGGCGAATGGAATATGAAGGATTGTATTCAGTACCGGAATAGAAAATAATAAATTCAATAAAAGTGTCGATTCACCAGATTTAGGCGGATAAATTCGTGCGAATCGACTAATAAGCCACTGCTGTAACTAAAAATCTCACTTGGGACTTGATCATTTACCGAGACATATTTGTAAATGGCTGAGTTAAAGACCATGTCTTATTGTTAATATTTTGAATATAAGTAGGTAGATGTATCTAGGTATGAAGTTATTTTACTGTCTGAACTAAATAGATTAGATACGGTTTCTATTTATAAAATAACCTTCAGCTGTTCTGTTCGTTTCGAATAATTCTTATAAAAATGTGATTGAATATTGGATTTTATTGGTGAGGTAGGTTAGTTATGTAACCATAGTATTCCAATATTATACGTACATAGTTTAGTTTAGTCTAGTTTATTAGTTCATAAAAAAAAGTTTTACAGCATTGAGGTGTGACTCTGGATCCCACACTAGGATGGATACCCTGTGTCGCCATGATCCACTCTCTTTCGACATATAATGTGAATTTATAGTAAACAAAAGCAATGGTTTAATAAGATTCACTATAATTACAGACTTAAAGGCAACCAAAATTATGTGTGCATGTGATGAGTTTTTGCACGAGTATGTGATGAGTGTTTGTGTGTATGTCAAGTGTGTGTGTATGGGATGAGTGTATGTATCATATGACTGTAAGAAGAGATGAGTGTGCGTGTATGTAAATATGAATACTTTAACAGTTGAATGATAGAAAGTTTTCCGTTTCATTATACATAGGTACTTCTTCTTTAATGATAATAGTTATTTCGACCATTCAAGGTCGTCGACAGAGGAAAGTCCGAATAAATTCTAAGAAAAGGTCGATCAATTATTAATTTTATATCAGAGTACCTAGTTCTATAATTTTTGCGTTTTAGCATAGCAATAATGGTCACTGACCTATCGACATTTTCATGTATAATTTTTAGGGTTCCATACATCCTAATGAATAAACGAAATCTTTACAGGATCACTCGTGTATCTGTCTGGCCGCCTGTTACAGTCAATTTTCTGGGCATCTACAGGACTGATTACGTCATAATTTGCTACACATATGAACTTCTCTAACCAAAATACGAACCTGTCACGTAAATAAATGAAATTTGAAGTAGGGGTTCACTTTTTGGGTAAACTAGAACATTTAAAATAAAAGTTTTGCAAACTCTACCGTGTGACATATCAAATTAAAGGGTTTTTTTGCTGGCTATGAACAAAGTAACTGCTGGTGTGCATGAAATACCCTTTTTACCCGACTATGATACAAATAAGTTTAACTTTAGAGGGGTTAAGGAAGCGTAACTTTACATCTTGATCAAAATGCATAGCTTGGTCGTTCCATTGAACTATTGTATGACACATTTAAGACTAAACTGAAACCTAACCTTGACCACCTCCACTCACTTCTAACTCTGATTAAATTTCTTACCATAAGCCCATAGGACCGTATGGACACTATACGGTCGCGAAACGGCCAAGCCGTACATTTTGACCAAGATGTAACGTTTGTAGAGTTAAGCCTTATACATTTAGATTATATCGGATATAGATTAGATCTGATAACTTTTTAACAACGAAACCGTTATTTAACCCGCTTTACTTGAAATATTTTTATGTATAACAAATTTTCCGTGCAGAACCCTCACCACGGGAGTTTAACTCACACTTGCCCGGTTTTTTTATTTCAGTTTCTGAAATAAATTCCGTCAAAATCCGGAATCAATATCTTCAACATGACCCAATAATGAAAAACGATACATAGTTTATTGTATGGGTTAAATTAATAACACTAACAACTTCAATAATTGACCGTTTGTTGCGAGTTTCCTACAAAAAGCTAGAGAAAGAAGTCTAAATCTATCGTGAAATTAATATAGCTAAATATTAATTTGATGATAGATTTAGACTTGTTTTGAAATTCTCGCAAATCATTAAAAGGCAGAAACAATAAAATAAGCCTACTAAAATCACTGCAGTTAAAAAGCCAAAACAAAATCTCAGTAAGAAAATACGGCCAAATAATCCCGAAACAGGTCAAACACATGGAAGAAGATCCTCGCTCGTTTACGATTGCAACGCGAGCGTGCTACAGCAACCAGCAACCAAACCTGAAACGCAAACGGACGCCCACATATTCCCAAAGCCTTTTACATTCGATTCATGCTGAATTCTCCTAAAAGGAACTCAGTTGCAACGAAGTGCACATACCGAGTTCTTTGGCACACAATCTATGGATGCGCAAAGTTCGCAAGCACCAACTTTGAATATGGAACGAAACTCAGTTCTACCTGCGCAATTCTCAATACAAACAATTAAGAACGAGGTTCCAACCTCTTTCAAATTTCGAAGTTAGAATGTTCCTTTTTCGAATTATGATTTTTTCAAATATTCAGGGACATTTGCTTTGTATTCGAAACGTTTGTTTGAAATATTAAAATAATTATAAAACAAACAATACCCTCATAAAACATGCAAAAACCTTTTACATTCAGTTATTCGTTTTTCAACGGCCAGTTTCGAAACAAAAAACTTGATAAATTAACTTTATAAACAATCGTACTCTCGTCGTTTTATTCGGTCTTCAAATCTGTTTATTCGCTTAATCGAGAGCCGTAAAAAGTTTTCAAGTATTGACTTAATGGTTATAGTTTCGATCGTAAAAAAAACGATTGTCACTGCGATTAAGCAGATAAATCTTGCACAAGATACTGGTTATAAATATTAAAGGGTATTTTAGTAGAATGGAGTTGTGCCAGGGTTGCACAAGGCCTCAAAGTGATGGCAGCACAATTGCAGGGACGTGGATTTGCTCGAAAGGCTTACCGTGACTTCGCGTCCGGCCCTGGTTTGCGTCCGGCCCTGGTGCGAGCCATGGTACGGAGCGAGAGGGCATGGGAAGCCGTCACCTCCTTCTGCGAAGCAGTAATGCTCGCGAAGGAGGAGGCGGGGCGCGTGAGGGAGTGGCAGTCTCTGCGCCCTCGCGTCCCTAGCCGCCGCAGGAGGAGACGCCCCGGGCGTCGGGAGTCGATAGCTGACTCCCGGCCACCGTAGGCGCGAGCTTGCGGGCGGTGAGCAATGGGTAGCTCGCCGCCCGGTAAGGACCAGGCTCGGGTCGACGGCGCGTAGTGTTCCACGCGCGCCTCAAAGAGATGTCAGCAAATTGAAGGGGTCTGCTAGGACCGATGCCTGCCGGGGTCGCGAGATTGTTCGAAAGAGATACCGTGACCCTGGCACATGGGCAACTGAGGGACACGGGTGGGTTTAATCAGTTAAAGTCTGACACGCCCTCTCGCTCCACCCAGAGCGGGACAAGTCATGTGATGATTTCCCAAACTAAAAAATTAACAAAAATGGTTGCACTAAGCAGGTACTTAGCTTACTACTTTTAAAAGCTAAGTTATCAAGCAAGTAATATCCGTGGCACATACTAGAGTGGTTTACACAATGCTAGGAAATGTTAAGCTTGTACCAATGCAGTGTCCTTAGTTCGTAAAGTAAAGTGATACGAATTTACACAAGCCAGGATAGTAAAATCGGTGGTCGAGGTGTTACTAGCTCGAATATGAACCCCATCCTATTAAACAATAACACTATCTTACAATCTGTCTCACCAGGTTTTTAGCCTGAAAATTTGGATAAAAGAAAGAAAATACGTTTATTTACGGCACACATGACACAGAGAAAGAACACAAATACAAATTAAAAAAAACGTAGGATACATAATCGACCTCACTGTGCAACGTTGTCGCTGCTGGGACACTAGGCCTCCTCCTTTTAGAGGGTTTTTTTTTGGATGGGAAATCATCAATTGACTTCTCCCGCTCTTGGGCGGAACTCCCGCTCCGCCCAAGGGCGTCCAAGAACACTCCCGGGCGTGTCAGACTTTTACTGACTAAAACCCTACGCGCCTCAAAGAGATGTCAGCAGAACTGAAGGGGTCTACTAGGACCGATGCCTGCCAGGGTCGCGAGATTGTTCGAAAGAGATAGCGTGACCCTGGCACATGGACAACTGAAGGAACACGGGTGGGTTTTAGTCAGTAAAAGTCTGACACGCCCTCCCGCTCCGCCCAGAGCGGGAGAAGTCATTTGAAAACAAAAAAAAGGGTGTCTCTTTCGAACAATCTTGCGACCCTGGCAGACATCGGTCCTAGAAGACCCCTTCAGTTCTACTGACATCTCTTTGAGGCGCGCGTGGAACACTACGCGCCTTCGACCCAAGCCTAGTCCTTACCGGGCGGCGAGCTACCTATTGCTCGCCGCGCGCAAGCCCGCACCTACGGTGGCCGGGAGTCTGCGATCGACTCCCGACGCCCGGGGCTTTAGAGGGATTGGTCCGTAATCGGCCACGTGTGTACTTGTTTTCGAATTGTTGACTCTCGTACATTTCTTCGCGATGTTTTCCTTCACCGATTTGAGAGCAGAGGTGATTTAACAAATTAATACGCCTGACTGGATTTGAACCCACGATCGACAACTTGTAAATCGGGGCCGATACCACTGAGCCACCTCTGTTACCTTCAAAATAACAATTCGGGGGAAAATAGCTGGAAATCATTCTGTATACAAGGTCAGAATGACTAGCTGACTAGCACAATCTTACTGTCCCCTAGCTAGAAAAACTAACGTCGTGTAACCCGGGCATTAAAACTTGGTTTGAGTAGAAACTAACATAGTAACTTGGGTCTCCATTGAAACTACTAACAGAGAACAGCTCGGTAAATTGTAAAGCCATAGTAAGTATAAGTTATTAAATCCGTATACACACAAAGATTCTAATAACGCTACACGGGCATCCAATCTGCAGTTTAGTTACATTTGTAAATAAAGTTGTATAACTTTGTTTACAAATGCAACTAATCTTTGTTTACAATGATGATACGATATGATGATGGTTTATTTATGATTTTAATTATTTATTACACTGATCTGCAAATTTCAAAAAAGGAACCAAAATTTGAATTTCGCGTACAGGAGAATTAAGGAAACCGACATGTCCGAAGAATTGCCAAACTTAAATGGCAGTGGGCAGGTCAATAAAAACATTAAAAAATATTTTCTGACAACATTTTTAAGAAGTATGTTTATTCTTTCTGGAACAAAAGGAAATATAAAGAGAAATATCACGAAATCCTTAATAGGTTTCACCGGAACCACTTTTAAGCAATCTTAATACTACCGGAAAATAACTGGAGTTACCAACATAGCCCGTAGAGTAAGCAAGCCGAAGTGGCAGTGAGCTGGCCATATCTGTCGAAGGACCGATGGCCGGTGGAGCAGACGAGTCCTGGAGTGGAGACCGCTAATCGGCAAGGGTACTGTGGGACGTCCCCCAACTAGATGGACCGACGACCTAAGGAAAGTGGCTGGGGCAGACTGGATGCGGTAGGCGGAGGACAGGATGTTGTGGCGCAATATGGGTGTGGCCTAATGGTAACATAATAATCATTAATAATTTATTGCTAACACATACATAGATTGTTTTGTTTGGCCGATAGGGCCGAAAGGTTCTGAAGTGGCGACCGCGTACCGCGTACTAATGACTTTGTGAAGGTCGCAGGAATCCGCTGGATGCGTGAAGCACAGAGTCGGTCAAAATGGTGTTGCTTGGAGGTCTATGTCAAGCAGGGGACGAGTTTCGGCTGAATTGATAATGATGATGATTCAATCTTTAATGCCATAAAAACAACTTACAGAAAAAGGTGAGACCCTTTTTTTTTTTTTTTTTTGGATGGGAAATCATCAAATGACTTCTCCCGCTCTGGGCGGAGTGGGAGGGCGTGTCAGACTTTTTGTTCCTTCAGATGCCCAGTGCCGGGGCCACGGTATCTCTTTCGAACAATCACGCGACCCCGGCAGGCACCGGTCCTAGCAGACCCCTTCACTGCTGCTGACATCTCTTTGAGGCGCGCGTGGAACACTACGCGCCGTCGACCCGAGCTTGGTCCTTACCGGGCGGCGAGCTACCCATTGCTCGCCGCCCGCAAGCTCGCTCGCCGCCCGCAAGCTCGCTCGCCGCCCGCAAGCTCAAAGGTGAGACCCTGGCTCCAAAGCTAGGGGTCATAGATCTACAAATGACAGCCGGGACCCTTTCCGAGGCATGGAGGCGCTTCAATACGGTTAGCTGGTCACGCATCCACAAACTGTCTGCGGCAAGCGTTACTTTTGATGTACCCGTGCAAAAAATCATACTACATACATATTTTACAGATAAACGTACCTACTTCATCATCATAATTCATCATTTCAGTCATAAGACGGCCACTGCTGGATACAGGCCTCCTCTAAACAGGGTGGTTTGCATTAAGCGCGATCGCAGTATAGTGGTAAAATGCATAGCGAACGCTGCTGCCCATTCTCTAGTAAGTCCCTTAGTCGCCTTCTACGACATGCACGGGGAGAAATGGGATGTGCTGGTCTTTACGTCTTGTAACACACGCAACTCCTACTTATAACCTACTTCATAATAACTACTTCATAACAACCTACTTTTATAATAAAAATATTATCTAATATTCTCCTACTCGGTACACTGCGACATTCAACAGATATCCTTAAGTCTGTATGTACCTACAAGACACACCACACTCAAATCTCTAACCACTATTAATGTCCTAAAATCCGCAAAGCTTAATTTCTTTGCACGTTCGTGGTCCCTCGGAAAGTCGTTTCGGCAAAGTAATTGCTTATGAGTGGAAGCGGATAAACGAAACGAGTTCCACTCTACCGGGGCTCGTAAAATGGACTCAGGGGCTTGCATTTAATTAATACAACTACTAGAACTACGTGAGAGCACATCGACTGAAATGGAATCATTCCTTTTGACCGCCGAACTGACTCTTCTCGTAGAAAAATTACCCAAATTACCACGTCCGCATCAGCGTTTTACCGACCCAAAGCTAAGTGGAATTGCACTTCATGAATTCGGTAACTCTTTCCGAACGTTCCAACGTTTCGAATCGACTGTACACATTTCAACATATAGACGACTCTTTTAACTGAATGTAAATGGTCCGCTTTGAATTTTTTAGATTAGGTACAGACGGGAACAGATGATACTTTGCCACGGAAGTGTTTCCTGTAATTAGTCCGATCTACTTCAGTTACTAATAGCACGGGACGGGGCAGTGGCAAAGGAAAAAGTTAAGGTCAATAGTCTTTAATTTAAAGACGGAACAAAAGGGACACCAATAATAGGAGAGACAAGAGCACGATTACAGAACGGCGAAGTAGCACCAACTTTAGATATTATAGAGCTGTTGAACTATTCAAGTGGTGTGTTCTTATCAATTAGGTGAGTACCATTTAGCTATGTTCTACATATCTTAACTATATCTTTATTTAGTATAAAACAAAGTCGCATTTCGTGTTTGAAGGCTTCGATCTTTTAAACTACGCAACGGATTTTAATGCGATTTTCATCAATAGACTGAGTGATTCAATAGCAAAGGAAATGAAAGGAATGTATACCATATGTACAATACGCCGGCGAAGCCGCTTGCAATACTAGTATTATAAATGCTGAATTAAGTTTGTTTGTCAGTTACGCTTTCACTCTAAAACGGCGTAACGAATTTGAATGAAATTTGGCACACAGATAGACCATGAGCTGGGTACAATACAAAATACAAATACAAAAATATTTCTTATAACTTGAACATTGTGTCATGCATAAATTGAGACAGCTCCAGTAAGTTACAAAAGTACTTGTGTCGGAACTGTCTCACTCTTCCCATAAGTGGGTAAGGATATAGGCTATTTTTTATCCTGGATCGCAGGCGAAGCCACGGGCAACACCTAGTAATAGCTAGTTATAAAGTCTTCACAACAACACAAAGTCTAATATTCCAGAATAATACTCCACAAACGGCAATTTCAATTTCCATAAAAAAATCATCACGTATTTGTTTTGTGGCTATTGCAGTCAACTAATTTGATCAGCATATTTCAACCATATTGTATTTGTGTGCGTTGCACAAGCGAGCTAACATTGTTTGCTTTTATAGCATTATGTGACATAAACCTGCAGTTAAGTCACGCTTTTCTGTGACTTAAGTAGCCAACACTTTACACAGAAAATTTGTATAAATAACTTTTTGATTTGATATTGCTAAAATTGTGTACGATATATGTGACTTAAGTAGGCCAATGAGCTGCTTAAGTCACACGCACCGTAATGTACTATTTAATGTCTTCTTACAGTCCTCTCTAGGTCAATCCTTACTTTTTTCTTGGGTCGTTGTCGGTATGCAAATTGCGAATTCATTAAATGATTGTACGTCCGTCTGAAGTTTTCGTTTTTTTTTCCTTTCGTGCTTGTTAAGAGTCTCTTGTCTGTTGAGTTTAATAGAAGCGTTTAGATGTTCTCATAATGAAAAAGCTCATATTTTGTTTACTATGAAAGTTTTTTAGAGTAACTATTGAAGTTCTTTAAGAGTTACTTGAGAGTGTTATTAATTTTATTAGTAAACTTAGTACACCGCAAGATAATAATCGAACTTCTGAGTTCTTTTGATAAGCGGTCATCATTTTCTTAACCCTGAAAAATATTAGTTAGTGTTTTGTTGTTGCAAACTTTTACTTGTTAGCCTTCAGAGACTTTTTATTTTTGTCATCTGAAACTTAACCAATTAAACTAACCACAAGATGACCAATGGCCTGCCAAGGTCGCAAGATTGTTCGAAAGAGATACCGTGACCCTGGCACATGGGCAACTGACGGAACACGGGTGGGTTTTAGTCAGTAAAAGTCTGACACGCCCTCCCGCTCTGCCCAGAACGGGAGAAGTCATTTGATGATTTACCATAAAAAAAAGATGACCAATGGCGCTATATTTTATAACCGACAAGCAGAATACAACCCAAAGGATTGTCAAATTCTAAATAAACGCGAGCAAAGCTGCGGGCAAAATCATGATTTGTAAGACACGTGGCGCCATCTATTATCATAAGAACGTTATTATTGTTTTCCTCGGAAAAAGGACTTCTTGTCGGGATGAAAGGAACCCTATGTCCGTTTCTGTACATCTGAGAATGTATTATGCAAAATTTCTGTATGATCAGTTTAGTGAGTTGAGCTGCACGATTAGTAACAAATGCGTGCACTGACTGAACAGGTTCACTCAATCTGTGTATTTATTTCCTCAAAAGACCATTACAGACATGGTCTTCATATGATGTTAACAAGATTATGTCTGGACTTTAAAAGAGACTGTGAGCTTCAAGTTTGTTTCGGCTTTTCTTCTCAGAGTAGTCAGATAGGAAACGCCGACTACATCTAGTTTAAAGTGGCTTCAGTCGGTCTTCAGTCAGTTTTTCAGTTGGTCTTCTCGATATATCAAGACTAAGCGAGAATGCTAAGAGTACTCCACTGACTTACTTTTGGTGACGCCTTCATTTATCACCAGTAAGTCAGTAACATTGCCAGCAAACGCTCCATCGTTTCCTATCAATGATTGATGAGCAAAGTTTTAGGTAAAACGGTTTAGTATGAAAGTACGTTTTCGTAATTTGATTAGTTGAATTTAAATTTTATTTTAGTTGACCACTAAAATTGTGGTGTTCTTCGTGTTAAATGATATGATAATTTTTAGTTCGCCATCATTAATATGCATCGAATAAAAAAACGAATTTGGATAAAATTTACCATGAAGATAGTTTGTAACTTGCATTTACACAGAGGATACTTTTTATCCCGTAGTACGTGGGATAATACCAAGGGGCATCATATTACCCAGTAAAGGTGTTATGGAGGTCAGATAGGCAGTAACTCCATGTAAAATACTGGTATTTAGCTGCATCCGGTTAGACTGCGCGCTGACCCCAACATGTTGGAAAAAGGCTAGGTAGATGATGATGAGTCCGTGGGATAATCAACCTCAACGCGGGCAAATATCGGATAACAAGAAATGTTCTCTGTCCTTCTCGTTCTCACATATTATAAATACGATTACTCACGTCCGAACTATAGGATCGAACAAAACGTGCAACGACGGCAAGCAGCAGAATAACCCAGAAATATTACATTTAAAAAGAGAACGTCGAAGTGTCACCATTATTGCATGAATACTAAACGAGAACCGACTAGAATATAAGCTAATACTGAAAAATAATCATTTCCTATTGGAAATTCCTGCGTCTAAAATGTTGGAAGCTGTTCAAACCGTCACATCACTCCGTGAAATTGCAGCTCCCGTCTAATTTGTATTCTAGAACGTTCGCCGTCAAGTGTTATTTGTTCATAAGATGCGGGCTTTCTGTACGTTTCGTCCTGTGGATGTTAAATGATTCTAACTGAAATGCTCCTTTTCTTCAAATCAATGTCTTTCATACGCTGGACCATGCAGGATCGTGTTTTTTTTTTTAAGAGTAAAATAATCAGCTTAATTTATGTAAGTATTGTACCTATAAATGGTTTTCTTTCAAAAAGATCTGGCCGGCTCTTAGAAAATCACAAATTAGCGACTAACTTAGTTTTGACTTTTATAAGTAAAGAAAATGGGACTACTTAAATGGTTTATTCATGAAATAAAAGTTTCGAACTTGTTAGTCAACAGTCGTTAACAGTTCTCTTCAGCATTTTTACTCTTCCCGTGGTCCGTTTAGTCGGATTAGAAGTATTAGAACCATAAAAACTACGCTTAACATGAATAACAGTTCCGAATACAGCACCCGGCTGTTAATACAGCATATCGATATTAAGTGCTCATATATACACGAGCGGCAACTGCAGCCTTTGACACATCGCTGCTACACGAGTGGCAACTGCAGTCATCAACACATCGCCGCTACACGAGCGGCTTCTGCAGCCATCGACACATAGCCACATTAGCAAGAACGATGAAAATAGAAGAGCAGCGGATGACTTATTCTAAGGCTAAAAAATAGAAAATAAATAATAGTTATATATATAGGAAGCGTGTTTTTTAGTTTTTTTTAAACTATTATTTATTTTCTATTTTTAGGGTGTTTCGAATTTTGAGAGGTATGTCAGCGTAGTTTGTGATGTATGTCAGCGTAGTTTTCAAAGACAGTTTTTTACTGTCCTGGTAACCCTGGCAAGGACAATGGCACAACTTTATGAAATTATAGTATTGTCATCGGTCCTCGATAAGTCTACAGAGTTTAAATGAAATCTGGTCGTTTAAAGTGGGTCAAAATCGCGCTATAAGAAGTCGGTTACAAACAAACATACAAGTGAAGCTAATATAAAGCGTGTAAAAAGGCCTAGGGTGGCCAACCTCAGCCTACGCCTGACAATATCTCAGCTCTTGTAAAAAGTGCAGTCTTACCCCGTAACTGGGTATCATATTACCCCGTAACTGGGTTGTGGAGGTCAGATGGGCAGTCAGTCCATGTAAAATACTGGTATTCAGCTGCATCCGGTTAAACTAGAAGCCGACCCGAACAAAGTTTGGAAAAGGCTAGATGATAATAATACAACATGTGTTTATGTATCGTTTACACCTTAAGACTCCTGCAGATCGGTGTTACGCGGCAGTGCTACGCGACTCTAGTGATCAATTTCCATGAAGTTTCCATTAAAGTCTGTCTGTTAGATTCTTTAAACACGTTGTGTAGACTACTTAGTTGATTGTTTACAAAACTTGTCGAAAATGTTAAAAAGGTCAATACCGTATACCTTCATGACACAAGACGTGCTATATTTACTGCCAGAAACTACACAATGATATTTACTCACAAACAAAAACAGCCCATCCTTTGGGAAGAAAATAAGTGATGAAGTTGTTAATACACAGCCGACCGGAAAAAAGTGTATCAATCAAATGGAGTGGTCTGGAGTGTATGCGTAAAGTTTTACGGATACAAAGGTAACAGGATCATCCGGTGTTCGTTTGGAATAGGATTTGTAAAGCTTAGGCCCGTCGTCCACAACAGCCAGACTGTCATAGCTCTAGTAGATATTTCATTGGCGGTCTGTACATCACGCGACTAACATGGTATTGACTATTTTGTGTGTGTTAATTTTTTTAACGTGTTCTTTTTTTAAACCAATTTTATTTTTACTAAAGTAAAACTTCTTTACGCACGCTTGACTTGAGAAGTAAGCTGGTGACGAGAGCGTTTCGAAGTTTGATCGGGCTAGGCGAACGGAATTTGAGAGGGAGATATAAGTTAGTGAAGATAGAAAGAGAGAGAGTTACGTTTCGTATATTAGGGTATATTACTCTTTCTCTCTCTTTTTTAACCGACTTCAAAAAGGAGGAGGTTCTCAATTCGGATGTTTATATGTTTTTTTTTTTTTTATGTATGTTCGGCCATAACTCCGTCATATATAGACGGATTTGAAAAATTCTTTTTTTGTTCGAAAGGGGTTTATTCGGAAATGGTCCCATATAATTTTCATATAGATCTGATGATGAGTTCGGAAGACAGACACCGGAACTCTTTAAAAAACTTTTTTACACAAAAAAAACAACCGACTTCCTTAAAAACACTACAAAGTGAAAAATAACTTTAATTTCGGTAGTCGGTGTCTTAGGATCTGTATTTATGGTTTTTTTGCCACCAACTTCCGAAATTAAAGTTATTTTTCACTTTGTAGTGTTTTTAAGGAAGTCGGTTGTTTTTTTTTTTGTAAAAAAGTTTTTATTTTTTAATTTTTAGTTGTGGTATTCACCCTGCACTAATTCCAAACAAACAATGCATATTTATGCGATAGCAGAAATCGCGGTTGATTTCCTGTCATTTTTTAAAGAGTTCCGGTGTCTGTCTCCCGAACTCATCATCAGATCTATATGAAAATTATATGGAACCATTTCGGAATAAACCCCTTTCGAACAAAAAAAGAATTTTGCAAATCCGTCTATATATGACGGAGTTATGGCCGAACATACATAAAAAAAAAAAAACATATAAACATCCGAATTGAGAACCTCCTCCTTTTTGAAGTCGGTTAAAAATGGAAAAGGCTAGATGATAATAATACAACATGTGTTTATGTATCGTTTACACCTTAAGACTCCTGCAGATCGGTGTTACGCGGCAGTGCTACGCGACTCTAGTGATCAATTTCCATGAAGTTTCCATTAAAGCCTGTCTGCGAGATTCTTTAAACACGTTGTGTAGACTACTTAGTTGATTGTTTACAAAACTTGTCGAAAATGTTAAAAAGGTAACCGTATACCTTCATGACACAAGACGTGCTATATTTACTGCCAGGTACTACACAATGCTATTTACCCACAAACAAAAACAGCCCATCCTTTGGGAAGAAAATAAGTGATGAAGTTGTTAATACACAGCCGACCGGAAAAAAGTGTATCAATCAAATGGAGTGGTCTGGAGTGTATGCGTAAAGTTTTACGGATACAAAGGTAACAGGATCATCCGGTGTTCGTTTGGAATAGGATTTGTAAAGCTTAGGCCCGTTGTCCACAACAGCCAGACTGTCATAGCTCTTGTAGATATTTCATTGGCGGTTGTACATCACGCGACGTACTACAATGATATTGACTAGTTTGTGTGTGTTTATTTTTAGACGTTATATTTTTTTTAACCATTTTTATTAAAGTAAAACTTCTTTACGCACGCTTGTGGTGTGCTGTGAGAAAAAAATATGCCTGTTCCAAGTTAATTTTTAATTTAATTATACTAGTGGTCGCTCAGTGGTCGAAATTCGAGCATAATTCTTTTAAAACTTGATGCATTTTTTAAACTTTATTATCACTAAAAAGAGTACTTTTCTGCACTCGTTCTCCATTACTTTAACTGCGTGTAATTTCATACTTCGTCTGCGTAATTTTCGTAAAAAGGGATACAAAGTTTTAGCTTCACGTATTAAATAAATATATCCCACGAATTACTGTAAAAGTTATAATTGGTTCCACGTTAATTAATTAAATTGGTGTTGAACCGTTTTAACTAACTATAAATAAATAAATGGGCCTTTCCCAGTCTACGACACTACAGCCTGTCCTCATTCCTCTGCCTTCCGCATACAGTCTGTCCCATCCACCTTTCTAAGATCGTCGATCCATCAAGCCAGGGGGCGTCCCACACTA
Source organism: Aporophyla nigra (assembly GCA_947507805.1). Lineage (NCBI taxonomy): Eukaryota > Metazoa > Arthropoda > Insecta > Lepidoptera > Noctuidae > Aporophyla > Aporophyla nigra. The sequence continues at coordinate 8,952,694 of OX382308.1, read as the reverse complement.
CGCTTGCTGATACGCGGTCTCCGCTCCAGGACTAGTCTGCTCTACCGGCCATCAGTATTTCGACAAACCATTGCCACTTAAGTAGCATTTTGGCTACTCATTGTTGATTTAAGTTTGTAAAACGATACTTTTAAGTGGCGTCGTGGACGACAGACATTATGGTATGTTGTAAAACTCTGCTCACAGGGTGTCCAGAATATTACAATTGTATTCAATTTTGGTTACATCGGGTACCTATGTACACTTTGATTTTTCCAACACCGATGTGAACAAAAATTTTATAAACTGAGTTTGTGTACGAAGGCACTGACAAATCAAGCTCAATCAAGCAAACATATTATTTAGATACTTACGAAAGTACATTAATTACTCTGAAAGTTTTAGTGTCACAAAAATTTGCTTTGAGGTTCCAGGTCCCATTTTTTTATTTAAATAATTGCCAAAATCCCATTTCACAAATGACGTCACCTTTACATCACGGCTAAATCACCACTGGACAGCACCCCATTCAGAGACGAAGTGCGCTAAAGATTGGCAACACAAGCTATCAAATGTCATGTCAACTGTCCGTCTGAGAGAGTACATCATCACTCTGTTGCAGGCTGTCGAAGACATCGGACGAGTGCCTGACATCATAACCTTCCTAACCTTATATTTTGTGAGTAAAATTCAAATAATATTCGAGATGCAACGCCCAAAAAAATATAATATCAGACTACACAATAAATTGCAAATCGAGGAAATCAAAATTAGCGTAATTGTAAGTTTTCACAAAAACAATAAAAACTGGCCAAAAGTGAGATGTACTCGCACACGAAGGGTTACGTACCACTGTAAAATATTTAACACAAAATATTGTTTTAAACACGTTTCTTGTGTGGGAATACACACTGTGTGAACATTTGAACTGTCCTCCTATCACGGGTCATAAGATACAACCCGCTGACAGACAGACAAACGGAAGACAGACAGACAGACAAAATGGACATCACGAGCAAATAGGGTTCCGTTGAAAATGTTTGGGCACGGAACCCTATTGCTTCTACGTAATGAATCAAATAATTTCATATTATTAATGTGTTTTTATCATAGAGACTAAAATGGTTTGTCTATTTTCTTTTCAGTATGTGTGTAAGCAAGGGCTTCATTCAAAATCCAATTTTGTCAGCTTCGTGACTATTTCAATAAATGTATTTATTGATATTGCACGTTTCTTTTTTTGAAGATACCCCATAGTATCACAACAATACCTATTTATTTTTCATAGACACTGAAAACATGAGATATGCCAGCAAAACTTCCATACGAACAATATAATTGACTAAAACTGTAGGAAGATATTCATAGCACACAACTAAAGTCGGGGAAATAAAATTTAATAATAAAAATTCCCTTGTGAGCACCCCCGTGCCTTAACACACGTATTTCTGCAATACACGTCACCTGTCAAGTGGCTCGTGTATGTATGTATGTGCAGACTTATGTACCAGCTTCTGGTTTACATACGTTTTATCATAAAACAAAGGTGTACCGTACCAGTTCATCATTAAAACAAAGAATCTTATCAGTTTGTGAAACATTACCATTGAGTAAATTGTTCAATTAGTACATAACTATGCTTATATCATCATTTCAGCCGTATGACGTCCACTGCTGTACATAGGCCTCCCCCAATTTAGTGGGGTTTGCCATAATCGCCACGCTTGGCAGGCGGGTTGGCGATCGCAGTATAGTTGTATAATACATAAAGAACACTGCTGCCCATTCTCTAGTAAGTCCCTTAGTCGCCTCTTACGACACCCACGGGAAGAAATGGGATGGTGCTATTCTTTACGTCCGGCATCACACGGTACGGTATGCTTATACCGGGTGACATTTTATAACGTCTTGAAATAAAATGGGTGTAATAGGTTAACGGAGTAGAAGCCTTTGGCATGAAATTTTTTTATTTTTATTTTTGAATAACATGGAATGAAATTGATCTAGCAATAAATACTACACATTTAAAGTAACATTTTCATACTAGAACAACAAAAACAGAAATTTGGAAAAAAACGAAAAATAAAACAATTAAAATGTATCATAACTCAAATCATACGCACCCTACTCAATGCGCAGCATGTATCAATGATTTCGTAGCGCGGTCCTTTGAAGCCGGCCTATAGGCGGCTTCATTGATCTTTCGCAGGCGCACGAGCTACACACGCATCCCCGTCCGCCCGCGTCCCGCGCTCCTTTAGTCACCTGCGATGAATCTGAAGGCCTTCCTGCCTTCTATTCTTATTACACAACACACCATATGAAGGTCGAGACGGTAAAAAATGTCATCCGGTATAATAATTACGAAATTCTTTGTATTAAAAAAAATGTATTTAGGATTAATCTCCGTAACATTTTTGAGGAACCAGTGTCCGCCATTCCGCCCTCCCTTTCCCCTTAGAGAAAATAACACTGCCTACTTTTACCCTGACAACTCGACTTACTTCAGAAACGTTACTAGCTAGTAAGTTTTCAGAATTCAATTAAAAGGAATGAAAGACGAAGCTAAGTCTACTTCATTGAAGATAGTCACAACACTTGTCTAGTAAACAATTAGTGACTTAAATTATACTGACTCAAAGTAGCTTCGAAGTGACAGTAATTGGAGTAAGACTTAATCTTAATGGATCAAGTACATACGTACAGGTAGACGTGTAATTAATCCAATTCATTAAGAATACTATTAATATGTATCAAGTACGGAATATCACAGACGAAATGAGAAGATAACCTTCCACTTAATTAATGAGAACCGAATACAAAATAGAGACAATTTGTTTGCGACTTGTTTTATTTCAGCCTTGATGACGCGTGTTCCCGGCAGCACCAACAGTATGCGAGGCTTCCGGCGACTGGGACCGCAATTAACTAGGTCCGCGGTCCCAGTCGCCGGATCCATAAAAATTAAATAATTTTCTTCCGGCGACTGGGACCACTCATAAATGATAACTGAAATCAAATAATGTACAGTCAAACGACGATGTAATAATTGAATAAAAATCCTTTTTGATTTAAAAACATCGTTTATTGATATAAAAAAACAGCCTTTGACTACAGTTCTGTTATTCAAAACTTTCTTAATAAAAACATACACGAAAATCATGCTAATAATAATTTAAAAAAATAACAATAATCAACAATTTTCAAACAATTAACAATCAGAAAGTAATTATTTATCACAAAATCAGCCTTTAAGTGGTATCGTAAATATAATTTTTTTTAAATACATAAATCGTGCTTATAATAATAATCAATAATTTTCAAATAATTAACAATCAGAAAGTAATTATTTATCACAAAATCGCCAGAGTTTTGAGCCATCTTTTTTTATTCTTTTAAGAATAAGCCAACTCTTCGCAAAAGTTCACGTCCTCTTTGTGTGACATCAATTTAAAACGACTGTTCACCACGTGAAGTTGAAGGACTTTTTTCATCCATATGGATAATTCTAAAATCGAAAAAAAAAAATTAATTATCAGGAACTTTTAGTTAAGTTCATAAGGGTTTTTTTTTTCATTTATATGTGAGTTTTAAGGTTACTTTATTATTTGATTCTAATTTATTATATGATTAAACTAAAAATACTATCAGATAATCTTAATAGATGACATTTTTTTTGTGATATTAAAAAGTCTCATCAAAGATGAAAAACAATTTAAAGTAAAAATATTTGTAAGCACGTTGTTTAACTCTCTTATTAGCTTGTTTTGTTTATAAATAAGTTAATAAAAAATTGTTTTACATACCTGAAGACTATTAAATGAAGTCACTACACTACTACTCACATCATACAATTTGCAACAAATATTCAGCGCAGTGTCTTACATACAATTATCTAATACAAAACTGTCTGATGCAAAACTTGACTTTCTTAAACTGATAAGCTTCTTGTTAGTGATTGACCGAGTCAGTCATCGGGCGATGCAAAATTTCCCGTTTATAATAAAAGGGCTACCAGACCTTGAAATCGACAGGCAAAACGGACTCGAGTTAGAAAGGGATAGTAATATACAATCACACAATGCTATTGCCTTTGTGTGTGTTACCTGCATGTGTGAATTATGTAAAAACGGGCTAGCTTAATCTATTACTAAGCGCATAGGATAAAATCATGTCTAGAACGAGTCAATGACATTCATATAAATAATTTAGAATTTTTTTCGTTTGACTGTACCGATTTTGGCTTGTATAGTAGATTCTTTTAAGTTACCTATGAGTGGTCCCAGTCGCCGGAAGAAAATTATTTAATTTTTATGGATCCGGCGACTGGGACCGCGGTCCTAGTTAATTGCGGTCCCAGTCGCCGGAAGCCTCAGTATGCTCAGTATATTCTCAAGTCGGTGGGATTAACCCGATGCTGCGGAGGTAGATGCAGATCCACGTTGAATGTTCATTTTGTAAATTATGTTCATCTGTGTCTGTCTGCGTTTGTAACACTAGAAATCAAATTAAAAGTTTTTTACTCTATTACTGCCTCGTTGGCCTAGTCGTCGCAAGTGCTACTCCTGAGCCTGGTTTCTTTGCCCAAATCGGAAAAAGTGTTATTGGGTGTCTCACTAAAAATATCGTGTAGCGGCATTCACATCGCCACGTGTAAACTACGAATTACATTGACGTCATGCAAAATCCTACATCGCGCAAGCAGAGTTTGCCGCGCAATTATCACATTTACAACGTCTCGACATCAATAGTCGGGCAGTTGCTCACTAGACACGACACCCAGGATCCTCACTTTTCTTAAGAGGATGAGTCAACTTTACAAACCTGTAAAATTTCAATAACAGCCCGGACGCTGGATTTGGGCCCGATTGATTAGTGTTGCAAAGGACTCGAGTCCTCGAGTCGTAATTTTTAAAACTCGACTCAATTATGCAAGACTCAGTGTGCTCAAAAGGCTCGTAGTGTAGAGTCAACTACTCGAGTCTTAAAAAGGACTCGAGTCTTAGAAAGGACTCGAGTCTTAAAATGAATTCGAGTCTTAATGAAAAACTCGGAGCATGAAGATGAGATTTGTAGCTCATCATTCGAAAAGACTCGAATAGAAGGTGATACGTTCAAATTAGTGGTTCATTTCATGCTCTGAGTTTTTCTTTAAGACTCGAGTTAATTTTAACACTCGAGTCATTTTAAGACTTGAGACCTTTTTAAGACTCGAGTGGCTGTTAAATGACTTGGGCTCGGCTTGACTCTAGACTCCGAGCCTTTTAAGCACACCGAGTCTTGCATAATTGAGTCGAGTCTTTAAAAATACGACTCGAGGACTCGATTCCTTTCCAACACTACGATTGATATTGGGACTTTAGCATAACTGATAAAATGTAGATGTAGGTACAGCTACACCTATGCTTAACCCTTTGTATGAAGCAAACATAATAATTCACTCGTTCCGTTCAGGTGAACGAGATTAGTTCAGTCACCATTCGCAGTCTGCCGGCGTAACACATTACTATTTGTACCTTGTGCATAATTTAAATACAGTCCATTAAAATCAACTTAAATGTGGTTTCATTACTAGCGCATGCCACATAAAAATGGTCCTTCGAGCCGAATAGCCGGATACCCTTTAGGGATTTTAAGTGTGATGTTATGTTATTTAATTTGTATTAATAAAACTATAACGGCAACTTGGGATGGTAGCTTCGATGAAATCGATCGAAGGATAGAGGGCACAAACAGATTGAAACAAGAAGATTCTGCTTGATATATGTATATTCCTGCTGGAACCCATGGTTGCCCAATAAAACACCACCCAAAAGGACGAGGATCGTCCATTTTTGCTTCTTAAATATACGATTTCTGGAGTAGTAGAAAAAAACAGCCGAACTATTCAGTAAAAACTCAATGTGAGAACTAAGGTAAAAGAGAGCTGTCATTCTATATCATATATAGCTAGGGATTAATAGTAATGACAGTTCACTTTAAGCTCACTTCAGCCAAGTTATAACGGTGAGATTTTTACAGAATATCTACTGAACATATAACATCAACGGATCACACATTATACAAGACCGACCCAGTTCTTTTAAACCAGTAAACAAAACGAGGCCGCCATTCACCACAATAGACGTACCAAAAGTTTTGTTTACCTCGAACTCATTAAGACCACCTACGCAGTACAAAGGTCGCAACACACCACAGAGGTTGAACACACGCCGTGATTGCCCAACATCGACAGTTCACCTCTCAAAACCCTATTACATAGGGACACTTTCATTTTATAACTCCCTAGAAAATAATTTATTCAATAAAACGGCTGCTTTCCCTAAAATGATGTCGTTTGCGTCTGTCTGTCCCCCTTCCCTGGTCTGTCCCTGTAATTTCCCTCCAAATTCACAATAGAGGCAATTTGATTATTCGCATTTTTATGAATTATTTGTATTGGTTGTCGTTTTATTAGGGAAGTTACTTTCTCTTCGTCTTTTCCGTTAACATAATAATTTATTTACGGCGTTCTAAATGAGAATTTATTTTTTAGAACAATTATGATCTTTTTATAAGGACAATTTATTTTCAAGGTTTTTTTTTTCATTTCTTCTGATCGAAATTGAGTTTTGTATCGTGCCGCAATCTACGATAGAAGCTATTTACTACACAAAAAATAATAAACTGTGTAACATAAAATCAAGTTCGAGAAGATTCCAAATTGCTTTTTCAATTGATTCGACGAATTTAATTAAAGAACGAAACATAATAAGGATTTTCACAAGAGGAACGTGATACATACTCTAGGGTTCTAGACTAACTGACTGGATTCAATTTATTTTATTTTTCGCCTCCGATTTTGTGTATCGTGCGGTATTTTTATTTGGATCCTTCGATACTTTCTAAGAATCTTAGCCTAAGGGCTCAATACGAAATGTTATTCACAACTATTGCGAACCTTGCGAAAATTAAATCACGTTACATAAATGTGTACAGCATAAAATGAGAAAGGAAATACGAATAGTACTTGTTGTATATGAAAATAAGAACATATTTACAAAAATCTGGCCCATTACGTAACCAATTACTTCACCCATTACTAGGAACTTTTAATAGAACATTTCAAGAAGTATCAACAAACATAATAACCACTGAAACTGCTAAGTAATTTCAACAACGTAATACCGACAAACGATAATACATTAAAACTGAATGCCCGATACGGGGTACGATAAAGATCTTTATTGGTTACTAAGAGCGAGACCTCAAGCTACCAAACACGCGTACTAAATCTCTACGAATAGAAAAGCATCAAGCCTTTAACCAAGTAATTATTACAACGAATGGGCACTATCGCTGTTATTACCGTATTGGCCAATATTCATGCCGCAAGATGCTATCTCGGCCAATAGGATCGTTATGAGACTTCAGAAACAAATCATGCAGTACGTGCCCCCGATAACCGGGGATAGTTATGGTAATAGATGTTTGTGGCATAAAATATGAATTCGTTAGTTTTGTAGCGTTCCCTGATCATCGATAAACGAGGTTTGATGTATTGTTGATAGTGTGTTATGGAACGCTTGTTGGGATTCGTAGATTTGATTAGAACGTACCTATTTTAACTACCTAAGTCATCATACCATCATCAACTGCCTAATCTTTTCCAGTCTAACCGGATGAAGCTGAGTACCAGTATTTTACATGGGGCAAATTCCTATCTGTTCTCCACAACCCAGTTACTGGGTAATTCAATACCCCTTGGTAAGACTGATTGTCAGCTTTCGGGCTTCTGATGACCTGTAACAACTGTCAAAGGTTTACAAATGACAGCCGAAATCAACGGCTTAATGTGCTTTTCGAAGCATGGAGGGTTCTTGGTATGTAAAGAGGGCCAAACATCCATGGATTAATTACTTAGCCACAAGCCTCTTTGTAAATACCTAAGTAAGTACATCTATACTAATTGGAGTGTCTGTTTTTAATATTAAAATAACTGCTTTTCACTAAGTGTATATGGATGTATACACGGTACCTATACCAAAACAACATTTTTTACATTTTTTGTCTGTATGTCTGTCTGTCTGTTCGTTCCGGCTAATCTCTGAAATGGCTGGACCGATTTTGACGGAACTTTCACTGGCAGATAGCTGATGTAACAAGGAGTAACTTAGGCTACTTTTATTTTAGAAAAAATTAATAATAGTTTAAAAAAATAAAAAACACGCTGAATTTTGAGACGTATGTCAGCGTAGTTTTCAAAGACAGTTTTTATGAAAAACTTTTTGTTAAATACCACGCGGACGAAGTTGCGAGTAACAGCTGTTACCTATAATATAACCTGAATTAACACATCTTACCGTGGTAGTACGTCCTCCTTCGTTAATTTCCGACATCCACGCGGGCGAAGGCGCGGGCAAAAGGATTTATTCCATTCTAATACCAAAAACTAATACCACTGGTATTTGTTTCAACTCATATTTTTTTTCTATTCCGAACGGATACCACTTTTTAAATAATTTAATTTAATGTACGAACGAATACCAACAACTTGAATTTGGTACAGTCAGCGCAGTCAAACCTAATCAAAGTAAATTTGTTTTTCAATATTTTTATGTAATCGTAATATAATGCTTAAAACTTTCCAAATTCACTTCACTCCAATATTTTTACAAAGGTTAGCATAGGTAAGAGTAGTTTTAGTGAATCATCTTGCTATTTTTTTTACCTGCGAGAAAGGGTGAGTTTGCTCTATTGTTCCAAAATTCGAAACAACCAATCAGAGTCAAGTGTGACTGGAATGTTGTGCTTTGACTCGGAGAGAAATTTTATCTACATAAATTCCTCAGTACATTTCCGTGCGGTGGCGGTGGCGTATTGGTATTGATATTTTATCATTGAACAAGACGTTTGCTAACAAAATTTGATTTTTTTGGAGTTATCTGTTTTTTTTTTCAATTAAAGGTCTTATATTTACATACAAAGCATTTTTACTGACTGTACCTTATATCTTTGAACTTGTTTTGGTATTAGTTTAAACAATGGTATCGGTTCGGAATAGAAAAAAAATATGAGTTGAAACAAATACCAGTGGTATTAGTTTTTGGTATTAGAATGGAATAAATCGGCAAAAGCTAGTAATAATATTATAAAGCTGAAGAGTTTGTTTGTTTGAACGCGGTAATCTCAGGAACTACTGGTCCGAATTGAATAAATATTTTTGTGTTGGGTAGCCTATTTGTCGAGGAAGGCTATATAACATCACGCTATAATTAAGAGGAGCGGAGCAGTAATGAATAATGTTGCAAAAACAGGGAAAATCGCACGGGTAGGCGATTCGACGCGACGGGAAGGGTCGGGGGAATAAGAAATTTAACGCGGATGAAGTCGCGTGCAGAAGCTAGTATATTATAAAGATTATTGTTGATAATGGTAGAAATTTTAGGCCACAAAGTGTTTTCTTCTATTTCCAACAATGTTTTCCATTTCAGGAGCATTGTGATTTAGTTTCGTATTCATCAGCGTTAACACCAACAAATGTTCTCATATACATGCAAATAAACAAAAATAACGAAACTGTTTCGTGTAGAAATGAAATAAAACGGCTATAAAGTTGGTAATAACACTCATATTTCATTGTAACAGCCCCCGACGGGCGCAGATTGAGGCATCCGGCTGGACAAATCCCTAAAATTCGAGACAACCGAGTCACACTGAGGCTCTGAAATACGCAAAAGATGGCGACTCAATGCTTCTTTGGTTATTGTTATAACAAATGTGCCTTTGTATCGATAGTAAACTTTACAGGCATAAATATCGCTGATAAGGCGAAAAATTGTCTGGAATTGCCATTACCACAAAAATAATGTGCGCTACTTTAACAATCAAACTACCTAGCATTTTCCCAACTTTGTTGGGATAGGCTTCCAGTCTAACCGGATGCAACTGAATTCCATGGAGCGACTAACAATCTTACCTTCAAAAACCAGTTACTGTATGGTAGATTAATACGATACCCATTGGTAAGACTGGTTGTCAGGATTTTGTGTCAAAAATCTACGATTAACATCGGAACTAATAGCTTATATACTGTTACCCTGTGTAATAAATAAATTCTTTATTGGCATTAAAATGTGTACAAACAAAGTGAAGCCCTGACTCCTGCGCTATGTAAAAACACTTATGTTACAGAAGCCAGTGTCTTCTCCCAATCAGTAGGTTCGGGATTTTATGCAATATACATTGTTGAACGTTGAATGTTCACCCATCCCACAAACCGCCCTAGCGTAGCTAAAACTTAGATCGACCGGCGCAGCTTTTATTATCTAGCCCAAATTAGTGCGTCAATTTATCGCGTTCCGAAAATCTATTCAATTTTAATCAGTTCGGAAAATTACTTTGTTATTATGATCGGTTAGTATTATTTTGGTCAACCAATACCTAACAATATGAAATCTGACATAAAAACAGGATCCAGAATAAGAGCTTTTATTAAATTAATTATGTTCTATTTTTGCGTTTACAAAATTTTAATTAAGCCGCATAAATATCAGTAACAATGTTACAATTTTACTACAATATTGTTTTTATGAACTACATATTTGGTTATGTTGGGGTTGAATAATGTAATAATAATTTAAATTGTCGCACGACACAGAATTAATTTGGTGAAACTACGTGTTTTTATCTCATTATGATAAAGCAAAGTTCATTGAAATGCATTGTCCGAACGCGCACGGAATCGGCCGATCACCTACGAACAATATGTACTCGTAGAAGCTGCATTATAGTATTTCGTGAGTATTCGTGCGTTAAAATGACTTGTCCCAATAGTTTTGTTTTGATGGTATGGAACTAGATTCAAAACTATGGATAATAACGGAAACAAATTTAAACAAAAAACGTATTCGATACAAACGATTGATTAATTGATGGAAGAAAATTACACTTTAAAAACTGCGTGCAGAAATCGTCCTCTATTTTTTTAAATACACTTCGTCTTCGTTTACCGAACGAAACTTCAGGATGGGTATTCATTCGACTTTTAAAAAGTGGTCCACTTTTCGAAAAAGTTGTCTACACAGCCTGTGCTCCTCATCGTCATTTCAGCCGAAAGTCTTCTACTGCTAGACAGTGCCTCCCCCAAGCATTGCCACTTCAAACCGTTCTGTACTTCTCGCTTCTAGCCGATTTCTGCGGCCTTCTTTTATTAATAGTCATTAATGTCCCACTACTGGGCCAAGACCTCCTTTCTCTTTCCTCTTTCCACCTCTCTCTGTCTTAAGCTACCAAGGACTGATCTTTATCTAAAGATAAATAAAATACGATGATACATAAATGGAAGATCCAACTCATCCCGCAATCTCTGTCTAGACCTACCTATGTCGTTTGCCACTAAGCGGGACCCACTAGTTCCTAAGTTTGACCAAATGATCGTCAGACATGCAGCAAATGTGTCCAGCCCAATTCCATTTAAGCGTGGCAGCATTCCAAATGACATCTGTTGATTTATCAAAGACCATGTTTGTGATCCATACGTAGAAGATGGGAAAAATACACATCTCGATGAGTCTTCTCTTGAGAGATGGAGGAATATCGACCTTCTTTCGATTTTTCATGGCCGAATAGCTCTTCTAGGCATTTTTGACCATCATAAGCACATAATTTTCGGCGTTACGATACGATACTTAACAGGCTAAGAGTCTGGGTTTTCGTCAGTTCGTAGTTCTGAATACCTCTTTTCTCCCTAGATAAGGACACTAGAGCAAATAAAATTACGAAACTATCTATATCTATCGCTGTTTTTTCCTGTTTTCTTTTCTTCCATAAATACTAAAGCATTTTGAGATGAACATGAGTAACCGCGGTTTCTTGTCTACTTATGTCTCTTTACATTCATACAACTAACTATATATCTGACTCCTTGACAATTGAAATAAACCCTTTGAGTTTGAGATTATTTTGCATAGGATGATGATCTAAATAATAATCATTTCGATCCAGCCCGTCCCTTGCTGCCCTCTTCCAGCGAAGCCCTAAGCCGAGGTCCGTACCCCACAGGGGGTGTGGCCGAGGTCCGTACCCCTTAGCGTGTACTCGCTTCAGTTTTAAGTTTCTAGGCCCTGGCTGGAGTCCGGTAAAAGCAGCCGACAACTTTATAGGTTGACTTGTGAGATATCATTCCCCACAAAAAAAAATGAGAGTGGTTATTGACATGTTTGTTTTTACGAGTGTTTCATAAGTTTATAATGTAAATGTGTGCGTACATACATACCTACAAAAAGTAACATCAAATAAGTAACAGTACCTACTTAACATCGAAATAATTAATCGTATTGTAATCACGCTCGCATTTCATTGTGTGGAATGTGATAAATATTTAATTATTCGCAAAAACGTACATGGAGTATTTCGGTCCTTAGAGAATTTTCATTAGGTACATGTCTAGATCAGAAAACATCTCATTACGTTATTTAATATCTTCAAATCGAAATGGAAAAACGTTGTCATGGCAATCAATTGGTACCTACCTACCTGAGAGCCTACCAGGAAAAATTAAATCACCCTAATTCGTTTCTTGAAATTGACTGTGTACTTACATTCTTATTTAGTCTAATTTTATTTATAACCCGCGGAAATTAGGTAACGTAGCGTACGGAGTTGTTAAGTTTTACGGATGTATTGTCAATATCAGGTTCCAATTTTTACTGTACCGTAGGCTTTTCTATAGATTGAGCTGAATTCATATTTGAATTTTCGAGTATTCTAGCCTCTGGGTTCGTTTTCAGACCTACGTTCTATCTATAAAAAACGGTGACAGCTGTGACCGAATGTAGGAAATATTTGATCTGCGTGGGATCACAGTATATTTCTTTTAGTGTGCTGTGGTGCGATATAAATGAGTCGCGAATTCCTAAGTAGGTAGTTGGAAGGTTTGTACTCATTTTTATTTTACCGTGCCACCGTAGGTGTAGGCGTTTAACGTTCAATGGTAGATTTACTACTAGCACCCTAATTGTGTAACACATTTGAATCACTTTGAAGAATATTGCTAGTCTAGTGCTTAATATTTTCAAATTATGTGTATACTGAAAAACGTAAATAACGCTATGAATGTTGTTGAACTGTCAAAATAGAAGTCATTGCTCCCTACTTCGCTATCCTTAGAGATTAGTAAGATTAATTGAAGATCTGTTAGTGAGTACAAGAAGGCCTGTCGACCGCTAGAAAAAGGTGTTCGCTTAAGCTTATTTCCGTTTTTTTTACGTTTCAATATAAGTAATATTTTTTATTTTTTATTATTAATTCCGTGTGCTGTCGGATGTAAAGAATAGTACCACCACCATACTGCTATCGCCAACCCGCCTGCCAAGCGTGGCGATTATGGGAAACCCCCCCAAATTGGGAGAGGCCTATGTCCAGCAGTGGACGTCTTTCGACTGAAGTTGTGGTTTGTTTACATTTTCGACTGATAGTTTTGAACAGACCATAGATAAAGAAACTTCGACCGTGCTAAGATAAATTGTCATACATTTAATTCCCAAAAGTGTACGTCACTCAGCACAGGTGTAACATATATCAGTAGAATTGTAATATTCTTTTGTTCCAGATTTAGCTTATAAATCTTCAGGACACGGCAGAAAACTAGCACTGTCCGAACAAAGTTATCTACGAGTGTTTTATGTAACGATTTCTTTGTAGCTATTTAAAAAAGTGGCGGGTAACGATTTGGATTTTATTTTTATTACAGATATTTTACTGCACATGACATTGGGTAAATGGGCGGATATAATGCTGTGTGGCGCATGGACTGACATTTTTTTTTTGGCATTGGGGGCGTCATGTGCCACCTTTCATCCATAGACCCCATGTCCTAAGTGACACTGTAATCGAAATACAATTTTTTTTTTGTTTGTTTTAAAAAAATACCTGAATTATGTGCCAAATACCCTGTATGGGACAGAAGGCTAAGTTTTATCGAGCATGGTGTGTTAGCCTGTAGAGATGTAACTAATAATTGAAAACAATGAAAGACGTAGTTAACTAATTACGGATACATTTAGGTACCTAAAATAGGACCTCACATTGTTATTGATATCCTGATTCACATAACATATTATGACATAACGTTATAGAAGTGAGCAGAGGTAGGCCAATGGTAACAGCTGCAACTAATGAGTTGTAAATCTTAGGTTCGAATCCAGACAGGCACTTTACTTTGTGTAAATTATTTAATCACCATTGCTCTCAAAACGGTGATGGGTAACATCGTGTGCAAACCGGCATGTCCTAGAGCCAAAAATTCGAAGACATGTGACATCTACCAATTCGCACAGGACTCACGTAGTAGATTATAGCCCACACTTTCTCAAAGACAGGAGGCCTGTGTCCCAGCAGTGGGAACATTATAGGCTGAATATGTTATTTTGTCACAGAAGTTGGGTAGAGGTGTATCTACTTATGAACATCGTTCATGTTTAACTTATCGGCATCAACCGGGCACAAATAGCTAGCTACAGGAAAAAATCCTAATGAAAAACCAAATTACACTTTTTCCGTCCTGGGAATCGAACCGGACCTCATACTGAGCAGTCACGCTTGCGACTACTTGACCAACAAGGCAAATCATACTTTATTTTATATAGATTTATTCGCTTCGATAAAGTACTTTTATGAACAGACGCCAGCATACCAAGCTACCCGAAACTGTAAAATTTTCCTAAACAATCTTGAACCTTATAGTTTAGAATTAGAGTTGAAAACCTATTAATGAAATTTGAGAGGTTGTAGTAGCTTTTTGCACTGGCGTCTGTCCTACACCAGTTTGGCAAAACGTTTAGCCTTACATATCGGCAAAGTATTTCAACAATTTATAGTTCGGAGTTCATGAACGAAACTGAATAGGTTGGGTATGTATAGAAGGTAAGTAGGTACCTACCCTAATTAGCTAAGCATTGAATTCCCGAAGCACACAAAACCAAGTTTTAATATAGTTGTAGAGTTATGAAGAATAGGGCGTAAAGGTCCTTTATAGGGCATTGTGTCTGGTGTGACGTTAGATGTCAGGAAGCTGTATATTAAGCATGCTATCCAGGCAAACATTTCTTACGTGATGCAGATATTTTTGCCTGACGTCAGTTCGTGCGTAGATCGCATGAGTCGTTGAAGATGCCACAGATACTTCTACCATAGGTCAGCATCATCATCAACTGCCTAGTATTTCTAACTATATGGGAGCCGGCTTCCAGTCTAACCGAATTCAGCTGAATACCAGTACCCACTTTACATCAGGCGCGGTCCGAGGGTGGGGGGGGGGGTCCTAGGGGTCATGACCCCCCCCCCCAAAGACAGTCATGCTGTCGAAACTCTGAACGATTTGCCTGTCTTACTTGAGCCACGGAGACTCCGATGGACATTTGCAAAAAGATTATAACCCGGGACATCATTCTGATCAGCAGCGCTTGCGACTACTAGACCAAAGAGGATTTACCTTCCTAAAAATATTCTTCAGTACTAATGGTGACCCCCCCCCCCCCCCCCCAAATGTTAGGCTGCGACCGCGCCTGCTTTACATAGAGCGACTATGTGACCTCCACAACCCAGTTACTAGGTATTACGACACGCTTTGGTAAGACTACTATTACCATAGTATACCTCGTACCGTTTTTTTTTCCGATTTTCTCGAATAACCAAAGTTCTTAGCAGAGATTAAATTAAAATTAAAAATTAAAATTTTATTCATAAGCCTAATACAGTAAGGAGAGAAAAGAGTTTACAAAAACATTCCTTAAATAACTTTATCCTTAAACTTAATAGACTACTACTAGGTCGTTTTGTGAAATCTCCTGACACCCAAACTAGGACAAATCCTGTATCTCAGGTGTCAGCGTTCCTCCCTGGCAGTCACATTTGTAAAGCCTAACATTCTTTAATAGTGAATCTAGTTTTAGTGATGCTGAAAAGCACACAAATGAAAATACAAAATAAATAATAAAATAACAATAAAATTACAGTTAAGGATTAAGTTTAACAAACAGTGTAGAATAAGTAACTAACCTATTTTATCTCTGCTATATTATGACAGTGTAGATGGCAAGCCTTTGGCTCGAGTGACGGTGCAATAGATAAATAACACGGGTGTCTCTGTAGGCACGTGAATGAAAATTCAGCACACGACATTACCTGTTCATTCTAGTCTAGTAGGTATAAATTTTAGTTATATTTTTTTTTCATTTCTCTTTCAATCTTTCAGATCTACACGATGACATCATCTGCCTAGCCGTTTCGCAACTATGTCGGAGTCGGCTTCCAGTTTAACCGGATGCTGCTGAATATTAGCATTTTAATGGTAGCGACTGCCTATCTGACCTCCACAACCCAGTTACTGGGTAGTACAATACTCTTTAGTGAGACATTCAGACGTGCAGAGTATTCTATTTTAAATATTCACTTTTCTCAAGTTTAAAGTACACGCGTATAATAGGTATTCATTTATACTTTCGTGGTAACAATTTTAATCACATTCTTTGTGCTCCTATTATTTGGGTAAGATACCGCTCGGTTTTTTTTTTTACAAAATACAATAGATATGAATGGTCATCAGGATTCATTTGCGTCAAGAACTTTATTGAGAGTAATTTTTGTTTTTACTTCCCATTTCTTCAGACATCAATGGCGGTTTGCCATCCTTAGCCTATAAGGTACGCTCTTAGGCAAAGTAAGTATAACAAGTCCCCAAGACAAAGTTCGAGAGTGAGTCCGAGTCCACTTCAAAATTCGGAAGTTTCAACTTCAAAGGGGTTCTCCATTACTATTTAAGCACGGACTTTTGCCAACAATAAACGGTACTGTGCCTCGGTAAAGAAAGTGTATACGTTGATCTTTCAACTATGTAGGTATTTGCGGTTTTGTTAGGACCGCCGATGGAAAGGTATAGGTACTATATATCTGATTACTTTGTTAGGTGACACCAGTTCGTTTATAATTCAATTATACACTTGAGTTTCCATCCTAAGCAGTTAACTTTGGGACGTGTGACCAAGGCATTGACAAGTGCGTAGCCCCGCCATGGTAGGCATAGGTATAGAAGCGAATAGCCGTAGACATGTGTAACCGGAGACGCGCGAAGTCATAGACGCACCTAGCCATAAAAGCGCGTAGCCATAGAAGCGCGTAGCCGTAGGCGCGCGTAGCCGAAGATGCGCGTATAGGCAGACGCGCCTAGCCGTAAAACCGCGTAGCCGTAAACGCGCGTAGCCGTAAAAGCGCGTAGCTGTAGATGTGCGTAGCCGAAGATGCGCGTATAGGCAGACGCGCCTAGCCGTAAAACTGCGTAGCCGTAAACGCGCGTAGCCGTAAAAGCGCGTAGCTGTAGATGTGCGTAGCCGTAGCTGCGCGTAGCTGTAGACGCGCGTAAGCCATAGTAGCGCGTAGCTGTTGACACGCGTAGCCATGTATGCGGCACCTGCAGACGTGGAGCCGTAGAAGCGCGTAGCCGAAGAAGAACGTATCCATAGCCGAACGTAGTTATAGAAGCGACGAAGGTCAGTTGATATGCGACTCGGCTACGACAGTCGCGTCATAGCACTAGCAGTATTGACGCGCCACGCGCCATAGTCTTTGTACATACAAAAATCACTTATATTTAAAATACATTATATTTGCTGCGACATGCCTTAGAAGTTACCCAGCACGAGCGTAGTAGGTCGTACTCGAAATAGGTAAAACGTATCTACATTATTTTCGAAACTGCAAATACTAAGTATTTGCAACGGCTCGGATTCGTACCGGCTGCCAAAGGAACTTTTAGGTACTCGATAAATTAATCCGTCCAATGCCTACTAAAATTAGTAATAATTCATTACCAACTAGACCATAATAAACGATAGACAGTAATGTTATGTTTCTTTTTTTTATAAAAATAATACACAGTTTCACGGTTTATCTATCGGCACAGATCATATAAAATAAGGTTTTTACATAGTGCGGATTTTTTAATTGCATTGCTTGTTTATATTAATAGGAACATTCGTTGTGAATCAAGGTAACCAACATAGCCCCAAGAAATTCAAGTGGCAGGTGCAGGTCAAATTGCTCGCAGAACAGATGGCCAATGAAGCCAAAAGGTACTGGAGCGGTGACCACGTGCCAGAAGATGTAGCGTTGGAAGGCCTCGCAACCAATAAGGTAGACTGATGGTTTGATATTGATGAAGGTTGCAGGAATCTGCTGGAAGTAAGATGCAGAAAAATTGGTTGAAGTGGCGATACTTCCGGGAGGCCTATGTCCAGCGGTGGACGTCTTTCAGCTGAAATGATGATTATGACCATGGAAAATTAACGTGTGGCTGTATCTAAAACACCATGTTCGAACTACGAATCACACATAAGTAGTTCTAGCACATAAACAACGTTCCGAGACATCAATCGACGTTACTCACCGATCCTGATGACCCCACTACCCTCCTCCAAGAGGGCAATAAGACCACCAGTACAGTTAGAAAACATACACACAAATCGTCATACCGACCTCACCGCCAAGGTCCGTCGTCGCGACAACCTCGACTAAATAGTCCCGAACCTTGCAAGAGCCAGCCCGCGATGCTGAGCCTGTAGTTTTAAATTAGTCTCTAAATAATTATAACCCAGATCCAACGTGTCCCTTGCTGTCCCCTCTACCAGTGACTGCCTAAGCCGAAGTCCGTACCCCACCTGGGGTTTGCTCTTAGGTCTTAGTCGCTTTAGTTTTTAAGCATGTAAGCCCCGACTGGAGGCCTTAAATTAACTTTTAAGGAATCCGCGGTAAAGTCCGTTTAAGTAGTGACAGCCTTAATAGGCTAACTACGAGATGCCCTATAAAAAACAAAAAAAAAACATCAATCGACGAGCAGTAGCCTACCAGACACAACATTCGTCTGGTCGCAAGGTCCCCCCTTTTGTATGGAGGATGAGTTAACTTTACCCCCTGTCCCTCACACCTCTACAGGTTAATATAATGTTGGTATTTTTTTACGTTCCAGCATTACAGAACTCGTAGATACTTCGCAATAGAAAATAATGAGATAAAACACTGAATGGAAGTAAAGGAAATCCGAAGGCAACGTTTTTACATTTCTTTTTCGAATAAAAACCTCATTACTTGGTTGTAAGTTCAGAATAATTGCCCGTTAAGCTAAGAAACTTTTTACGACATAGTTCAACAAAACAAAACCTTTGACTTTGTTATTGTTTAATAATAATGTTAAGAACTCTTTTCCTTTCCTTAATAGAGTTTCATTGCTTTTCTTTGCGAAAGAGCTCGTGCAGGGAATTTAAATACTACCATCAGGCATAGGAAGGTACCTATTTTTGCCGGTAAGTGTCGTTGCTTCATTCCAGCCTAAACATTTTTTTAATTTAATTTACTGTGTCTTTACTGTAGTGTTCGCAAGTAATAACTGAGGCATGGGTTCAATCCCCAGGTCGGGCAAATTGTTCTTGAGTTCTTCCATCAGGAATTTCTCAGTAGCAGCCTGAAATCTGGATTTGTGTCCGACTGTGGGAAATTGTCTCGCCCCCTATTATATGAGACTAAATAAACATAACTGGCGAAATGAAAATATGCTACTTACTGTACAGAGTAAACCTCTGCCAAACCCGTTGGGAATAACAGGCCTCATATAACGATATTATGGCAAGATGTATTTGCCATAATGTAGGTGTAGGTTCAAATAAGAAATTGGGAAATTTACGGACCAAAACAGTGACATCAATAGATCATCATCTGCCTAGCCTATTCCCAACTATGTTGGGATCTGTTTCTAGTCTAACAGAATGCAGCTGAATACCAATATTTTACATGCAGCGACTGCCTAACCTCCACAACCCAGTTACTGGGTAAGTAACACGATACCCTTTGGTTTTAGAGATTTTCGGGCTTCTGAATACCCATAACACCTGTCAGAGATCTACGAATGACAACCAGGACCAACGGCCTAGCTTGCTTTCCGGGGTACGGATGAGTTTGGGTATGTTAAGATTAGTCTACTTGATACCTATCGACGGACCAACGGCATGCGTAGGATCGACTGTTGTCGCTGTTACCCCACTACTTACCCCAAGCCCAAGCCTAAATGGGTATTTACCTACTTATAATATTCATTTGTTAAGATATTTTTCGTAGGTAGGTACATGTTCTAAACACAATTTCTTACCAGAGTTCTGGACTAGAGTGGCCAGCTGGTCACTCTGGTGTGGAATTCATTGTCTGTAAGTATGTTGATGTCGGTCTGCCGTTGTCGGGATATGGATTCTTTGGGTTGAATTTTAACAATTCACAGATATAGCGATCAAAGTGCATTATTATACTCAATTTTAAGTTGAGTTTATAATTTTAAGTTGTTTATTATTTTAAGTTGTTTGTAATTTTAAGATGTTTATAATTTTAAGTTGTTTATAATTTTGAGTTATATAAACGATAATATGATATGATATTATGGATAAACGAGCGCTTCTCGCCATCAAACTGTAAAGTTTCGAGGAAAATATGTAAAAAAAAATATACTTTTATTTGTAAAGGTAAATAAAAATAAAAAATTGGACACAGCTAATACGTCGCGATCACGTCGCGGCTGCACAGCGAAGACGCCGCGGGCGCGTGGCGATTACGCAACGTTTTCGACGCCTGTTCGTGGCTAGTTAATGACGTACATACATAAAGCTACTGCAATCTGTCAAATTTCTTTAATAGGTTTTCAACTTTATAGCTAAATAATTCGGTCCAAGATTGATTGGCAGAATTTGACAGTTTCGGGTAGCTCGATGTGCTTGCGTCTGTACAATACTCACTAACGGTTTTATCCGCGGCGATCTCGTTGCGCGTCTCTGACGTATTCGCTGCGTATGTGAACCGCAAGTGTGATAAGGCCATAAAGCTCTTTCAGCAAATATGATTCTACACGTGTTCGTTCGATACCTCCTACTCACTAAGTTCGTAACAAGTTATTGTACTATAGTTACAAAGGTCAAAAGCCTCTCGATAACTTATAACTAATATTTAAAGGAAGGTAGAGGTATAACATTGTTTACATAAAGTTTCAGTTCCGACTTTTAGGGTTTTGAACGTTGAGTAAGTACCTATATATGTAGTTAACCGCACCTCGCTGCGTAATAGTACGTGACTTAAACAGGGCCCTTTATTCCGTAGAAATAAGGTCCGTTTTCCTAGTTCTTTTGAAACAAACCTGTCTATTGAAGTACCTACATAGAAAATTTTAAAACCTCCGACCCAAACAAAAACCTCGAAAAGAATCGTCGTATCAAAACGGCTGAACTGATTTTGATTTAACATATCGAAGAGCCACTGCTAGAAAACCTACTTTTAAATACAAAAAAACCGGCCAAGTGCGAGTCGGACTCGCGCACCGAGGGTTCCGTACAAACCTGTAGGTATTCACGGTTTATGCATAAGGTTTATGTTCATGAAATTAAATGTTTAAAAAAAAAATATTTGAGTTGATTGAATGAAAGGTAAATTGCGGTTTACGATTTATGACGTATTAAAAAAAACTACGTACTAGATCTCGTTCAAACCAACTTTCGGTGGAAGTTTACATGGTAATGTACATCATATATTTTTTTTAGTTTTATCATTCTCTTATTTTAGAAGTTAAAGGGGGGGGGACACATTTTACCACTTTGGAAGTGTCTCTCGCGCAACCATTCAGTTTAGAAAAAAATGATATTAGAAACCTCAATATCATTTTTGAAGACCTATCCATGGATACCCCACACGTATAGGTTTGCAGAAAAAAAAAATTGCGTTTCAGTTCTAAGTATGGGGAACCCCAAAATTTATTGTTTTTTTTTTCTATTTTTGTGTGAAAATCTTAATACGGTTTACAGAATACATCTACTTACCAAGTTTCAACAGCATAGCTCTTATAGTTTCGGAAAAAAGTGGCTGTGACATACGGACGGACAGACAGACAGATATGACGAATCTATAAGGGTTCCGTTTTTTGCTATTTGGCAACGGAACCCTAAAAACCGCACCCAAAACGATTCGATACGGTGCCATAGACAGGCACACATAGCGGTCAAACTTGTTACACCCCTCTTTTTGCGCGTTCTGAGCGTGGGGTCCTGGGTTCGATTCCCGGGTCGGGAAAAGTGTTACTGAGTTTTTCCATTCGAATTTCTTAGTAGCAGCCCGGAGTTTGGAAGTTGGCGGTGTGATATCCCCGTGTCTCGGATAGCACGTTAAGCTGTTGTTCCTGTGCCTGATCTCTCTCCGGTCGTGTCGGATTGCCGTCCCATCGGACTATGAGAGTGAGGAAAGAGTGACTGCTCCTGTGTCTGCGCACACACTTTACCACTATACTACCTATCTCCCGCGCCGATGGCTAGTCTCCATTGAGATTGGCCGCCGTGGCCGAACTACGGTCTGGAGGTCTATATATACCTATTATCCACAATCAGAGCTCTTCTCTGGTATCGGCAGTCAGCAGACGAACGATATAATAAGAATGACTCATGCCCATTCGTTTTCAGCAACTCATGAACTAAAGTGGTAAGTTAATGGATAATACTGAACCAGGGTGGGTTCAGTATTATCCATTAACTTACCCACTTCAGTAACAACTAGGAAGCCATCACTCCTAGGCAGAAGGGATAACGTTCCTATTCCCGTGCCAAGATGCGCTGGATATGGGAAGCTACTTTTATTTCAATGTACCCCAAACCATTTCTGCGTTAGGGCTATTATCCTATTGTGATGTGATAGGAAGCTACGAAAATCATTGTGTAGTTAATAGAGCTGCCCCTCCTCACTGGTCTCTCGACATCGGTAATTGCGTTCTAAGCATTCAGCCTTTGAGCCTTTGCTTTGTTCAAACGGCAATGGTTCCTCTCTTTATTATTATTTCCGTCGAAAACATTCCGACAAGACCCAACGCCCAGGCACAATACATATTTTTCGAGGGCTTTCATTTGTATTTCAATATTCTCATCTTATTATTGTGTTATGGGCTACTTAATTTATTTTATTGGATGTCATCGAAATTGAGATTTGGTAATATGATTTTACCTTCTTATTTCATTACAAAAAATGTTATGCTATTATGCTACCTTTTTAATAATAAATAGCGACATAATTTTACCAACTGACAAAACATCGAGATTTATTTATTGTATGGTTAATATTAATGTAGGTAATATAGGTTCCTACAAATAAACCATACGGTATATATTCTTATGATGTATACACCGATCATAATTCATAGTGTAGTCTAAAAGAAAAAGACTGTCATACAGACATACGTACTCGAAAAGCGACTTTAAAATATATAGAAGCTTTTTATAGATATATATAGAAGTCCTCGAACTTTAATCGCTGCGGCAAATAGGTGTCAAGGTTTCAGGTAGGCGTCAGCCCTACCAGTTACTTACATTCCTTTTCGTTTTCTTCATAAAATAATGTAGTTAAAATCTTCATTCACGGTTCACACAGGGTATGAATGTTAAAATTAAAATTTGCAACGAGTGCTGCCATCTACCATCGGTACAACTTACTACAACCAGCAAAGTTCATGAAGAGTTTACAGTTTTCGCCGATTGGAGCGACACTAGTGTGACTGACACTAGCTTGGCCACCATCAGGGATTTTAATTTTGATAACACAAAAATTAGTCACTAATTAGTCGGAATTAGTCGCCAAATATCAGGCGATCGCAGGTTCAAAAGTAATAATGGTTTATTGGTGGCCGACTGGCGAGAGCCTACCCCAGCTTGGCCCATTTGAATCTCAAGAACTAGAGCACCTAGCAAATTTCTGTTTTCTCCCAAATTTAGTCGGAGTTAGTCGCCAAGTCACAGATTTAGTCGGTTCTTAGTTTAGAAGATATGATGAATTCAGTTTTATGATATGGTCCAAGAGCTAGAACGAGGAGTTTACGAAATATTGGCATTCACAGTAACTACTACAACAACTAAGACCAGACTAAATCTGTGACTTGGCAACAAAATTTTGTGAGAAAAGCGATCTTCGCTAGGTGCCCTAGTTTTTGATATATAAATGTGGCCAAGCTGGGGAAATTCTCTTCAGATCGCCCACCTAGAAACGTTTATAACTTTTGAACCAGTGACAGACTAGACAGAACAGACTTTATTTGGCGACTAATTTCAGACTAATTAGAGACAATTTTTTTGTGCTTTCAAAATTAAATTCTCTAATAGTGCCCAAGCCAGTGTCAGTCACATGCGACACTAGCTGAAATAAAAACTCAGAGGTGGTCCTCATGAAGTGCCATTGAATGGCATGCTATAGCTAGGCACTGGTACGAACATAACAAGGTTTGTTCAAAAATTTTAGAAACCATAATAGCCATATTGAGACAAAAGATTTATTTTAATAGGGTATATGGGATTATTAGTGGGGGCAGGGTGGATGGACTGTAAAAACATCCCTAGAATAAAAACAAAAAATAGAATAGATAAGAAGGGAGAACTGATGTCAAACAACTTTATAAATTAAATGAATTTAATTACTGTGCTTCTTTCAAACCAGTCTCTAAATACAGGGTACACAATATTTAGTATGATTCACATACACATTAACTTATAGACAATTATAAGTCAAAGTCATCAATAAAAATGTATAATTACAAAACTGCAACTTCTTACTTTAGATAATATTTAATACACAATAATCTACACTAAACAAATATTTAACAATTTACCCCTACTTTGTTTTTGCTTGTACATTTGATAACTTTGTTGGGTCAAATTTATATGTCTTCTGCAGAGGTCCTTTGCCAGCTCTGGTGAATATCATTTCATCTACCCTTTGCCTCTCTGCTAACTCTTTTGTAATTTTCATGTTTGTCCAAGAATCTTTAGCTCCATCCATAAATCCTTTTTTCTTCATTGGCAGAGTGTCAGGTGAATGTTTGAGCAACTTGGGAATTTTGAAGTAATCCCTTACTGCTGGTACTTTTAGTAAACCAACTTGTATCAGGGAGATGAAGTTACTGCCGCACCAGTAAACTAAGATGGCACCCGGGAAGTTGATTGTAAATGGAATCATGATAACCGGGATTGCCCTAAGGAAGTACCTCATCAATACCATGTTTTGCGCATCAAGACGACCACCGTCTACACCCAATTCTATTGTTGCCCACATTGTTGCACTGGTTATAAGTGGCAGTATGAAATATTGATCAGGTACAGTCAAATCCATAAACCATGCCATACCCCCATAAGTCATACTCTCTACAGGGCAGTTAGCCATCCCTCTTAATCCCATAAAGAAGGAAATAAACAGAGGAGCCTGAGCTAAAGGAACCAACATATTCTTCAATGGATTTAAGCCTTTTTCCTTCATAAATCCCATCATCTCTTGGGCATACCGAGCAGCTTCAAGCTGATTACCAGTCTGTCTGGCTTGTGTCATCTTCATTTGAATAAGTTGCATTTCTGGCAAGTTATTGTTCATGACCGCTGTATTTCTTTGCGACATAATGACTAGCGGGAACATGGCTAAACGAACACAAACTGTTCCAATGAGAATTGCTCCCCACCAGGGTACGTCTAGGGAAATATGTAAGTACTCCAAGCATTGTTGAACCATGCCCACAGGAGACCAGCCACCAAGACCAAGGCTGGCAAAGGTAGGCTCTCCATTTGCAGCTATGGTTTGTACAGTTTCAGTCAAGTCGACAAGTGTCGAAGGATCGGGTACTGGCGGTGCTTCTGGTATATTGTCCACCACGCTTGCTATTTTGCCTGCATCGTTGCCACCGGTAGAAGAAAATCTTACAGATCCCGCTGAGGAATATACGTAATAAACCTTTGCTTTTCTAACCTCAAAAGACTTTTCGGAGAAGAAATTTATAACAGCACTTCGAGGGCGGCCGTGACGGCAAAGTAATTTAAACATTGCGGCTGATTTCCTTGGTACTGTCTGATTAAATGAGGGATAAACTTTTTAAAAATTATTTGTATTTTTGTTACGGCACATTTCTGACATTCATGTAGACAGTTGTCTATCAATGGGTTAAAGAAAGACCACAGAATACTTAAACTCCCAACGGAGTTAAAGACCGTAAACTCCGAGGTTGGTCCTTTCGGTTTGTATGTGGAATTCTCGAGAATTTCGAAAGCCAAATACTTAAACAACACAACAGGAACAGATTTATAATATATATTTGTAATAGATTCTGTATGTACATAATATAACTGAAATAGAGATTTCATTATTCTGCTGGTTATTTTCACAGGATTTTTAGATTTTTTTTTACGATTTAATATTCCGGCAAATATAATGTCAATTGCACGTGTTGTTCGTTATCTGTGTCTATTGGTATCAAAAGTTTCAAAACAACGTGGGAATGTGTTTACGGGAGTTCTGTTTTAAATTCGTAAATTAAGTGATGATATTACATTTGATGTGATAAACCTAACACAAAAATGGCACATATTTCATATCCTTTCAAGAAAACAAGTAAGGCGGTGTATCAGAAGCCGGCTTCTGTAGTTACAGAGGATACTATTTACTGGAAGAAATTAGGAGTAAGTGCACCAAAATTTAATAATTTTCGAGCGAATTAAAGCTTAATTTGGAATTTTTCTAATTTGTTTTGTATTTTCAGTCACCAGTGCTAGTGAAGGAGTTCGGTGCTATAGATTATTTGGACTTCAGCCCTGTAGAACCTTATTATTTTGCAGCAACATGTTCAGTCAGAGTGCAGGTCAGTAATTTACTATTTAACTCCTACTATACTATTACACTCATTGGTAAAGGAAATATATTTGGCATTAGAAGCCTCAGGGATTACAGGCGTAATATTGTGTTATTAGCACTTTTCATATATCATTGGAAAACAATCAGTGTTGTAAAGAATGCCTACACCTATTGGTGCCTATTAATTATTTTACTCTACATCAAATAAAAAATCTTAAACTTAGTGTCAAGTAAAAGTAGTATTACGCTAAATCACTGTAAAGAATTTGGATAAAACTAAAATATAAATATGCTGAATAAATTGATTATGTTTTCTTCTTTTTCAGATTTACGATCCTATTACTAAAGTTGTGACAAAAAATATCTCAAAGTTTAGGGAAGCAGCATATGGTGCTTCTTTCAGAGGTGATGGCAGACTCCTCGTGGCAGGCAGTGAAGAGGCAGCCGTCAAACTGTTTGATGTGCAGTCAAAGAATGTGCTTAGAGTATTTACTGGACATACTGGCCCTGTACGTAAATAATTATAGTTAATCCATAAATAGATAATTTGACGCTGTTCCATATAGTTCTGGACGTAAAGAATAGCACCATCCATTTTCGTTCCGTAGGTGTTATAAAAGCTGACTATGGTACTTACTAGAGTGGGAATGGGCAGCAGCAGTCTCTATGCATTTTACCACCATTCTGCGAATGCCAACCCACCTGCCAAGTGTGGCGATTTTGTGAAACCGCCCTTGGGGAAGGCCTGTATCCAGCTATGGACATCTTTCAGCTGAAATAATGAAAATTATCACAAAAAATTAATGAAGGATCTGTTCTTAAAGAACCAACAGACCTGTTTGAATTCAACAGATACCATCCCCTATTCATTCCACACTTCTGTAGTTAGCTTAATACTTACAACTTCTTTATTTACTGACTTTTTGTGATTAAATCATTTCCAATTGTGATTTCAGGTGCACAGGACATTATTCACAAAGGATCAAGTCAAAATCCTCAGTTACTCAGATGATAAATCTGTTTGTCTATGGGACATAGCAACAGAGGAGAAGATTGCCAGTTTTACTGAGCACTCGGACTATGTAAGAGCAGGGGCAGCCAGTCCTATTTCCCCAGATATCATTCTATCTGGAGGCTATGATCATGCAGTTAAACTGTATGATTGTAGGTCTAATGAGGTAGTACTTTCTGTCAACCATGGCAGTCCAGTAGAATCAGCACTGTTCTTACCATCGGGAGGCATATTTATAAGTGCTGGAGGCACAGAAATCAAAGTGTGGGACATATTTAATGGAGGAAAACAATTAGCCAATATTTCTCAACATCATAAAACCGTCACTACTTTAAGACTAGCCAGTAACAACAGCAGACTAATGTCTGCCTCATTGGACAGACATGTCAAGATCTATGATATCTCCACATTCAAAGTTGTACATAATATTGATTTCCCTAATGCAGTATTGAGCATGGCTATATCTAAACATGATGATACCCTAGCAGTTGGTATGATTGATGGCATCATATCAATACGAAAAAGGGAAAAGCCAGCAAAACCATCAGATGAGAAAAGAGGTTTATTCAAATTTGCACCAGACCATGTTGAGTCCACAATTGTAGAAGAAGTTCAAGATAAAAGTAACAAGAAAGGACAATCCAGACCCGCCAAAGGACCAGAATTTGATAAGTTCCTCAGAAAAATGGAGTTCACGAAAGCCTTGTCAGCTGTCCTAAAAACTTACGTAGCTACTAAGTTTCCAGAAAGAACTGCTGCTTTAATTCAAGAGATGTTAAGAAGAAAAGTTCTTCATGTAGCAATGGATGGATTAAATGAAAAAGACATAGGTACATTACTCAAATATTTCAAGAAAAATCTAGGAGAGACAAGATTTACCAGAGTGATAGTAGATGCTGCTAATGTATTCGTAGATGTATTTGAAAGTCAAGTAAAATTCTTTTCCGAACTCAATTTATGGCTGTACACTTCGTTAATGAAAGAGATAGAAGAAGAAATAGAAGTATGTAAAAGAGTAAGTGAGTTAGAAGGTGCTATAAGCCTTTTAATGGCTGGAGCACAAATAAGCAATAACACTGATACAGTGGAACTAAATGATAGCATAGCGCCATCAGTTAAAGCATTGAAGGAAATTGTTATTGATGTTTAAATGTTATTAAATCTATGCGAAACATTTTTGAGTTTCATTGATCAAACCTCAGATACTGGTTTTTGCTTCTAATGATTTGTTGACATAATAAAGTTCTCTACCCATCTACAGTTCAACCCAACAGAAATTTAAACATTTCCAAAACTGGTATAATCGACATACGCAAGTTAGTTGCTAGACTCAAATGGGATTGGGTGGGTCACATCAGCTGCATGCAGGATGACGGCTGGACAAAAGTCTATGGGTGCCTGAATATGGACAGCGCCTCCGAGGTCTGCCCAGAGAGCAGTGGCGAGATGATCTGGACGCATACCGCGAGACTTGGTTCGGGGTGGCGAGAGGAAAGAGTTCATGGAAGGACTTTGAGGCCTTTGCCCGGCAGAGGAACAGTATAGGCTAAAAAAAAATTACAATAATAATTTGACAAGCGTTGTTTCTGCTATGAGAAAAAATTATGATTTTGTATGGAAGTTTGTGAAGAAATATGCAGTTTAAATAAAACTGTCGTTATTAGTGTTTTTTTAGCATGTGTCTCGCCCAGAAGGTGTTGAAACTTATTACTAGCGTCTTCTATGAATTCATCACGTGCGAGGAAGGCTATATCATCAGCGTATATTGCTAGTCAGGTAAATAATAGGTTGGGGAAAAAGTTTCTTCGCATTTTTTAAGAAAATTCTAAACATTTTTTAATAAAGTTTATTTACATTTAACTAAAGTATGTAGGTACCATTTTGTTCGATAACTTTTTGCTAGAGATGGGCGTTTTCAGTTTTTCTCGCAAACGGATATGTAACCGATATTCAGTTTTCATATCGATATCAAAAACAGTTTTCAGATATCGATATCAGTAGTACGGTTTGCTCACGTAACCGTGATATTTAGATGATCAAACTCAAGGGGACCGCAAACTGACGACAAACGCAAACTTACACTTTTAATGTTAGTAAATCGATATAGGTACTTTAGATATTTAAAATTATTTAATTTGTCAGTTTGGCTACTTGTAACACGTAGTTCTATTTTATAAAGTAAGTTTCTCACTAATATCGAGTAGACGCCAGAAAGTCGCCATCTTATGGATTCGTTGTTGTAACTAAATAAATAGAAAGTAGACCTTATTGCCAGAGCTTTAAGATATATTACGCACGCATAGCATTAACCAAATAACCAAGCAAACATTAGCCAAAGTTACGAAATATTCGCTTCATCACTTTTACACCAGTAAAAACTTAAATACTTAGACAGAGACAGAGCGAATATCTGTTTCGATTTCATATCGCTTGTGATGTGAAGATTGCGTTTTGTTCGTACTTCGTACGTTCCCGATATTGCAGTTTTGATATACCTTAGACTCGATAAAGTTTTTGTGATATCGGTTATGTAAATTTAGGTATCGATATGATATGTTACAAAACACATATCCGATATAAGTTACGTTTTGATATATCGAACTCATGCCTACTTTTTGCCATCTTGTAGGTAGGGACATGATGCTATAGAAATTTTGGGACTTCTGGTCAAAATACCGCGACAAGTGGTTTTGGCAGTCCTCTCGTGATGTTAACCTGACACTGCCTAAAGAATTCTGAAGAGACCGAAACAGGTGGAAATCTGAAGGTGCAAGGTCAGGCCTATACGGCGGATGCATTAACACCTCCCAGCCCAACTCTCTTAATTTTTGTTGGGTGGCTAAAGATGTGTGAGGTCTAGCGTTATCATGATGAAAAACCACACCCCTTCTGTTGATTAATTCCGGCCGCTTTCTCTCAACTTCTTGCTTTAATCTCATCAGTTGTTCGCAGTAGAGTTTAGAATCGATGGTCCTGCCTGGTGGTAACAGCTCATAATGAATAATGCCCTTCCAATCCCACCACACACACAGCATCACCTTGTTGCGAGTTAACCCAGGTTTAGCCACAGTCTGTGAAGCCTGACCGAGCTTTGACCACGACCTTTTTCGCACGTTCTTGTCATACGTGATCCACTTTTCATCACCAGTTATCAGCTTCTTCAAAAATGGTTCGGTTTCATTACATCGTAATAAAGAATCACAAATGAGTACACGGTTCATTAGGTTTCTTTCAGTGAGCTCGTGAGGTACCCAAATATCGAGCTTTTTTGTGTACCCAGTTTTTTTCAAATGCGCCAAAACTGTTTTGTGGTCAATTTCCAGTTCTTCAGATACGTCGTAACGTAACTACTGGTATGCCGATCAGTCGTGGGCGTTGCGACAACGAACTCTTTCCGAAGAAATCCGTTTATGTCTTGCAACGATGAAACCGTTTTACGTCCTGGGTCCAAACAGTCTTCGTTGCACAAACCGGTCTTCGAATTACTACATGCGATTATCTATTTTACAGCTAAGAAAATACGGTCGAGAACATTCAACTATCACACGTCGCGTCGCGTCGTCGTCCTTAGTCCGTCCGTCCAAAGACCGTTTTATGTTCTGCGACGACTACGACGACGAACGAAACTGTTTTTAAGTCTTGGATCGAAACAGTTTTCGTTACAAAAACCAGTCTTCAAATTACTTGATGCGATTTTTTATTTTACTGCTAAGATAATACGGTCGAGAACGCATTGATTCAACTATCACACTCGTCGCGACGTCGTCCTTAGCATACCGCGTTCGTTCACAAACCAGTTCTTACAGTTAAAAGTGAACTTTTTGTCAATGGTATAGAGTCTATATTTTATTACTACTTTTCTATACTGTCGTTCTTGATGCGACGGTCAAACCTGTGTAAGCTTATAAGCCGTTAAGTGCAAAATCGCCCGGTATGTTGAATTGGGATGATAGGTAAATAAATATCTTGGAATACGAGCCGGTGAGCGCGTCATATGTTTGTTTACATTTTTTTGGTCAGTTGTGTAATTGGGCATTTATAAGTAGTTGTAACTTTGGAAGAAACTGCAACTATTTCACGCAACGAAAACGCAATTCTGTTCCATATTCGATAAGTTTCGTCTTTTACAAAACAGTCGTCGTCGCAACAACTGGTTTGAAGACGGCTCTTCAAACCAGTTGCGACGAGGACCGTTTTCTGCAACCGTTTTCGTCGTCGGAAAAACGGTTGCGTTTCGTCCATCAAAAATTCGACAACGACCCACCACTAATGCCGATCTTGCTCCACTTTTTCAAAAATGGCATCCATTTTATCCGTAATAGGGCGACCAGAGCGACGTGCATCTTTGACATCAACCGGATTGAAAATTGAAAACGCTTAAAGTGCTTAAACCAAATTTGTGGTACTCTCACAGACACTACACTAGGTCCATAAACATCGCAAATTTTTTTCGCGGCTTGCGTTGCATTTTTACCTTTTTTGTAGTAAAATTTTAAAATGTATCGAATCTCTTCATTAGATTCACTCATCTTGACGGTACGAAAAACAAATGAAAATCACACATTTTCCTAATTTGAATTTGGAATCATGTTCTTTAAAATTTAAACTTTCAATGATACCAAAACCAGCCAGATACAAATAGTATAGCCAAAGAGATTTTATTACAAGTTCATACATACTATAATGCGAAAAGACTTTTTCCCCAACCTACTAAATTATACAGGATAAGTTTTTATCCAATGCGCAAACTGTAACCATGAATTCAGCATATCATTCTAGGCCCCCCAGTGTAGAAAATATTCGTCGGTTATACAAAAAAAAATCTGCTGTTCCATACATTTTGACCCTGTAGGTATTGCATTTTTCTATGAAACAGCAGATTTTTTTTTTTGTAAAACCGACGAAAAATTTCTGCGCCAGTCTAGAATGATATGCTGAATTCGACGCCTCCCACGCATAAGGTCGTAAGGCTAAAAAATCTTTTTCTCAGGCATTTTTCGTATACGTTTATGCGCGGGAGCGTTTAAATGTTAAGACCATTATCCATTAAAAAACTCATTATTTATATAAGATATTAAAATTTGGATTTTAGTAATAGATAATACTATACAAGATTGTTGTAATGACACAAAAAAATGGTTTTAGTCAAAAACAATGTTCCGACCATCTGCGTGGGAGCCATCGAATTCATGATTCTGTATAATATATTTACCTGACTAGCAATATACGCTGATGATATAGCCTTCCTCGCACGTGATGAATTCAAAGAAGACGCTAGTAATAAGCTTCAACACCTTCTGGGCGAGACACATGCAAAAAAAAAAACTAATAACGACAAATTATTATTATTTATTTAAATCGAATACAGGTAGGTATTCATATTGATGTTAGTAATACTTATAAAACTATGTTAGTAAAACAATTCTCATTAAACTAAAATAAATAAAACACCAAAAAACGAATTCAAAAACTTATAACACTAATTCAAATACTAATAAATATTTCCCCTTCCCGCTGCACCAGACCTGCAGCTATGCATACGGGTCCAGTGCCCCAGGAACGGGCAATCAGGCTTGTTCACTATTACCCTTAAAATGCTGTTTTTATTCCCCCGAATCCTTCGCATCATACGCATAATAGCTTGAAAGCTGTCTGTCTCTGCTTCAGCAAACATGCCTGATGCGCTACAGAACCGCGGAAGCCCCAACAGCACCCTAAAGGCGTTATTGTACTGTACTCGAAGAGCGTTGTAGGTCTAAACCACAGGCTGCACGTGTAAAACGACTGGCAAAACGCCTTGAACAGAGTGAGTTTCACTTCTATAGTACATCGTGCAAAACTACGGACCAGCATATTGCATCGGACCGACAACGCTCTTCGCTCCCTTTCTATGTCACTGTCACCATTCAAGTCCTCATTTACTATGTGTCCGAGGTACCTGAAATGCGACACTCTATTCAGTGGTACACCATAAAGGCACACCGGAGGAACTGTCTTAGGTTTCTTAGTACCAACCCTAAACACCACTAGCTCACTCTTCCGTACATTGTACAATAAACCATGAGACGCGGCGTATTTCTCACAGATAACAAGCAACTGCCTGAGTCCATCAATCGAGGGGCTCAGCAGCACCATATCATCAGCATAACTCTCACCATCAATAGAGCATACAATACCAGTGCTGCTGAGCTCCTCGATCAACCTATTGACGTATAGACTGAAGAGCGCCGGGGAAGTCAAACCTCCCTGTCTCACCCCACACTCAAGCCCATACGCCCCAGACAAAGCACCCGACCATCTGACCTGGTTGATTTGGTGGTCATACCAACAGCCTAAGAGCTTTATAAGCTCATTAGGCAGACCTTGCTCATGCAATTTCGACCATAAGATATTATAATCAACCAGGACAAATGCCTTGGAGAGGTCCAAGAAAGCAGCATAAACAGGTGTGTTCCTATCAGTATAGTACCTAACCGTGTGCTTGAGCGCCAGAATAACAGTTTCCGTGGACAGCCCAGCTCTAAAACCGAATTGTGCATCATGTAGATCGAGCTATCCAGTGATTCTCCACTCAAGCACACAGTCAAGAACCTTTGCTGTAACCGTGGCCAACGATATAGGCCTATAATTATCCCTGCCTGACACATCGCCGGTTTTATTTTTGACTATAGGCACAACTATCGTCTTCATCAGATCAGTCAGCCGGTAGGTAGGAGTGCCTCACACAAAGATTATACACCATAGATAGGACTCTTGGGAGATACGGACCAGCATATTGAAAGTGCTTTATGGTGAGGCCATCGTGACCCGGAGATTTGCCCCCGGTCATAGACTGTATGATGTTCCGTATCTCTTTTGATGAGATACTAATCGGAACACGCGACAATCCACTCTCAGCAACATAACCCCGTTCATCTGACTGCAGCCGCGAAGTTACTTCAAAGTGCCTCCTAAACATGTTCGCAATTTCCTCAGGTCCATTATGTATGTCGGGCTTTAAGCAGAGCATAAGTTGTGTTATCGTGTATAGGAGGCTTAATAAATGGCATTGTCTATGCTTAACTAAAGTTACATTTTCGAGTTTTTGTGCATATGATTATTAGACACAAAACAACTGACAACTAATAATTTGGATTATAAAAGCCTTGTTAACGTTGAAAAGAATAATCTGAGAAGAAACAAATACATCGCAATTTCTAGGCTGAAGACTATCTCCTTCGCCAAACAAATTTCACCACGAGAAAATAAAAAATGATATGTCTTTGGCTGATTGTTGTCGGACAAAATGACGTTTTGCAAAAGTCTCAATAAAAACGAATAATTTTCAAGTGCACCCCTGTGTTAGACTAAGAAGTGATTTTAAATGGCAACGCAATAAATCTATAAATAAAAATATTTACGTAAAACGATGTGTGACGCGTTTATGCTCAAATTGTTAACTGTAGCAATAAACTGTAAGTTCACTTCAAGGGTTTCATGTTATTGGTACATTTTTTATTTTTATTTTACGTATCTCTGTGTTATATAAACTGGTCTGTTTACAAGAGTACATGAATTGGTTTTGATACATGTTCGTTAACCTTAAAAGTTCAGGTTGTATTTATTTTTCTTGTAATGCTGACATTAGTGTGACCACGAGTTTTTTATCGTAGGTTCTCGTTACTCGTCTGTAAAATTGTAAAACATGGATGAGCGGAAAGTCGCCGATTACTTTGTAATTGCTGGATTACCGGAGAAACCGGAATTACTTGATGATTGCGACTCTGGACACCTCAAGGGATACAGTACTAAACCACCAATCACTGACATTGGTAAGTGTTTTTTTAAAATATTCTCTCTCAAATCTAAAATGAAACAGATGTAAACCTCGGAGTTCAATATTCCTCTTGCTATATTTTTTTTTTTTTTTTTTAGTATGCACATAAGTCAAGTTATGTGTGAATAATGTAATGTAAATAGGCAGTATGAAGGATTTAATTTAGTTTGTGGGTGTTCCGGAATGAACTGTTTATATTTTACATACTATACCATATTACATACTATAAATAAATACAGTTGAAGTGTTTGTTTGTAATGTCAGAATAACAGCTTTTTACTAAATGTATGAAAGTTTAAATGGTACTTTAACAAAAAACAATTCTTAAAAGTTTGGTGTCTGACTGACTGTCTGTTTGTTCGTGGTAATCTCTGAAACTGTTTGACCAATTTTGATAGGACTTTCAGTGGCTGACAGATGATATTATGAGTAACATAGGCTACTTTGTGTTCTGGTAGCATTTTCCCATGCAATAATTTCCGACACAAATGCAGGCGAAGCCAGCAAGCAGCAGCTAGTTGCTAAATACACCAAACATTTTGGTGTTTGTTTATAAATGATCAAACATTTAACTGACAATGAATGTATTGTTTAGCAGTTGCTAATCATTACTTAACTTTAAGAAACATTCATAAATAAAGGGGTGAGTATTTATGATTGCTCGAAGTATCAAATATTGAGCAGATGGAGAGAATCAGCGCTTATCTTAGGGATTTTTTTAATAAACAAATGAGATAACGATGGTAATACTAACCATACATTCTTTTAATGTAACTGTCATCGATCACTAATAAAGAACTAGATACACAATCAGCGGCAAAAAATGGCCTCACCAAATGAGCACCCACTTGAACATTTGGGTGCGCTTTTGATTTAGTAGCATTCGAACGCTACGACGGTAAACATGTCTCCGTGCTCGATTAAAAATCGTAAAAATCACACGTCTAGGACGCTAAAATTGGATGGAATTTAATTTTTTCGATAAGTATTAATATTATCATTATATAATTGTTATCACTGTATTAAAAATGCAAATATTTTGTCAAGAAATCATCGTAAAATCATTTTTTTAAATTAAGTCGTAATAAACAGCAAGAGATATAAACCATCTTAATTGTAAAGACTCTTACTAAACCTATTAATCATACTATCGCATGCCCACTTAAATTGTTCGAGTTTCGTGCGTTGACCTGTTCCATTTGTAGAGACGCTATTGTTTAAAAGAAAACATTATTAAATAATATATTTTTTTATTTAATGCGAGAGTTTTGCTGTTTCTTTTAATACTATAGCAACATTTTTATAGATTTAATTTAGATCAAGTGTATGTAATAAAATTGAAGACGTGAATTTTTGT
This sequence comes from Aporophyla nigra, assembly GCA_947507805.1. Lineage (NCBI taxonomy): Eukaryota > Metazoa > Arthropoda > Insecta > Lepidoptera > Noctuidae > Aporophyla > Aporophyla nigra. The sequence continues at coordinate 8,915,830 of OX382308.1, read as the reverse complement.
AGCTTTCTTCGAGATCTTTTGAGGTGTGGAGAATGGATATCAGTTTTAGCACGCCAAAGATCCAAACCGACCCAAGGAAGCGTTGTATGTTTGAAGCATTGCAACTACGAATGGCATTAGAAGCCATGATTGTATTTCAAGGAAATTAAGAGCGTTTATTAAGAAAGTGGACAACGTCGGAAATCATCATGATCATCACCATCAGCCTATAGCAGTCCACTGCTGGACATAGGCCAATTGCACGCCATTTAGCTCGATTTTCGGCAACTCTCATCCAGCTGCTACGAGCCACCCTGCGAAGATCGTCGCTCCACCTAGCCTGAGGGCGTCCTACCTTACGTTTGCCGATTCGCGGTCTCCACTCAATAGCTCAATAGTTGTCAAATATTATATTTCGCTGTTTTGATTAATTCGGCAATATTATTGTATGGAAATAAGAAATATGGCTAACTAGTGACCTAAAATATGAAACATAAAATTCAATAATAATATCGTAACACGGAATTTTTTGTTTCAAATGTAAAAAAAAAGTATTTGGAAACTTTCTAAATTCCTTTTTACACCTAAAACGGTTACAACATCAAATTCAGTGTTATAAGAAATTGCAATTCATTATTAATATTCAAATTACTAGTTGGCAATATTTCATATTTCCTTACACTATTGCCTAATTAATCAAAACAGCTAAATACACATTTTTTTTAAATACTTTAATTTATAAAAGGCCATTTCTTATTGCAGTTTAAAGAAAAAAATATTGGACAGTTTGACTCCACTCATTCCTTGTCCTAGCGGACAGCCTGGATCGTATGACTGTTTTGTTATTTATTGGCACTTTTTAATTCGAACTTTAAGACATGCGTCTAAGGTTAAATTTCTTTTGTTGTATGTTGACAGTGAGTATCGGTCGTAAAAATTTATTGCTTTTTGTACATAACTTTGTGAAATAAACTTTAAGCATTGCGAATAAGGTTGAATTTACATGAATATTTATTAGTATATTTATTATTATATTTATTAGTATATTTATTTCAACAAGCATTACAATAACACAATTTGGTGACAGTTTTAAGAGAACTTTTGCTTGGGACTGTGTATCTAGTTCTTTATTAGTGATCGATGGTAACTGTGCTATAAAAGTGCTAAGCAAACATTTTATATCTGCCTTTCAAGAACTACACAAACAATATTCACGTTATTGACCCCTGAAGGCAGATGCCTGCTAAGCCAAATTCCATCATCTGCCAATTATAATAGTTATAAAATCATGCACATCATTATTTAAGAACCAATGTTTTAAAAATTACATATTTCAAGCCTGCATGTATTATTTCAACATGACACAGAATTATGTTCAAATCAACCTGTTTAGCTATAAATAAACTTGTTTATTATTAAAACAATGTATTATTGTTGTTAATTATATTAGCCAATAATAGGTAGGCTTAATAAGCAAACTAATATGTATCGTCATTAGTATTGGGGTAAAAAAATCCCATGTACAGTCAATGTCATTATCTCTTCCATGGAACTCGAAAGATAAAAAGAATTTCTGTTTGTGATAAACAGTCTTGTTAAACCGTCAGCTGCCTTTAAATTGGTTCTAAATGAGAACATACCTTAAACAAAGATAACACCACAATCTTTATGGTCAACTAATGCCATTTATTTACACACAACTTTGACACGTTGCTGTCAATTTGCACCGAATATAGCAAGCATTAAGGTCAACGAGGAAGTCATTAATTATTGAAGTCCAACTACATACTTAATGTAATTGATTCTCTAGGTCATTTGTGTATTGTCATTTCGGTCATGTTTCATACATTCCTGCATAATTATTAAGATTTATCTGGCAGACATCCTTAGCACTATACTAGTCTTATATGGAACAAGTATGGGATATAGTGATTAGCATATAGCATAGCTTAATCAGGGACAAAGGCATCCACTCTATGACAGGGTGTGGGCCTTAATCTCCCGTGCAGGCCCAGTGCAGGTTGGTAAACGTCACGTCTTCGAGTTTTCGGTTCTAAGAATGCTTGTTTCCTTACGATGTTTTCATTCACCAGTTTGAAAGCTGTGATGATAAAATTATTGTTTGCAATGTAAAGCGCTTGCCTGGGTTCGAGCCCATTGCTTTCATAGAGTGATAAGTATTCTCTAAGTATACATTATATGTTTTTAGCGTCAATATAGTGATGAATCAGTCCATAATTAAAACGACAATAGTGTTACACTATTGTCATTTTATTACTTGGCATCGATATCTTTGCATAATCCAGTTATAGTAAATTCCTGAATGGCTTGTCACACTCCTTAGGTTTGTGGTGAGGCATCAAGTTGCATGGTTGCTTCGTGTAACAGATACTTGGGTGCGAAGTGTATGTGTAATTATTTATTAATATCTGAAGAACTCAGTCTTGTGATCACATTTTATTCCTTAGTGCTTTAACTATATTTCATGGCCAGAAATTAAATTTCTACACAAGTAATAATGTGTGTGTGATTGTGGATGGCCTTGTTGGTCTAGTGGTCACAAGTGCTACTGTTGAGCATGAGTTCCTGGGTTTGATTGCCAGATCTCGCAAATTGTTATTGAGATCTATTACATAGGACTTAAACATAACTGGCAAAATGTGGGTACACTATAGGTACACTATAGGTACACTATAGGTACAATTCTACCCAAACCTTATGGGGAAGACGAAAGTCATGTTCAACTCGCACGTTTAGCCGAGTCCAATCCACATCGAGGGTTCGCTTCTCGAAGTTGTGAAGGAGTATGTCTACTTAGGGCAAGTCATCCAGGTCGGTAGACACAGCTTTGAGAAGGAAGCCGACAGGAGGATCCAGTTAGGTTGGGCAGCGTTTGGGAAACTTCGTCAAGTCTTCTCGTCGCCAATCCCGCAATGTCTGAAGACTAAGGTCTTCAACCAGTGCGTCCTGCCCGTAATGACATACGGTGCCGAAACATGGACACTGACAGTTGGGCTGGTTCACAAATTCAAGGTCGCTCAGCGCGCTATGGAGCGGGTTATGCTCGGAGTTTCTTTGAAGGATGAAATCAGAAATGAAATTATCCGGAAAATAACTGGAGTTACCGACATAGCTCGCAGAATAAGCAAACTGAAGTGGCAGTGGGCTGGCCATGTCTGTCGAAGGACCGATGGCCGATGGAGCAGACGAGTCCTAGAGTGGAGACCGCGTATCGGCAAGCGTAGCGTGAGACGCCCCCCAGCTAGGTGGACCGACGACTTAAAGAAAGTGGCTGGGGCAAACTGGATGTGGAAGGCGGAGGACAGGGTGTTGTGGCGCAATATGAATGAGGCCTATGTCCAGCTGTGGACTGCGATAGGCTGAGTTGATTGATTGATGATTATGGGGAAAGGAGATGTGTTGTTATGTGTACTACTATGGCCCTACTCCATGAGATTGTCAGTGACACCAATTGTACTTCATCACGATATTTTCCTTCACCGTTTTGTGAGCACTGGTGGTGAAATCAAATACACAAAATAAACTTCCTTCTTGGGTACGAACTCACGACCTACTACTACTCGTTTGTCGGGGCTGATGCCCCTGGGCCACCACTGCTCGACCCTCGCAATTGGCCATTTCTTTTTACTTGAATTCTTGAATGAATCAACCTGTAAGAACTGAAATAATGATAAATAAAGTTCAGTTAAGGCGCGGTGTTACCTCAATATTCACAAAACACTGGTGTCTTTGACAATCGAGTATGACGTAACGCAATGAAAATATACGACACAAAAAATACAGTGGACAGAGAAGGGTTTAAAGAAAAATTCTAACCGAATAGAATAGTGAAAAATAATTGTTTGATATTCCCAATAAAAATTGTTTCACAAAAAAAACTTTGACGTCGAACATCTCTGTATTTTCAGCGATAACAACATTTTTTTTTAAAGAGTTCAATAGAATAAACATTACTTTAAAACTTTAACCAGACAATTATTTAATTTAATGTGTGTAGTCCGAATAATCTAAATAAAACCGTAAAATAAATGCCAATTCGCAGCTTAGTCACATCGTCAATCCAAATATTTATTCAATTTTCAACCTTATTTGTTGGAGCTGTAGCATGTAGTTGTAGCATTTAAAATCGTAGTCAGTCCGCGCCTTAAATAAATCTCAATATCACCAATTTCGTATTTTTCTTACAAAATGAAAGATATCAGAGAATCTTGATTTTTATCCAGCAAATCAAATATAACAGGGTTTTCTTATCACAACTAATGCCCATGACCATAATATTTTTTTCTGTATATGAAATATTGATAAGAACGGTGCACTCCATTCTGTTATTGACACTTTATCTGGCCAAACAACATAAAATCAAACCAATCTACCTTGACCTACCAAATCCTTACTTATGAGTAACCAATCCATTCAAGTAAAATGCAAGGCACACCAAAATATATTTAAACAGTAAGAAAACAAGTTTTATTATTTTGTGAAAGTACATTATAAGTTCAAGAAACAGCAGTTATGTGGCGATTTGTCACATAATGAGCGAAACTGGTTTTATTTCCATTATGGTGCATCTAGGACACTTCCCTTATCTAGAATCAACTTGATTTATTTTACCTACTGTACTAGCCTTTTTTTTTTGTGGGTGGGGAAATCATCAATTGACGTCTCCCGCTCTGGGCGGAGCGAAAGGGCGTGTCAGACTTTTACTAACTAAAACTCACCCGTGTTCCTTCAGTTGCCTGTGCCAGAGCCACGGTAACTCTGTCGACCAAATCCGCAACCCTGGCAGGATACTAGCCGTGCCCCAAAGTTGCATCCACCGTTTAATTTAAAATCGGCCCTCGAACAATCAGATCGCCCGCCTGCGTTTTCAATTCATTTTCGCTTAGCGATCTTTCTAAGTTTTTAATCGTTTTACTCGCCTCTTAAAGTTCGGAGCGTAATGTTAAATAGCTTATAACCTTCCTCAAGAATTTGGCTACCAAATGCAAAGAAAAATTTTCAAATTTGACTCGTAGTTCTCGAGATTAGCGTGTTCAAACAAACAAACACTGTTCAGGTTTATATTAGTACATATACTAGGGTCGTTGGTAGCTGCTTGCATTACTTTATTACCTGTGTTTATTGACATTATAGCAGTCATTTAAAACAAAAATCGAAAAAATTGTAAATTTAAATAAATGAAGCCCATTGTTTCACCCATGCGTGGTGGATTATGGCCCACTCCAGGCTCGCCGACAGGAGGCCAGTGTCCCAGCAGTGAGAACATTATAGGCTGCTGATGTATCACAGCATTGAACAATGGTTCAATAGTTACTGGCAGATATTTTTAGCTTCTTATCTTACCCTTACTTTCTAATCCTAAGATAAGTTTACTGACTACACTTAACTGGACAAATGTATGTACTTACTGATAAAGTAACATTTTTTTGTTATTACCAGCTAATCGTACATAGCATTCTCTGTATTAAAACATTAAACATTAATTTAAATTTGTAAAATAAAAACCTTGATAAGCCTCATAACTTCATTAAACAACTTTTCTAGATCGTTAATTATGATAGATAAGGCAAGTGCAATATAGGTATATTCATCCATATGACTCAACGTCTTTATTATGAACTATTAGGTACAGTCAACAGAAGAGTTAGATGTGCAGGCAAAAAATAAATTATGTCTGTATTAATTTTAATTACTTGATTATAAAAACTTTCGACTAAGACGTGTATGCCAGAGAGCGGGGCACCTTAATTCGTAGGCAGTCAGTCAGCTGGGCTACGATCTCATTCACTCGGTTTTAAAGTTTCTTCTGCTTAGGATAATTTTATCATCATCATTTCAGCCGAAAAACTTTCAGTGCTAGACCTAGGCCTCCACTCTTTGAGAGGCAGTGGGCCGTAATCCACCACATGCAGGCTCAGTGCTGGATGAGTTTCTTGCCAATACGAGAGAACCTTTCTACCTTCGGGGAAACAAAGCATGGTGTTATGTGTTAAATTTGATTAAAAAGTAATAAAAGTTACCCGCATACTTATCTTTTTTGCCGACTACATAGTCCACTATGTTTTCATATAATATTATACAATGCCGGACAGGTATGCGATATATATTACCGATCAGGTATATTGAACCTGGCATGTTTGCTCTAAGCCTCGCTACTTTCGTCATTCATTCATTAAGCTATTGGTTTGAAATTAATGTTCAGTTAAGTACCTAGTTTTAAAAACTAGCTATCCATAAAGTAATATTGTTTTTGTATTAATAATTATTATAAATAAATACCTATAAGAAACTTTGTGACAAACAAGTTTTTGTTGGCAAACAGGTTTGCTGAAACATCCACATGAGTTTGCGATCTTTATGTAGGCAATATTTACAGTAAATAATACGGTCGATGTGTCGCTGTCTGACTATAGAAAGAAAGAAACGCATTTATTTTGGACTTGGCACAGTTTACAAAAGAAAAACATTACAGACGACGCAATGATACCAAAAGCAAAACAAGGTTCCTATCTCATCTCAACTCATGAATGCATTTAGTATTACGGCATTATTTGTTGCCCATATACCTAGCCATCTAATATAAGTAGTTTTCGCTGAGTTCCAGCAACTTCACGTAAAAGTGTTACAAGCCAAGGAAAAAGCAGCGCAAAAAGCTTTGCGCCACACCCAGTATATTGTTTAATCAAATTAAACCATTCTTCCAGTATTCTACATTACTGTACCCGACAGGGTCCACTATGATCATGTCTTTGAAAAACTTACCACCTAAGTTCACATTGTGGAAAACAGTAGCAGATTAGCTTCGGCACACGGACTAGTAGTAGTAGACTGGCTTCCCCCCGTGTTATATGTCGATAAAAATGGCCTTTCCCAGGGTTCCAAGTATTCCCATACCAAATTTCATCATAATCTGTCCAACCGTTTCGGAGATCATCATCATCATCATTTCAGCCGTAAGACGTCCACTGCTGGACTTAGGCCTCCCCCAATTTATGAGGCTTTGCCATAATCGCCACGCTTGGCAGGCGGGTTGGCGATCGCAGTATGATGGTAAAATGCATAGAGATTGCCGCTGCTCATTTTCTAGTAAGTCCCTTAGTCGCCTTTTACGACACCCACGGGAAGAAATGGGGAGATAAGCCGGTACAAACAGAGTGACATTTTTTTTAAATTCAAATCTTAAATTAAAGCTGTTATTTTAACATTACTAGCAAACACTTCAATTATTTTAATTTTTATTTGATAATCTTCATGCTTTTACTCTAGTTCAATTGTGGCTGGTGCATTTCCAATAATCTCAGTTTATTTTTTTACTTTTTTTTTGCTTGGGATATCATCAAATGACGCCTCCCGCTCTTGGGCGGAGCGGGAGGGCGTGTCAGACTTTTAGTAACTATAACACACCCGTGTTCCTTCAGTTGCCCATGTGCCAGGGCCACGGTATCTCTTTCGAACAAATCTCGCGACCCTGGCAGATCTCAGAATCATCTTTTTTATGCAATCTATGTAATTATGTAACTTTTTTTAGTACACACTGACATTTCAATTTTAAGTAACTATTAACAACCATTGCAGAACTGATTTTCTGATAGAATCAATCGATCTTAATACATTTCGTCTTTGTTAAGAGCCTCCCATAACTCGCCAGTCCTCTTCTTGATTGTTCAACAAAGGGCCACGTTCATTTGACCCCCTGTCTGTGCTCATTCTCAGATATATTGACACCATTGAAACATCGAACTACAAGTTGGGTTCAATGGCACTTAAACCTCTAGATATACTCGGGTCAACAAAGCAGCATTGTTTGTGTGACGTAAAGAGCATGCGCGCATTCTTTTGGATATGAATTGTTAATTAGTCTGCCGGTCATAGATAATGAATGTTTACTTTATATACGCAGCGGAGCTAAAAATTGTAGCGTTACGGTTACCTACATTGTAAGGATAATAACCTGCTGAAGGAGATAGAGATATGTTACGTAGGTACTGAAGATTAGATCTTATTACGACAAGGACTTCCCATTTCTTCCCGAAAGTGTCGTAAAATGCGACTAAGGGAATGGGCAGCAGCGTTCTCTATGCATTTTACCACCATACTGCGATCGCCAACCCGGCTGTCAATCGTGGCGATAATGGCAAACCCCTCCATTCTTTTTGGGGAGGCCTATGTACAAAAGTGAACGTCTTTTGGCTGGATTGATGATGACGACAAAGAGGCCCATCTTTAGAAGGAAGTGTAACTGAATTATGTGTAACGAATTGAATCAAGGGATTACTAACTGTTGTGCTCATTAATCCTAGATCTACGATATTAGCAGGATCAAGTTGTGCGAGAAGCTCCTGCATTCCTTGGGGAAATCTGGTTTTCACAGCAAAAAGTTTAATTAAGTTACAGGTCGATGTTACCGCCCATTCGCTTTAACATGCTACGTACCTCTTACAACATCCATTTAAAAAAAACAACGTAGGTAATTACTTACCAATTATAGTAATAATATGTTACACCAAATAAATGAAGGCCAAATTGAAGGAAGTGGAACTAAAATCTAACTAAAAACATCAATAAAAAGAAGTACTGGCCGTAACTACAGCCATTGTCAAGGGTATTGGATCACAAATACCTTTTAGCTATTTAATTTTGTAAAAACAAAAACTTTCGTTTAGCATTGAGATTATTTTGTGAATTATTACATGGTAGCTTACGTTACATTTTTCAGAAGTATGTTCGCTTGCACGCAACCTTATTTATTTTCAATTTAGTTGGTCCTAGTGTGTTTTGTAGTTTTGCTTGTACGCACGTCGACAAATCAAGCTATGCAATTCCAGTATACGCTGACTGCTCATTGTACAGAAAGCCTATACAATGCGAGGTCAGTTAAAACTGGAAATGTATAGCTTTACATGTAGCTGTGTACCTAATCCTCCTACAGACAGCTACTTATCTCCTTCCGGTATTACGTAATAGGGATTTTGGTTCAATGATTCACCGTCCACGTAAAAAAACTGGAGTAGGTACGTACTTATATCTCGGAACAATTGAATGTTTTGCAATATCGTGGGCGGTCAATACAGCAGCAGCTCGTTGTTACAGACACAATATCTCTACAGATACGCAAAACTTAAAAGTTATCTGTACCTACACCTTAACAAATATTTGGTTTCGTGTGTACTACATCTAACAAAAATATAAGTTAGGTGCCAGGTCCAAACTATTGAACCGTACCGAAGTATTTTCTTTCAGCTCTCTTGCAGCTACAAACTCATTCAAACAGCATCATTATAACTATCTTGCAACACGTTTTCACCCATACAACAAAGCATTTATTTCAAATAAACCATTTATAGGAACTTTTAAATTTTCAAAAAGTCGGTCAGTGGTCAGAAAGTTGAAGCTACACGTAGATCTCTATGAAGAAGAACGGGCAAGAAACGCCATGGAGACTTTTAAATCCAGACATTACAAAATCCTGGGTACATTATTCATCTTGCTTCTTTATATGAGAACAATGTAAAAAAAAGAATACTTAATTCGAAATAAAAAATTAAAAATAAGCCCTGGAAGTTAGGAGATGACCAGTCTCAACCGACGTCTCATTCACGAACATGACACGTAGATCAGCACCATCCAGCTCAGCCATTTCGTATTTTGTTAGTAATTCCATCATTCATTCCCGTTTTCATATTATTCCTCACACAATCCATTCATCTTTTCCTTGGCCTTTCTTTCTCTCTCTATCTATCATCATTATATATTTTCATCAGTTTTTTAGGTACATGCGTTTCCTCCATTCAATCGATGGCAATCGAAGTCGACCAACGCTCAAACTTTGAAAAACCATCAGTTAGCCCAACTTCTTTTTTTTATTTATATATTTTACTAGCTTCTGCCCGCGACTTCGTCCGCGTCAAATTTCTTGCTCCCCCGACCCTTCCCGTCGCGTCAAATCGCCTACCAGTGCGATTTTCCCCGCTTTTGCAACATTTTTCAATACTGCACCGCTCCTCTTGGTTGTAGCGTGATGTTATATAGCCCATAACCTTCCTGGATAAATAGGCTACCAAACACAAAAAGAATTTTTCAATTCGGACCAGAAGTTTCTGAGATTAGCGCGTTCAATCAAACAAACTCTTCAGCTTTATAATATTAGTATAGATTGATTTATGTGTTTTTGTTATTTTTATTGATCACCAACTACATTCAATGCTTTCTTTGTTACAGGAGTAATATTCCCTGGCCTTGAAGAAACAGTTCCCAGCGGTTTCGAGGTCTTAGAACTAACACCCACAGGTTTACCAGCAGACTTAAACCATGGGTCCATGCGGTCACCGGAATGTTACCTCTGTATACGACGAGGCAGAGATCGACCACCCCTTGTCGATATCGGTAAGTTTACTTCTTTTTCATCTCTTATGTTAAAGCAACCTTCGTATATAGCTTAATTGCTGTTAAAAAAGATAAGCCAAGTAGCGCTATCTTGAACACCCCTGACAAACGGTAATGGAAAACATTGTGAGGAACCTGGACTTGTGAGAAATATCTCTAGTGATATACCCACTGTGTACAATTCAATGGCAGCGCCTCAAAAGAGCCCTCTGCCAGAGTGCTCTGTGGTGACCAGACGTTCTCTTTGAATTGTTGTGTACTTACTGATAATTCGGTGTTTTTACGCAAAATCCGATGCCCTATCTATAGTGACTCTAGTGAACACCAAATCTCTCAAAGATCAAGTAACGTTACGCTTGCCACGGTTTGTCCTTGGATGGGTGATAATCTTTACATACCAAGGCCTCTCCGTACCTCGGAAAGTATTATGCCGCTGGTCCCTGCTGTCATAAGTGGATCAGTTATTACGGCTCGTCAGAAACGCGAAAGTGTGACAACCAGACATACTAAAGGGTACTGTGTTACTCAGTCACAGGGTTGTGAGGGTCCAATACGCAGTCGTTTCATGTAAAATAGTGATATTCGGCTGGAACGGACTGGAAGCCACACCCAACATATTTGGGAAAAGGCTAGGCAGATTATGATAATTAAAGTTGATAGTAGGGCTGGCAACTCACCCGTAATGGCCTTGAACGTCATTACTCGTAAAGGCTCTTTGAATGCACTTCGTTATGCTTACTAATGTTTACAAACAAAGCAACTGACTAGATGTGTGTTGCAATCTGTAGTTTACGATGCTGTTACTCAGCCACATCTGCTTAGCAACTGCATGGAAAATATTGATCTGGAAATACACAATACTTCCAATAAAACCGTTTTTGGTCATCTTGATGTTTGATTGATCGATATATTAAAGGAATAAAGATTCGCACTTCAAACGAAACGTAGACTGGAAGAATAGGAAACTAAAAAATAAAATGCCGAAACAAATCTGGAAATTTCGCCTTTATTGTGAAATGTGATGCAAAGGTCGCCTGACTCACTAATAAAAATAATACTTACCGAACATTTGATTCTAGAGAGATTATTATGATTAAAATGAGATCAACACGAACGCGTTCAAATAAGTAAAGTTATTTTAATGTGACAAAAATAAGTCTTCTCTTCTATGTCGCGTACTTCATTACTGAAGGTCCACTCCTTGAAAGGCCTTCGTGGCTTTATGTACGATGTTCTTCCATTTCGTTCGATTCTCGGCTTCTCTCATGGCCGTCGTAGCAGAGTCCCTGAGGGTGGTTACTTGGTCGGACCAGCGTCTAGGTGACCGGCCGCGAGGTATTTTCCCATCTACCTTACCCTTCACCACCAACTTTTCAAGTTTATCTGGTTCCTGACGGGTAATGTGACCAAAGTAACAGAAAATCCTTTGGTAACAGATCGTTGGTAGTCTATCTCTCAAGCGCAGTTGTTCGAGGATCGATTTGTTCGCTCTCTTTTCGGTTTCCAACACCACATCTCAAAAGCTTCTATCTTTTTTATAATAGTCTTATTCGACTAGAATAGTTTTATAAGACCTGAGATAATGGAACAATCACCGCATTCCCCACCATTTCTGGGCTGTAGCAGCAGCGGTGAGATTTGGTGAAAACCTAGGTATTTGAAAGATTGTGTTGAGGATTATTTGTAATAAAAACGATGCGTTTGGTTTAACGATCAATTCGGTATTCGCCATATTAATTTTACAATATTCAAGGAGAGAGCTATGGGTACAATATTTTGAATGGAGAGACGTATGAAGTAGCGTGTGTATTATTTTCTGCGTCTAGATGTCGCTATTGGTCTTTCATGTGTGTTTATGGACCAGTAGTTCGCAACAGCGCTATATTCCTAGTGGTCAGACTAATACTAACAACAAACTATGCCACCATTTAAAGCATAACTCGCCTCCTCAAAATAGGGAATGTTATTAAGATATTCATCTACAACAGTTACCCGCCTACACTGAACTAATCAGACCAATCACTCCGACAATAAACGAGCCACTAGAATCACGGAATAAGAACGAGCTTGCATTATTGTGATGCGTTGCTATGTTGTATTTACAGATAGATATTGTACCCACTGTACCACTATTTGTCATAACAATTTCTGTTACATTAATTTTAGTACGCACGGCGACAAATTAAGCTATATATTTCCAGTATAAGCTGACTTCTCTATGTACGGAAAGCCAAAACGTACACGAGTTCAGGGTATACCTTACTTCGGTTTTATCATAATTTGACATCGATACACGTCATATCTGTGAGGTTTAGCTATTGAATTGAATGTGGGTTTTCCACCTCAAATTAAAAACATTTCCACTTACTGAAAAAATCTGTGACAATAGCGTGTTCTGATGATTACTGGTGCCGTGTGGTTTCGGTCGTAAAGAAAGCACTATCCCGTTTGTTCCCGTGGGTGTTGTAAACGGCGACTAAGGGACTTACTAGAGAATGGGCTTCTGCCAAGCGTGGCGATTATGGCAAACCCCCTCTTTTTCAAGGAAGGGCCATGTCTAGCAGTGACGTCTTTCGGCTGAAATGATCACTATCTATAGAAGGCGGTCAGAAAATAAGTCACGATTGAGCTGATTTTGCATAGTCTTGCAAAAAAATTGATCCTGGGATTGCCAGGCTGGTGAAGCTGAAAGCTGGCGTCCACCCAGTCGGGGAAAGATTTGATTGATCAATATTTTTTTATGACCGTTCTATTAGTAAAGGTCACTAGAGGTAACATACCTACAGTATATAATTTTTTACGCAATCGTGACGGGAACTCAATAAAGCATTGTCCACAACATTTTTCGTATTTTCCTCCCAACTGTTTTGTGTTCTTTTTTTCCGTCATTTGTAACGCACATAAACGTATTTTAGTTTATTTTTTTCGAAATGGCATAAAAAGTTGGTGATCTACGATTTTCCCTAATTTACACGCACTATGTCGATAAAAGAGCTTAGGTTCATACGGTATATTGCGGGTCCTTCAAACCTACTGAATTATTCATGAGCAGCGGAAACGTAGGTAGGCACCTCGATTACACTTAAATTAGTCGTTTCTATAAATAGGGATTAGCGCTGCATACTAAACATTAGTTTAGAAGGTTTAATAATAAACAAGTTAGCAGTTAAAATCGCCTATTTTCACTCATCCGTGTGTGTGGTGCCGGACGTAAAGAATAATCACAAGAGAAAGAATACATCTCATTTCTTCGCGTGGGTGTCATAAGAGGCGACTAAGGGACTTATTAGAGACTGGGCAGAAGCGTTCTCTATGTATTTTACCACCATACTGCGGTCGGCAACCCGCCTACCAAGCATGACGATTATGGAAAAACCCCTCCAAATCGGTGGTGACCCATGTCCAGCCGAAAGACGTCCACGTCTTTCGGCTGAAATGATGATATTTACTCCACTATCGTTTAGATTAGCTGTTCTTATCGTCCAAGAAATTAACTATCAATTATCTGGACTACCTGCCGCCATTTCGGTCGAAGGCTTTTATATTTATGTGACAGTGTTCAGACCTTATTACGTTTTCTGCTCGATAAGATATCCCACAAGTTTTATAATAGCTTTGACTTTTCCAGAATAAGTTCGTATGTAAACAACACCATCAAAATCGGGTCACTGATTCCAATTATTATTTTCGGCTCGATAGGAAAGGGTAAATTATTATTTGTTATGTTAGGTGTGATGGGACTAGTAGTTGCCCAAATGGAGGATTAGAATATTGACCCAACAGACATCGGCACCGAATTTGGTGCTCCTGATGAAACTGTTAGATATGGGCAAAATATGTCACTCAATCAAAATCAAAATATTTTTATTTCACATAAACCTACAAGGGCACTTATGAAACGTCAGAAGCAAGGTTCACGGTTCCAAATTGTTGATTCCTATGGAGAAGAGCCGGCAAGAAACTCCACGGTTACTCTTTTAATAATAATTGGCTTTTGCAATGGTTTTAAATTACAGTATTATTAGGTATATGGGAGAACAGTGTCACTAAAAACATTAAAATGTATCTTTCGATCACTGGGATATGTATCACTCATTTGTATCTTTATATCATTACTAGCTTTTGCCAGCGGCTTCGCCCGCGTGGAGGTCGGAAAATATCCCGCGGGACCATACTACCGGGATAAAAAGTATCCTATGTGTTAATCCAGGTTATAAACTAACTGTGTTCCAAATGTCATCCAAATCCGTTCAGTAGTTTTTGCATGAAAGAGGAATAAACATCCACACATCCATACATCCATACATACAAACTTTCGCGTTTATAATATTAGTAGGATGTATCAGTAGCTCACGCTGCGCATTGCACTAAACTGCTCAGCGTGGCTCGCTTCGCTTAACCCAATTCAATAAATTAGTGAGAGTGATATATAAGTACCTATAGTTGTTTGCACTTTGCTTGGTATCTTTCTGTTTTATTGGGCTGCTGTTCTTTTCTAGGTATCTATTTGTTATTATTGATAAATATTTAAAAGCGTGTTACCACTTGGTTGCGACAGATAGAAAAAGACGCCGTGAGTGAATGAGTTGTGAAGATACACTGATACATTCGGATAGGAATGCATATAAAGAGTAATTGATGGAAACGGATTGCTTCACATCTTTTTTATCTATCTCTCCTGAGTTAGCTATCTCTACAAACTATGTTCCATATGTTAGAGTGTACGGACTGTCCACACAGCTGAACTTCTGAGCACCTTAAACACGCCACTAATGGCCATGGCCTGCGATTCCAATGAAAACGTGAAACCCTGTTATGACAGCCTATAACGTTCCCACTGCTGTGTACATAGGCCTCCTCTCTGTAAGATGGACTGGGTCTTATTCTACCACGCGAGCCCAGTGCGGGTTAGTACTCTGCAATAACGCCATATAAAACTAAATAGGGTGGCAGGGACTTCAACCTATTACCACGAAGTCAGCGCATGATTCTAGACCTAAGAGGTCTTCCCTAGGGTTCCGTGATCATGCGCTGTATTCGTGGTTACAAGCGCAGTTTGTGCTTCAATTTCCCTGCCAGCCTATATTCAAGACAAAACTATTAGGTTGGCCCATAAAGTAGCAAAACATAGTAGCTTACTATAATACTCATCCACAAAAGCATAGATAAACTACCGTTATCTGGCAAAGGAAAATAATCACAATACACACTGATGACGTCACATGGCATAGTAAATCCATCGAATAAAGTAGGTTAAGTCTTTAACATAGATAGGTCATATTATATCGCTGATTGCGATAAAGAGGGCTATGCAGTGCTATCAGTTGTAGACTTTATCGTTACCACGCCAGATTATTTTTTGCAATGCATTTTTTGTTCACTGTTTTGTGAACTATAACGATCTATGCTTTTGTTGGTGGGTTTCTATTGAATTTGTCACTGTTTCTAAGTCAAACTTGCGTCCTTGATAATTTTGTTGGAAATATCTCCTAAGGCATAATATTTTATACCGACAACTGTGTATTTATCTAGATTATTTACAATATGAGGTATCCCTCATCGTAACCAAAATTAGTATCAGCTCATTATTACGATTTCCCGGGTTCACGAAAAGTCAATCTGCCTTTGTATTCACATTCTCCGAATAGGATTTGTTTGTATAGGATGTAACATATTTACCCACCTAATTATTTATTCACTCATGTTTTACTAGGGATTCTAACTTTTTACTGGGGACGGAAATAGTTATTCGAAAGTTAGATTTTGTGGCAGGAACTCTTCATATCTTTGTTCTGAATGATGATAATTGTAATCCCGCAGCAAAATATGGGAATTTCCGAAAACAACCATTTGAATTTTGATGTTTGTAAAATGATAAGCCCCTCATCCTTGATAAAGCAAAAGGTTCTAAGAGAATATATATTATTCTATAATCAATGGGCACAAACTTGCACGTCCGATACTAGAGTGCTAGCTACATATTCAGAACTTTACGGAAAATAAGTTAATTTTTGTCATAACACTTTCTTTATAGTTCTAACAGACACCAAAAAAACGCTTCATTTTACTCACCAGCATCGCAGTCCTAAATTACCCAATGCTGAGAATAGGCCCCCCCTCTATTCTGCTATAATTCCCGTTTCCGTGCGTTCCTCATCCAGGTGTTTCCCATGACTTTGACGATATCATCCACCCGACGCGCTTTTGGACGGCCCTGGTTTCTTAGGCCTAACTTTGTCTACCATTCGGCCACAGCTTTACTCCATCGGCCGCCTCTTCATCTACTAGATGTCCCGCCCATAAGAATACCAGCCTAAAATTAACCTCATAAGGCAAAGGCTTTTTCTCATAGAGAGAACCACGGTGGTTATTTAGCGATTTCAGATGTCTCACGATGTTTTCCTTCAACGTCAGTAAGTGATGTTCAAGATAAACTTGGAAATACAGAAGAAAAATAAGATTTTGTTAAAGTATTACTAACATCAATATGAATAACTGTATTCGATTTAAATAAACAATAATAAATAAAGTCACTTTGTTATTAACCTGGTTTCGTTTTCGCATTCTCATGCTTGAGAAGTGGGATCCATAACATGCTACAATAGAAAGACAAAATCAAAATCACTATAGAAAGATATACTTATATATATATCAAAAGAAATAGAAAGTCAAAATCACACATGTCAAAAACTACGTTGACATACGTCTCAAAATTCGAACCACCCTAAAAAATTTAAAATAAATAATAGTTTAAAAAACTAAAAACACGCTTCCATAGTAGTTATTTAATAGTTTTTAAACTATATTTTTTTTGTTCCATTAGATTTTGATATCGATACCAAACACGTGGGTAAAGGGTACATTAACACATTAATATTCTTCTTCAGGTGTCATGTACGACGGCAAGGAACGTCTCATGGCCGACGCAGAGATGGTCCTGGTGTCAGCTGGAGGTCGCTTGGCCAATGTCAACAACTCTACAGCCAAAACCTTCATTACGTACCGAAGGGCGCATACAGGGGCCCCTTGTAACGCTCTCGTTGTGGTCGACGTCTGTGTCATAGTGGCCAGTAAAGGGGAATGTCCACCCCATGCCTTTTGTATGATTCCTAAGAATTTGAATAAAGGTGAGTGTTTTGTTTTATAATAGAAATTTATATTTTAGTAATAAATGGTGAATTGATATTAGATCTGTGCGGTTCTTTCCACAAAAGACCATCTCAGAAAATGTTTGTGTTACTTGGGAAGAGACAAACCAACGACACTTCTCAAGTAGTCTAGTGTGGAGTCCAGGGCATTGGTCAAAAATGTAGCACCTGCCGTAACACTTGCCGCTTAAGTATTTTTTCAGAACTGAATAAAGTTTTTATAATTTATTTTAATTAGGCACAAGTGTGCATTATCTTCACATGATGAAATAAAATATAATTTATCTGAGAAGTTACACCATTGAAAGAAAAGTTACTGTATAGACTGATTCAATCATTTATTTTTGTGTAACGAACGTATACTGTCCTACCAGGCAAAGGCTTTTTAGACACTCTACTCCAGCGCCACCTCGAACCAGACCTGGAAGTACATGTCCAAGTCGTCTCGCTACCTCTTTATAAGCTGGTTTCGGTTTCCCTTTGATAACTACCAATTTTATTGAAACATTTAATTCAATGAATTTACCTCCGTATTTGACTATTACTATGCAGAGGGAACTTGCGTTCATTATTTGCCTTATCTAAATTAATATCATATTACCTAATGGGCTAATGATGACATAATCTAACGATAATTTATAGTAATACTAAATCCAATGTTGTTTTAGGTATTTATTTACTATCTTTGAATACAAATCTTATCTCGTAAATTGCATAGTAGTATTTATTAATATTTTATAATATCATGTTTGTTTTAAAGTAAATATTTGGAACAAGTAACAATGCTTCAGTACCATATCCCGGTGTGATTTTATTGTTTTAGAGATATCAACCTAATGTATAAGCTCCTAAAGTACAGTTTCAACTGTCATGAAATTGTTTCGTAACTCCAATGGTTTTTACTTACCCGAATGCTTAATTTTCAGGTTTAATGGGCAGTGATGTGTTTCTCTGCTACAAGAAGTCAATGAACCGTCCACCGCTAATTGCCTACAAACCCGATGTACTATTCAGGTAAATGTCCGCAATACTATTTAAAAAATATATATATTTAAGGATTGTAGCAGGTTGCATTTTACAGTATCTAGTATATATCTGCGGTTAAGAATACCGCAGAGACCATGAATAAGCTTCCAAAAGTAAATAAAAAATACAATGAAGTTATTGTATAGTGCTAATCTCTTTCAGTACCAAGTTTTGTTATTTCTGCCAAATATCTAGAAAAGTAGGTAGTCTATAGAATGTCAGGTTCTCGTAAAATCCGGAATAGTTGAAAACGGTAACTAATTATAACGTTCTTAGCGTGCGTCATTAATTAACGCTTTGAAACGGACGGATGTTAATGATAATACCGTTTTACCTAGTTTTAATTAGTTATTATATCGTTCGGAGTAAAAACCGCTTTGAATCGGTCATTTTATTACTTGAAACAATATTCTCAATTCTTCAATATTCATTTGGAATTTCTTGGTGGCACCCGGAGTCTGGGTTTGTAACCTATCACATGGTACGTAAATTTAATTTGCGAAATGTAGACGTACTATAGATGCAAGTCTGTTTATCCTTTCGGGGAATACAGGAGTGATGTTATTCATACATACATAAAACCACGCCTTTTTACATGGAGGTAGGCAGAAACTACAGAACGCAGGTGGCGTTCCTTCACTATCCTTGCATCTCCTTTTGCCTCGTTTAAGCTCATACATCTGGTCATACATGCCCGCCGGTTACCAGTAGTACTACGCACCTGACCCTTATTCAATGTTTATAATATTGAAATTAAGTGGAGACCAAAAGTCATTTAAAAAAATGTCTTGATATACAGACCTATGTCAAGACTTCATGAGGGTTCCTTTTCGAACTTTTCAGTACATAACTCTAAAAATGCATATTTTATTTATGAGATTTTATGACAACTTTGTATAGGTATTTGAGAAAAAAAAAATTGTTAACAGATGGCAATGATGACATAATCATATTTCATCAGTGATGTAGTTAGTATCTGGTTTTTAAATCTATAAGAGCTAGCCTTGACTTTAAAAGACGTTAGTGACACTTGTTTAGCTAATATTTTTTTAAGTATATTTAATTTATACTTATGCAAAATCGTGGAGATTTAGATTTATTATCAAGACAAATGAGAGAAAGTTTTCACTTACTGAAAACAATGATGTATTGTGCTGAAAACAAAAACGGTTTCAATGCTTTTACTTTTTGTATCTCTTTACAAAAAACGAGGCAAGATATCTACTAACCTGTCTGTCCACTATTCGTTATAGCAACTTTTTTTCAGCTTATAATACTCATGCTGTTACCCCAATTTGGGGTTGATGCAATAACAGCTGCACGGGTCGATTTACCAGGTTAAGCTACGCTTGCCGCGGTTGGTCCATGGATGTTTGACCATCTTGACATACCAAGATCCCTCTGTGCCTCGCAAAGCACATTGAGCCGTTGGTCCCGGCTGTCATCCGGATCTTTATAGTCGATACGGGTCGTCAGAAGCCCGAAAGTCCGACAACTAGTCTTACTTAGTAACTGGGTTGTAGAGTTCAGTTTGTCAGTCGCTCTATGTAAAATACTGGTATTCAGCTGCATCCGGTTAGACTGGAAGCCGACCCCAAAATAGTTGGGTAAAAACTATTCAGATGATGACTTTTTTATTAGTGGTCATCTTGGTAGTCACCCCGTTTCTAGCTATATCTCATACATTTATGATAACTGTAAAGAGATTTTAATGAAATAACAAACTTTCTTTTCACCCACAGGTATCCAATGATAGAACGACGAAACTTATTGTTTCCTACATCGGTGCCGCTCTTCTGTTTACCGATGGGCGCTACACTAGAACTATGGCCTAATAACGCGGCGATGCCTAAACCCGTCTTCTCCACCTTCGTACTGACTGTCGCGGATGCTACTTATAAGGTATGTGTTATTATTTCAAAAGATGCATTATAATATTCTGTAGACTAAAAGTCAACGTAAAGACGGCAATAAAAAAAATTCAGTATCAATACGGTTCAGAAAAAAAGTGAAAAGAAAGTGTGGCAAAATGTGGTGTGTTCAATAGAAGTAACTGTTTTTAACTAGCTACGAGAGCGTACTACCGGAATACAATCTTATCCTATGTGTTAGTCCAGAGGGGTAGTTGTGTAACTTTTTATCGGTAGGAATTGGTTTCATATTGATAGTTAAACAACATTCAGCCGACAATTTATTCGAACAAATGACGCAATGGTTTAGAAATAATCTTCAATCCCATTCAGATTCTGATAAATAGTGCGTTTCGCAATTAGGGTGCAGGTTATAACCATCTGTGTTTTTGTGTAATTTACTCAATCACGAATAAATATCTAAACATAAAAACTTTTACATTTATAGTATTAGTACGATATACCAGTCACAAGCTGGTACGCATCCTGCTTGGGTCGCGATATTGTTCGAAAGAGATACCGTGGCCCTGGCATAGGCAACTGAAGGAACACGGGTGGGTTTTAGTCAGGAAAAGTCTGACACGCCTTTCCGCTCCACCCAAAGCGGGAGACGTCATTAGAAGATTACAAAAAAAAAAAAGCTAGTACGCATGACGACACATGAAGCTATACATTTCCAAGTGTAAGCTGACATCTCATTGTACGAAAAGTCTTAACAATGCGAAGTCAACGAAAACCTTCCATAAACAAGTACAGACACCATCAAACTGTTCCGAAGGTATTAATAAAAAGTAAATTTGCAAATTATAAGTGGCTACGGCTGATCCAATAACTCTTGCCCCCCTAGAAATAAGAATGAATCTTTATTATTATTTTTTCTCATCAACATTGGCGGACGAACGGTTAAACTTTTTATCGTTATCTTACAACCTAAACCACCACGGAACCAAAAAATATGACGTCTCGTTACATAAAGAAAACACGAAATGTCACAAAAAAGGTTTCAATACAAAAACCTTTTCAAAAGGTATTTGAGAGTACAATGACACGAAAAAATCATCTTGTGGAGCAGGGATGTTACGAAGATTCGATTCTGATTCCGATAAGTCGGAAATTCCGATCTAAATTACATTTCAAATGACGAGTCCGGTTCCGACAATTTTAAATTAGAGGTTAAAATGGATGGTCGAAGCTCACGGGCGGAGCGACCAGCCGCTGCCAGCGATGAATCCCCATTACTATCATATTTTATAATGTCCTTAAAACACATCTCACTTCGATCCGCCTCCGTCTTCGATTCCGGTTCTGATTCCGGGTCCAGTTACGATTTAAAAAAAATCCGTATCCGATAATCCGATTCCGGTTCCGATAAACCCACCTCCGTTACATCCCTATTGTAGACATGTGCTTTTGTGCAATATTTCCTGCCGGACTAATCGAAAATCTTTTTCAAATGTAAATTATTATGCAGTGAGTCATTCGGTAATAAGGTTAATGGCTCAAAATAATTCAAGAACTTGTTGCTCTTTATGTATACTATAATAATATTATTATTTTATTGCTATTATTATTTTAATAAAGCTGAAATGTTTGTTTCTTTGTTTGAATGCTCTTATCTCTGGAGCTACTAGTCGGATTTCTTTTCTTTTCTTCAATTTCATAGGCCAGTTCTTGAGGAAGGTTATATGCTATTTAATATCGCGCTACGACGATTAGGGACTGGCCGAAAAGGAAAAAGTCAGTAAGAACGCAAAGTCAAAACGAAGTAACACCGCAGGCGAGGGAAGTTTTCTTAATTCAAATGCATAAAGTTATGCAGTTGCAATTGAGTCTTGAACCTTGCTATGCCAAGGTTCAAGACTCAATTCAGACTGAATACTGTAGACTGAATTTTATTTGGTTCAATCGGTTATCGTCAAAAGTTACTGAAATCGATTCAGTAGTCGATTCTGAACAAACTTCTTTCAGGACTTGCGTTTATTCTGTTACATCTTGTTAAAGAAAAGAGCTGAATTAGATATTCGATACAAAAAAATGTATTGGCTACTTGGTAGACAGTCGCCATTGTCAATACCTAATAAATTGTTGGTATATAAACAAGTTTTAAAGCCAGTATGGACCTACGGTATACAGCTGTGGGGCTGCACCAGCCAAAGTATTCGTCAAATCATACAACGATTTCAAAACAAAGTACTTAGGGATATAGTCAGCGCGCCGTGGTACATAAGAAACAGCGACCTTCATCGGGACCTCAAAATGGATGTCGTAAGCCAAGTAATACAAAAATACGCAGAAGCTCATGAACACTGACTTCATCATCACGTGAATGTCGAGGCGAATTAACTCCTTGACACCACTGAATTAGTGCGAAGACTAAAAAGGGTTAAACCCTTTTGAGTTAGTGTAGCGCAGTGTAAGTGAACACAAACTGCAGTGAAAGTGCTAACTTTTATAAAGAACACGTTAATCAAGTGTCTTCCCCTTAACTGTCAGTGAGTAAGAAAGACGTTATTGGACGATTTCTTAGTTTTATAGTTGCTTATCAGTTTAAGTTATATTTAAATTACTTATTAGCTAATAGGCTAGATTGTAATGTGAATAAAGTATCACCTAATGTGATACTTTATAAAGTAAAAAAAAAAAAAAAACTTGTTGGTATACTAGCTTCTGCCCGCGACTTCGCCCGCGTCAAGTTTTTGCTCCCTTGACCCTTCCCGTCGCATCGAATTGCCTGCCAGTTTTCGTCCATTTTTCGTTACTGCTCCACTCCTTTTGATCTTAGCGTGATGTTATATAGCCCATAGTCTTCCTCAATAAATAGGCTACCCAACACAAAATCATTTTTTAATCGGTCCAGTAGTTCCTGAGATTAGCGCGTTCAACCAAACAAACAAACGCTTCAGCTTTATAATATTAGTATAGGTATGACATAAAAAACTGTCCTTTCTCAGACCAAAAAGACAGAACTATTCGACTTTTTCCGTTGCCCAATAAAATAAATCAAAGCATATGATTGGTAGACGGTAGTTGTTACTTTACACAACCAACCACATCAGCAGTGCTGTTCACAAACATCAATCAATATTTTTCTCTTACAGGTATATGGGTCAGCAGTAACATTCTACGAGAGCTACCCCAGCTCCCAGCTAACAGAATATCAGATGGAACAGCTCGGATGGCGGGAAGGAATATCACATACCACACATTCAGTGTTCGCGATCAAATGTATCTGTTTACTGTCTCGATGGCCTTTCAGCGACACTTTTGAAAAATGGCTGCTGTACATACTCGTAAGTATAATAAGCACAGGTGTTTTTTCTAGATTTTTAAAATAACTTACCCCTCATACATTTGACAGGACTTGAAAAATGTCCAAGATTATAATCTCCGTTAAAAAAGGGTGAGCTTGTTTCCCAAACTATAGTAAAGTCAGTTTGGGCAACTCGTCCTTACTTTTGCGATCCAGGATATCATATCTTCTCAGATTTAATATCTGAACGCCTATGGCTGTTTGGCTTTGTTTTATGCGCTGTTAATGTACTATTGTTGTTTCAGGAAATGTCATGGAGTCAAGAACCTTTAAACATACCCATAGAAAGATATATAACTCATTTAATAGAAGAAGTGCCCTTCCCAGAACCAAGAATACTTTTACAAGTAAGTCAGTCTACTTGCTTCTTAAAACCACTTAAAGTACCCCAAAATGAATATTTGCGATGGGTCGTTTCGTCTTTACTCCATGGATCCGGCTCGAAGGACCCAGTTTTGCGACGAGTCGTATAGTGGCCCATCAAGATTTAGAAAGATATTAACTTATTAAATTGTTTTCACTGTCTTTCATACTTAATTATGACAGTCCTTTTCCAAAGCTTGGTAAACTATGCTTATAGGGTTCTGTTACTTATTTATTGCGTATTGTATACGTACAAAATATACATAATGTCTGCCTCGCTGATCTAGTGGTCGCAAACGCTACTGCTGAGCACGAGGTCCTGGGTTCGATTCCCAGGTCAGGCAAAGTGATATCGAAAGAGATACCGTGACCTGAAGGAACACGGGTGGGTTTTAGTCAGTAAAAGTCTGACACGCCCTCCCGCTCCGCCCAGAGCGGGAGAAGTCATTTGATGATTTCCCATCCAGAAAAAAAAAAGGCAAAGTGATATTGGGTTTTCTTTCTGGAATTGATCATTTGCAGCCCGGAGTCTGGATTTATGCCTGGTTGATGGTAATAGTCTCGCCCCCTTTCACATGGGCCTTATTTAAACTGGTAACATCTGCGTGTGCCCAACTCGTCGGTGAACCAAGGCATGATGTTATTTAAATATAAATAATTAACTTTTAACAGCTATCACCAACAAATCAACACGACCGTGTGATAGTGACTCGTCGCGACGACCAGCCTCTCGTACGCAGCGGGGCTAGCTTCAGACAACTACTACTCAACTTAGGACCCGACAACTGTTTACTAGTGTTAGCGTTGGCTATCACCGAACAGAAAGTACTTATACACTCGCTCAGGTGAGCTATTAGCAGTAATTCTTTCATTTAAATGTTCACTTTCTTGTCCTTATCCCAAAATTTCGTCTTCGTCCATACTTTACTATTAGTGGTCATCTTTGTATTCGCCCTTTTCTATCAGTGTCATCTTTCACGCAGTCCATACATCGTTTCTTCGCTCCCTTTACTCTTATAACCATTACAATCAAAAGTCATTTATTCAAATTAGGCCGAGGAACAGCACTTTTATAACGTCAAAATTACATAACAGTCTCCCAAAACGCCCACCCTTAACCATTTCCTAGTGCTTTAGCTGGGAAGAAGCGCAACAAACTTTCCAGCAGCAAATTCTTACTCGAAACTTTTCTCACTACATTTCGTCATTTATCCTCATCACATTCCCATACCATGATAACTGATTTCCACGCATCTTTTCAGTCACCAGTGCCACTTTCAGAGTTCCTCTTTTTACTTTCATTTCAATAAGTTTCACAATCAGATAAGCGTCGCTGGAGCATTCCTGGCTTACATTTTCTGCAGTCTCTTGCATTCCTCTATAAAAATTCTTGAGTCATAAAACTAAAATAATCTTATTTAGAATGGTATTGGGTATGAAAACTTCTTATTTTGTATTTATTTTTACAGGCCTGATACTTTAACCGCAGTTTCGGAAGCAGTTTCAAGTCTTTTATTCCCTTTCAAATGGCAGTGTCCGTACATACCGTTGTGTCCATTAGGTAAGTAAAACGACAATTATTAATGGAATATGCTGTCAATAATGAACTTTATGTGCTCTTGTTTAGGGTTCAAAATTACGAAAATTCCAAATATAAATTAAATATATTTTTGAATGTTTCAGGTTTAGCAGAAGTATTACACGCTCCGTTACCGTATTTAATCGGAGTCGACTCGAGGTTTTTCGATCTTTACGAACCCCCACCAGATGTGACTTGTGTTGATTTAGACACCAATAATATTACAGTAAGTAAACACGTTTATACTCTAAAATAGATATCTGAAACACAGGGTGGCAGTAATATCAACGCGCGACTTGTTAACTACCACAGATTCAGTACTATGACATGATTCTGAACCCCCATGTGTTAAAACTTTCCGTCTCTATTAAACAAAAAAATTGCTGTTCCATACATTTTGACCGCGTAGGTTTTGCACTTTTTTTATAAAACAATGATTTTTTTATGCTAGGAGGTCTATAATTAGGGATCGTTCAACAATTACGTGATCATTTTTGGCCGTTTTTTTAACCCCCCCCCCCCCCTATGTGATCACAGCGTAATCTTTTGTTTTAACCCCCCCCCCTCGCCTTGATTACGTAATCTTCGTCCGTGCTTAATGTTTGCTGTTTTATTAGCACTGACACGTATGATGCTTGGAAAAGTCGATAAAATATGCCGAAAAAGTATAAAAATACTGAATCTGGTCACACTGCCACATCTGGCCACAGTTTGTCTATAGCAGGGGAAATCCCGTTCCATCTATCTAATAGTTAGTGTTACCAGTATAGACTTCCAATAATCCAGATGTATGTATATACAAGCACCCGACCCCCCCCCCCCCCCCCTTCGGTGATCACGTAATTGTTGAATGATCCCTTATGTGCTGCATTCATGGTTACAATTTGCGTAATGTCCGTTTTATACTACTAGTATTTATGAAGGAATTACTGAATCCTGTGAACTGTAACTTGTATTACTTATAAATCTTATTTTCAAAAATTGCAAAAGAGAACGTAATATATTTATCTATAGACTTTACAACTCACGGTCAATATGAATGCTCATTCACATACTCATACAGACACAAACGCATGCCTTCTTTCCATGTAGGCATACACTACAGAATGCCACATGCAACGATCCATACGTAATTCTTTTGCTTCATTTACATTTATGCATCTGTGGCCCTAGTATGAGTTTCTTTTAACCTTCACCCATCGACCACGTTTGGCGTTCCGATTGGCCCTGGATTGGTGAAAGAACAATCGGAGCGACGAACGCAATCAATGCGTTAAGTCGATATGGTTAAAATAAACTATGACAAGGGTCACTAGTCATACACGCTAGCTGGTTACGAGTACCTTTCTGAAGAACAAGATCATGCGATTTCATGCTCATTCAAATCATCATTTATAATACTGTGTTTATCCTTTCAGATATGTGAAACACAAAGACATATATCTCTCAAATTACTACCGAAGCGGCAAGCGAGAGCACTTAGACAGACGCTAGACTCACTTTATGGAAATATTAGACCAGGTTAGTAGACTCACCACGTTATTACTGATAAATATTATCAACTGCATGACTATGGCAACAATTCAACTTTGGTTTCGTTTCGACGCCTTTATTCCGTAGCGGTAAGGGCGGTTTTCGTAGTTCAATTTATACTTTTGTGGATCAACGCTCCAAAGTGAGTAACAGTAGGCTGTTGGAGCGTAACGTCACATAAATAAACAACCTATACCGTTCCCACTGCTGGGACATAGACTTCATCTCTGCGAAAGGGAGTGGGCCATAATCAACCTCGTGGACCCAGTGTGGATTGCTGGATGTCATATATCTTGGAGTTTTTTATTCCAGGACATGCCGGTTTTCTCTCGATGTTTTCCTTCACCGTTTAGATTAGATAAATTACTCAAAGTAATGTGCCTACTTGGGTTTGAACCTACGACACGTAAGTCTGGGCCGTTACAATCACACCGGTATAATCACATTGGCGCGCGTACCAAATTTCGTGGCAAAAAGCTCTTTACACGGTGTGGCCTTAGACAAGTATTTCTCAACCTACGATATGCTAATGGTGTTCAATTGTGCCTGCTTACTCTATAATTATATCATGTTTTAATTCATTTGGCTATCGTATTGTTCTAGCTTCGCCGGTTCATCATGCAAGTGAAGCGAAATATAATGGAGAAGCTACGACGAGTTTAGATAGAGATTTCCAGAAGAGGAAAAAGGAGGTAACCATTCCATTACACCCCAGTTCACTATATGATTGACGTGTTAAAGTGTTTGTACCAAAGAGAATATAACCACTAGAGAGCGTATAGGCCGATTTCTGCTTAGCACACGACTCACCACTGCGGGCCGGGGGACGAGGAAGAACGTGCGGCTGCAATTGGTCAATTCAAGGTCAAGTTGCGAAGGTATGCCCATCGTAGGGCTGCTCTACTTCATTAAGGGAAAATAGTCGATATCGATAAAATGGATTTTAAAATTGTGATAAATGCTCAATTAAAATCAAAGAAATCATATTTAATCAAAATCAATCACTAATAAAATGAAAACTAGAGAATCCAAGAACAAAACTTTCGCCACTATCATATTCGATGAAATAGCAATCAGAAACGGTGTCGAATATCATCCCCAAGGCAGAAGGTACTATGGCCACGGTAGTTTTGGCGCCAGTTTACAAACGGATTGTCAAGACGAAGCTAAAGAAGCCACAGTATTTCAATTGAATAAAATTTTCATTCATTTTAATTTAAATTTTCGATAAAGACTTTCAGCTATTAAAGGAAACAGCACTAATTTTTACGATAAAAATACAAAGTGAAAGTAAGGGATAGATGCATTAGAATTGTCTAATGAAAGAACGAGACTTTTCCAAAAGACATCAACGCGGGACTCACACAGTGTGCTGGTTTACCCAACCACCATTTTAAATAGACCCCTACGGTGGATCATAATCTGATTAAATCACAATAATTTTTCGTACTGTTTATTTACTGATGAAAAGTTATGCGATCATTTTTGTAACTAGAAGTCTTGGAATGTTTCCCACACCACTTCACCGCGCATGAAGGTATTTTGATGCGTTATAATTGCAGATTTAGTTATATTATTTGCAATAATTTAGCGTGCACAGAGGTCTAACAATTGGTCACAACTAAAATGGCTACTTGAACCGCAGCCTATGCATAGGCGACAAAATACTAATAGTTTTCGAGCGTCGGGGCACTGTATGCGCAGTCAAGTGGTTATATAGTCTTTGGTTTGTACAAACCTAATTATAGAAATTATTTATATATTTCTGTAAGTAGGTTTGAATATGCAATGAGAATGAAACAAAATTTGTGACTACAAAGTTTATGGTGGCAACTACAGCACAACCTGTGCATGCGCCGTTTAACGGAATTTTAATCCATTTCATTGGAGGGCTTGGCGCACCATTCTGGTGTTACTACTGACATACGTTCACGCAGAAAAGAAAGAAACAAATAAAGAATACAATTTATTTGGCAACAGTTCGTAGAACACAAAATACGAATTGAAAAAAAAATGTGACAATATTTTGTAACACCTACAGAATCAACAAACATCAAAGCTTATGTGATCGTCTCCTTCCATTCCATATTGTTGTCCCCATTTAAAATATGACCACTGTCTTTCAAGTTCAACAGACTACCAATATCTCTTACTTTTCAGCAAGCTTTGGAGCTCAAAATTCAAGAAGCGTTCCTACGTTTCATGGCGGTGACCCTACAAGGGTACCGGAACTATCTCATACCGATCACGAAGGCACCGACTGTTGGTACCACCGACCCACATGCGCTGTTCCATATGGATGCCTTCATGAGGACCAGGGATAAGGTAAGACAACAGATTTTATTTTGCAACTAGCTTCTACCCGCGACTTCGTCCGCGTAAAATTTCTTGTTTCACCGACCTTTCCCGTCGCGTCGAATCGCCTACCCGTGCGATTTTTCCCGTTTATGGAACATTTTTCATTATTGATACGCTCCTCTTGGTTGTAGCGTGATGTTATATAGCCTATAGCCTTCCTCGATAAATAGGCTACCCAACACAAAAACAATTTTTCAATTTGGACTGGTTCCTGAGATTAGCGCGTTCAATCAAACAAACATACAAACAAACAAACTCTTCAGCTTTATAATATTATTTTGCAATTTGTTAATAAACGTGGATTGTAAATCTACACTAACATTTAAATGTAACTTTACGCTTTGATAATTAACAATTTTTTTTAATTGCAAATGGGTGTTTCTAGATAACGTTTTCTGGAAGCCAGTGAAGTAAATAAATCTTTTTTCTGGAGTTCAGTGTATTTTTTTATTTTTTATTGTTCACTATACTAAACTTCTAAGTTCGTGGCCCGTGAACATAGGGCCAAGAAGACGGTTTGAAATTCCGTAATATTCTGGCCGCAGGAGCCGCAAGTCTTTGCTTTTAGGATAACACGATTATTTGGTTGTTATTTTAGTCAACCGAACATAACTCAAAATTCAAGCTCCTGTAATAAGGTTTAAGCATTTATTCCAGTTAATCCATTTATAGGCACTTTTGAATTGTTAAAAAGTCGAACAGTTAGTCCGAAAGTTGAAGCTAGTTGCCCATTCCAAAATGTAGATCTAGCAATATGTACTTTTAAAATACAGGAGCGACTTACGAGCAAAATACAGCCTTCATAAAATATGTGAAGGTATTCTATTGTAATTATTCCGCCGATTCGTTGTTGTTCCAAATAAAAAACTATTCCAGGTCCTCAGTGTGTTTTCCGCGGCGATATTATTCGGGCGTTGGATTTTGAACGCGCTGCTCAAAACCAAGAGATGAAAATCCAGTGCACATTAAAATCCAACTGCGATATTTCTACGTCCGTGCCAACATGGGCTTTAAACAATCAATGCAGGACGTAGCCTTCACCCAGGCTTCGCCACAACACCTTGACCTCCGCCTTCTGCATTCAATCTGTCCCAGTCATTTTCTTTATTCTATTCAAACGTGGGCTTACATACGTACATACAATTACGCCTTTTTCCTATGGAGGTAGGCAGAAACCACGGAACGCCACCTGCTACAATCTCTACACACTCCTTTTGCCTCGTTTAGGTTCATACAATTGGTCATACACACACGCCGGTTGCGAGTACTACGCACGTGGGCTTACTTTACTTTAAACTTCATTACTTAAAACTATATTATTAAGAATGCACCATCCTATTTCGTGCCCTGAGTGTTGTAAGAGGCGACTATGGTACTTACTAGAGAATGGGCAGCAGCGTTCTCTGTGCATTTTACCACCATACTGCGATCGCCAACCCGCAAAAATGTTATCGGTGAAATAAGCGGTGCTTGGGGGCCTAAGTCTAGCAGTGGAGTTCTTTCGGCTAAAATGATTATGAATGATGACCTAAAATTATGTCTTCTCTTTTTACAGACACACCAACGTTTCTACGGCCTAATGATGCGCACACAAATGTTCACCCGTTTCATAGAAGAGCGATCTTTCGTATACGAACCGGATCAAGGACTGACGTTCTTCGACGAATGTATAGAGAGGGTCGCAGCCGGCGACGAACAGCTGTTAGGAATGGATACCAGTAATGTCTCCGAGAGGACCGCTTTTGTATTACCGCCTGATCCGCCTGATCCGGGTAAGTGTTTGATGTCTTAGTTTTTATGATTTCTCGAAACCTCTTCGATCTTTCTATAATAATGCATTATTTGATGCCCTGATGGATAGATCTCAATTGCGTTAGTTTGATTTCATGTCTCGATTCGGACTTTATTTTCGTCTCTTCTGTGGAGTAATAGGGTATTTGAGTACCATACAAAATTAACATGAAATATGTAGTAATAATAATATAATATTTAATAACAACTATATAATACTTAGTTTAAAGATAAAAAACAGCTATTTGCATAAAAAAAATCTGTGGAAAAAAAGTGAAGATACACGCTTTTTACAGTTATTCAACTATATTTGTCACGCAAAACGATCACTCTACTGAATGGCGCGAAGTTACTATGGCGTTCTTGTGTTGTAACGTCAGATGCTAGTAGTGCTGTCTCTGTCTAGCATTGACTTTAAATCCCACCAGTGGCAAAATGAAACTGATTCCTACAATTACGCACGCAAATACCCCTCTGATCGATATACCCGTGCGAATGTTATTACTTAGCCAACAACTGCCTCCCACTCTTATTCTAATCACTGTTCCTCATTCCAGAGGCTACCTACAAATACGAACATTTCACGCTCGACGAGAAAGTAATACAATGGTGTGGCGGACGAGCCCGCGCGGCCGCACTCCACGCGCTGCCTCCCGCCGCGCTGCACTCGGCCGAGTCACTCAACGACGCTGAGCCGATGGCCAGGAGGACCAAACATGAAATTGCAGCGGCACAGAGGTATACAACTTATCGATAGGATATACATAGAAGTTCAAGCCATGTTGTGTTGTTTAGAAACTGGTGTTCGAGCAATAAGAACATAGATCTATACAGGAATAAAAAATAACCAGAGCGCGAACTGTAACCATGAATTCAGCGCATTTTGTACCAGCATTTCTCAAAGTCTTGCCCTCATTCTGGTTCAAAGCTTGGTGGAGAATTAACCTTTTAACACATGCTTGCAAAACCTCAACAGTACACAAGCATTCTGCGCAATTCCTGCGCAAGTCTCCTTATGCACTATAACCATGGACATAGTCGATACTGCATTAAACAAATCTACATTAGGCAAGAGTGAAGATAGGCTAATCTTTTTGTGGATGTTTTTACTCAATCACACAAAACCTGAATTGGATGATATTTGGCACACAGATAGGTGGTAACCCACGGGACCTTTTTTATCTTGAGGTGGAAATCCTCATGGCTGTCCTCCGCCCTTGGGGGTGGATCCCACGGGTCCTTACTCCGACCTCAACGCGGGTGAAGCCAATGTCAAAAACTCGTCATTCATAATATTCCTTAATTTCACGTAATTCTTTTCAGACTAGCCCGCAAGGCGAGTTTATCAGCAGAAGCATGGGCAAAGTGTTTGCTAGGCGCCTGCTATTCACTTTACTTCTTGTCATTACCGTGCCGTATGATGTTGAACCGTGGAAAAGAACATGCAACATTGAGAGCTGCGTATGAGTTATTAGAACGAGCCACGAAGTTAAAAGTTCCTTGTGATGAGGTAAGGATTTGTATTCCAAATATCACCCTAAGTTTTATAAATGAAAGAAAGAAGAAAATAAAGAAAATACGTTTATTTGCGGCAAACATGACGCACAGAAAGATCAGAGGTATACAAACATAAATAAATCAAAATTTTGATATTTCACGACAAAAAAGAAAAAAAATATATTTATTCAGGGATTTTGAAACATTTTATATTGCACTCTGTAACTCTAATGAACATGAATGTAATAATAGTAAAATGTTTGGTCCGGTTTTTCGTATCTTATTCTTCTTAGCGTGTCGATAGCCATCTAATTATAGTCAGCCCAGAATTTGGCTACAGCTTGGCAATTTCAGCAGATTCCATCAAGCGTGCAAACAACAAGTCACGCTGAACAAGATACTAAATGCCCCATTGTTTATGGGACAGCACCACATTTATGGTGGTATCTTTTTGTTCTTTCCTAAATTGTAATACTCTGTGATAAATTGTCAAAAATTAAGAAGATTTAGTCTCAAATGCATCGTTGGAAGCGTCTAATTGCTTGCCATTACAACTACGCGGTAACTGACAAATCATACCTTACTTTTTCTTTAAATAAATTCTCCTTCCTTTCAGGTATGCTACCGGGTGATGATGCAGCTATGCGGCAATCATTCACTGCCAGTATTAGCGGTACAGCTACTGTTCCTAATGAAGCGCGCTGGGCTGCAACCAAACGCTCTTACGTATGGGTACTATAACCGATGCGTACTGGAAGCTACGTGGCCGCAGGATATGCCCAGGTACTTTGAATCTTCGTATTTAAAAGTATTGTTTGTATTCGTGGATATAGAGCTCAAAATATTTTCTCTTCATTTAATTTTACAGATTTTGTATAATACTAATTAATAGTTTAGGAACAGTGGTGGCGCAGTCGCAATTTCCCCAACTTACGAGTAAGGTCGTCGGTGGAATCCAAACGGGCACTTTGTGTTAATAATTTCGTCACCACTGCTCAAAACGGTGAATGAAAACGTGAGGAAACGCCGTGTTATAGAATTCTAAGACATCTACCAACCCGCACTGAGTCCGCGTGGTGGATTACGGCCCACTTCCTCTAACAGAGAGGAGGCCTGTGGCCCAACAGTAGGAACATTATAGGCTGCTTATGTTTATGCATAAGCTACTACTTGATACCTACTACATAGTGTGTTTTTATAGGTTTTGATTCAATCTATATTAATGTTCACTAACACAACAGCAAGTCGAAATATGGTTTTACAATAACAAGGTAACACAGGTCCATAACAAGGTTCATGTACAAAAACCGTCAATTATCTATTGTGAAATGTGTAATTTGCGCTTCTCTTATCCAAACGGTCGCGAATGGGAATTTGTGGTTAGAAAATGTATAACCTATTTTTGCTGCTTTGGAAAAAATATTGCTGTGAAGACTACCGAAACAATGTGTAGACTGTAGAATAAGATCATAATGAATCGAAACTGTGTAAGAAATCTTTAATTTATTTTCCTTTTTTTCATGTGTAGCGGCGCACAGCTCCTGTGGAACAAACTGCGCATCGCTGTAGTGGGCGCCGCGCTGTTCCGGAAGGCGGGCGCTCAGCGAGCTGGACGCAACCTGCTTAACTCCACCTCCGCTGGCAGTAAGGAATTATTTCATTTTACGATATATATAAACTTATATTGTTGGATATATGCTTAGGGACTTACATCAGGACACATGAAACTTTTCAGCCCATTTGCCTCGGTAAAATACATCGTCTATTTACTATAATAGAAAAAAAACATTTTAAAATTGCGGCATGAAATATACTGGTGTCTGAAATTAGTTATCGATGCGCAGAAGTGCCCCATTTCTTCCCGTGAGTGTCGTAAAAGGCGACTAAGGGACTTACTAGAGAATGGACAGCAGCGTTCTCTATGCAATTTACCACTATACTGCGATCGCCAACCCGCCTGCCAAGCGTGGCGATTATGGCAAATCTCCCCAAAACAGGAACCGGTCAAAGTGGCGGTCATGGAGGGGAGGCATGTATCCAGCAATAGACGTCTTTCGGCTGTAGTGGTGGTGGTGGCGCAGAAGTGATGGGTATCAGCTGAGAACGTCTATCTTTTCTGATGCGTTTCACCATGAAGCACAATAATTCATCATCTGCCTATCCTTTCTGCAACTATGCTTAGATCCGCTTCCAGTCTAAGTGACAGCAGCTGTATACCAGTATTTACATGGAGCGACTGCTTATCTGATCTCCGAAATCCAGTTACTGGATAATACAGGACCCCTTGATAATACTGATAATCAGACTTTCGAGTTTACAACGACCCGTAAAGACTATCAAAGTTCCACGAATGGTAGACGGGACCAACAGTGTAACCTGTTTTCCCAGGCACGACCAAGACCTCTCGTCTTGGTATATAAAGATAGGCACCCATCCTCAGACCAACCACGGCAAACGTAACTTAACCTGATTGATCGAACCGTGCAGATGTTATTACTTAGCTACAAATCCCTGAAGCACTATAATTATAGACGAATATTACAATGGCCCCATTTCTTCCCATGGCTGTCGTAAAAGGCGACCCCCCCCCCCCCAAATTTAATCGGTGAAATCAGCGGTGCTTGGGGGAGGCCTAAGTCTAGCAGTGGAGTTCTTTCGGCTGAAATGATTATGAATGATGACCTAAAATTACGTCTTCTCTTTTTTCAGACAGCCAACCCACCTGCTAAGTCGTCCTCCTTTTGAGGGAGGCCTATGTCCAGCAGTGGACGTTTTTCGGCTGAAATAATGATGTTAATAATTATCATGATGCAAAATTGATAGCATGTTTGTTTCCAGGTAGCAGCACACTACCGCGCGTGCGGTCTGCGGCGGCAGTGGGCGAGGGCGCAGAGCTGGCCGGCCTGGCCAACATGGCCGTCTGCGAGCCTGCCAACAGCCGGACTAGTCTGGATTCAGGTATTTACTAGATACAGATACTTACTTTAATCCCAAGGGGTGGATTATATAAAGAAAAAATGGTTGATTAATGAAAAAATATTTGTGTAGGCATATATTTTATGTGAAAAAGAGCCAAAGGAGCCATCCGCTCGATTAATGAAGAAATGCCAGGGTAGCATTTCAATGAAGTAGCTATTCAATAGGGTTATATGAACTTGAAGGATTGTATTGATGATTGTAACGATGAATTTACATAATTATAAACATTAAAATCAGTGGTGCCGATTCCCTTATTCACAAACTAAACTAAATTTAAGTACAGTGCATCTTTTTCTTTCTATTTCATTAAGAAAAGGACAGAAGATAAATTTTAGTTTAGTCCTGTCAAATTAATCAGCGCTTGACGTAATTTTAGTAGGCAAGTTTTTAATCACGTCTAAACTTGTATGGAGTAGTGACAGGCTCTGATTAATTTGACAGGACTGAACTAAATTTTTTCTTTTGTCCTCTTCTTAATGTAATACAATGAAAAAGATGCACTGAACTTAAATTTAGTTTATTTTGTGAACAAGGGAATCGGTACCAGTGTCAGTTTCAGTCAGCGTCAGAAATATTGTGTCGAACAGAATGTTCAAAATGATCTCCACAAAGTTCTTCTTGAACACTTTAAATTGATTATAACGAAGTGAAGCCATTGCAATGAAACAAAAAGCTATAACGTATTCCAAGTTATATACAATACTAGAGTTTAAAACTTAACCATATTGGTTTCGTACTTTTGACGTGATATCTGGTTTAATCAAACATTTAAACAGACAAAAATTTCAAAAATAATAGAAATGGCATCTGTTGGTTTATCCTTTAACACCCGAACTATTTTATTTGGAAATATTTGAATGTGCGAACGTTATTGGAGATGTTCTTCAGAAAGGTCAGATGCGTAGTATTGGTAACTTGCGTGCGAGTCTGATCAGATGTATGAACGTAAACGACGCAAAAAGAGTATGTAAGGATCGTAACAGGTGGCGTTTTGTAGTTTCTGCCTACTCCCATGGGAAAAAGGCGTGAATTATGTATGTATGTATAGAAACGCCTCGTCTACAGATCAATTATAAGTCTAGATTTTTATTGCGACATGCACAAGCTATTTACCTTGATCTCTCCTGGTGGAAAGCGTTAGTAGAGGTTAATTGATAATTGTGACCTCTGAGTTTGTTTCGGCCTTTCTTCTCAGAGTAGTCAGTTAGGAAACGCCGACCTCATTTTGTTTAAAAAAATATCATTGACATGTAAAAGTATTTGTACAGACGCCAGCACAAAAAGCTTCTACAATCTGTAAAATTTCTTTAGTCGATTTTCAACTTTATCGTTAAAAAAAAAACAACCGACTTCCTTAAAAACACTACAAATTGAAAAATAACTTTAATTTCGGAAGTCGGTGTCTTAGGATCTGTATTTATGGTTTTTTTGCCACCGACTTCCGAAATTAAAGTTATTTTTCAATTTGTAGTGTTTTTAAGGAAGTCGGTTGTTTTTTTTTTGTAAAAAAGTTTTTATTTTTAAATTTTTGGTTGTGGTATCCACCCCGCACTAATTCCAAACAAACAATGCATATTTATGCGATAGCAGAAATCGCGGTTGATTTGCTGTCATTTTTTAAAGAGTTCCGGTGTCTATCTCTGGAACTCATCATCAGATCTATATGAAATTTATATGGGACCATTTCGGAATAAACTCCTTTCAAACAAACAAAGAATTTTGCAAATCCGTCTATATATGACGGAGTTATGGCCGAACATACATTAAAAAAAAATATATATATAAACATCCGAATAGAGAACCTCCTCCTTTTTGAAGTCGGTTAAAAAGTTAAGGTTCAAGATTGATTGGGCAAATTTGACAGTTTCGGTTAGCTTGATGTGCTGGCATCTGTACAAACCTACTTCATCATCATCATTATCATCAGCCTATAATGTTCCCACTACTGGGACACAGGCCTCCTCTCTGAGTGGGAGTGGGCCATAATCCACTACGCGGGCCCAGCGCGGGTTGGTAGATGTCACATGTCTTCGAATTTTTGGTTCTAAGACATGCCGGTTTCCTCACGATGTTTTCCTTCACCGTTTTGAGAGCAGTGGCGATGAAATAATTTACACAAAGTAATGCGTCTGCTTGGGTTTGAACTCACGACCTACTACTCGTAAGTCGCGGCCCTTACCATTGGGAAGCCTTACCTTACAAATTATTACCTTACAAACCTACTTACAGAAATAAAATTATTTATCATTTAATATAATTGTTGAACTCACGACCTACTACTCGTAAGTCGCGGCTCTTACGAGTAGTAGGAAACCTACACAAACCCTTACAAACCTACTTACAGAAATAAAATTATTTATCATTTAACATGATTGTATTCCAGCGTGCGACCGCGAGGCGGAGGCCCGCTCCAGCGCGTTTGAAGCGCTCGTGCGGCGCGGGAACATCGTGCGCCACGCGCACACGCGCACGCACGCGCACGGGCTGTCGGCCGCCGCGGGGATACTCATCTCTGGTAACTTACCTGTCTTAACCACACCGTCCTTCTGTTCCACTTTGTTGAGCACAATGGGGTTCATAGATATCTTAAATATCTTAGGACAACCAACACATCGTTATCTGATCCCAAACTAGGCGGAGCCTGTGCTATGGTAACCAGACAACTGATAAACATACTTCTATATTTCTAAATACATACATATTATAGATAAATTACACCCAGACACAGAACAAATGATTGTGCTCATCACACAAACATTTGTCCTGGGTGGGAATCGAACCCACGATCTCAGTCTTAGCAGTCAGGGTCACTAACCACTAGACTCAATCAACTGTGTTCAGGGTTAAAAAATTACATAAGTTGCCTTGGTTTTTCTGGAAGTCTTTTTCGTGTGGTGCTCTGCCACAAACAATGCGGCAGTTATTTTATCTAGCGTGTCCTGTTGTCTGCACGCTACAGGAGATATTGGACGCTGCTGAAAGTGGCAAACCCGTAGCCAAATGGGCTGACTGTTGTTATCGACGCACCAAGAAGAAGGGTCAAAAACATTTGTATACTTGCCATTAAAGTTTTAAGTTTTAAATTATGGAATACAATCAATATAGTCAGTGTGATGTTCTCCACTCTGTAGGAAATATTGGACTAGGTAAAAAAGCAAATGACCGTGTGGACGGGCGGATGCCGCTGTGTCACTTATATGTCACTACGCTAAAGTGAGTTTGTCTGAGCTTCGGTTTCATACTACCAATATCATGACATCTACACGAGCGAGAATATCTCGGCGAAAGTCACGCGGTGGCATTGAATTCAATAGAAACTTTATGAATCAATCTCCGCACGCCCATCATTGCTGCGAGAATTTGATGGCATATCGAGAGAATTACCGCTATTCTTCCGCCTGTGAAGATGGTGCCTATTAAGACTAGAATATGGTTGGTTTAAAAGAATATATTAATACTGTGATACGTGTATTTAATCCAGACGTCAGAAGGATGAATTTTACACATTAATTCTGCTCAAAATGCAAACTGCTCCCATAAGACCATAATCTTAGACAAACTTCAGAGGGAATTTCACCAATGAAACTTAACGCAACTAACACATCTTAACTTTATTATTTATTTATCTTTATTTTTCCTAACCTCCACTGTCCTACTCCTGGGTAAAGGCCTCCCTGCACTCCGTCCATCTTTCGCTAGCCCGCGCGTCCTCCTTCCAGTTTTCACGGAATCTATCCATATCGTCCCGCCATCTCCTACGTGGTCTGCCGCGACCGCCCTCACTGT
Source organism: Aporophyla nigra (assembly GCA_947507805.1). NCBI lineage: Eukaryota > Metazoa > Arthropoda > Insecta > Lepidoptera > Noctuidae > Aporophyla > Aporophyla nigra. Next base: position 8,876,167 of record OX382308.1, on the reverse strand, counting down.
CTAAGGGAACTAGTTGTGTACTACTGGGGCCCACAGTTTATCCGGTATACGGCAAACATGTCCTGCCCAGTCCCATTTAAGTTGGGCAGCCTTAAAACCATGTTATATTTACAGTTTGTTCAATAGCTGTCAGTGTCAATATTCCCCAACAATGATGACACTGACGGCTCTTGAATGCGGTTTCGATGTGCTGATTGCGTTCAGTTTCATTGATGAAATTCGCCCTTAGATGTTTATCTAAGGTAGTTTACCTAAGCCTAAGGTCTCATGTACCTTTTTAGAGGTTACTTATGCAATTATTTTTTGTGTTTTTTATCAGGTGTACCGTCCAACCCGGATTTGAGTGAAACTACGAGGCCGAGGAGTAATTCATTGAACAACGAAGAATCAAGTACACCTATAGCCATACCCGAGAAAAGACAGGTACACAGGTTTATTTTGGATATTCTCTGCAGCTGCTGTGCTGACAAAAGTTGATAATTTCCAACGGAATTTAAAAATATTTTCGATTGAACTCAAAGCCAATGACTTTTTAGACCACTATTAACATTTACTTAAGTATAAATAAGATGCAGTTAGACCACATTCGCAAAGACGTAGCAGAACTAATGCGCGAATAATTTCGCAGCAATATTTTTACGTCTTTGCAAACGCAGACATAAACGTTAACATTTTGTAACTTACTGGTCATAGTAGATATTTTCTATATACGCTTTCACATGAAATAAATTCACGCCTGTATTTCTCGATGGATTTTGCCGAGGACACCTGTAGTACACCCACATTTTGCCAATTAAGTTCCAGTTTTAGCCCATTGCCATAAACTAGGCACAAGTCGAGACTCTAGACTGCTACTGAGAAATTCCAGAGGTGAAAAATCCAATAATACTTTGCCCGAACCAAGGACCTCATTCTCAGCAGAAGCTTAAATTTTTAATGTTATATATTGTCCATCAACAGCCAATACATGTAAGTCCGGACAGTCCGTCCGACCTACGTATCCTCACGCGGTCGGAGAGCTTCGCGGGAGACGCGCAGATCGTGCAGCAAATACAGAGGCTAGCGTTCCCTCCTAATGGTTAGTATTGTAGTTAATGACGTTACACATATAAAACACTTCTCAAACTGTCCTTTCTTGGAAATTCAACGTCATCAGCCTACAGCAGTCCACTGCTGGATAAAGGTATCTCCAATTGCACGCCATTCAGTTTGATTCTCACCAACTCTCATCCAGCTGCTAACAGCCACCCTTTGAAGAACGTCGCTCCATGCGCTGAGGGCGTCCTACCTAAATTTGCTGATTTGCAGTCGCTACTGAAGACCACGATATGGAAATTCTATTAGTGTAAATAAAGATTGTTATATTGGTAAAAAGAGTTCTACACTGTTACGTCACTTAGCTTTGATCCTCAATGCAACAAACATAATATCACGTTCGCTATTTATAAGTCCAATTTTGCCACTGAGACTATTGCCGATAAATAGGATCCGCTAAGGTATTAAAATTTTCTAACATTTAACCGTACGTTCATATAGTCTGAGACTGACCAATAAATTGCCAAAAACATAAGAAAACTTAAATTGCACTGGCGACCATCACGCATTCTCTTTAAGCGATCATAAACCCAGACTCGGGACTACTACTGCGAACTTGTTACTGAAAAAATGCAATAATACTGCTAGACCTGAGATTCAAACCCAGTACAGGGTAGCAGCATTCGCACTTTAGACCACCTAACAGGAGTCGGGCATTGTATTGCTAAATCTAACTTCATTAACATAATAAACACTATTTTATATTTCAGTAGTAACACCCAACGCAAAATCTCGGTGTTCGCGAACATTGAGTTTCCCTGAAGAGCCGGAGAAAGAAGCCGCGGCCACTGACCTACCTGATGCTAAGACGTCACCACTCAAGTTAGTATATTACTTATAACTGACCAACGAACCGTTCCTGCTTTGTACGGTTTTTACGACTTATAAAACATCGAAATTTTTTTGTTACTTGTAAATTTAAAATCAACGTATTATACAAATAATCCTTTTGGCATAAATTCTCTAAATGATGGTAAAACGTCATTAAAATTTGACTCGACTGAATCGACCAGAAAAGTCTTGTAAAGAAAGAAATAAGCCGTAAACATGACGCTAAGAAAGACCAAACACACACAAAAAAGAAAAAGCTGGGCCGTAGTTACTTGTGGAAGTATGAGTTGATAAAATTGTAGAGCGAGTTTTTCGTTGCTTCTTCGTGTTTAGAAATCGATTGCCAGTATGATGTTTATTATTTAAAAGAAAAACGATTCTTATACTAATAATATTTCAAGGTACTGCAGTACCTACGGTCGTTGACCCCAAAAAAAAAAATCGAATAATTTTAAATAATTTATTATTGCTTTATAAAATACTAGCTTTTACTCGCGACTTCGTTCGCGTAAATGTCGGTTATCGTGGAAGCTGACGAAGTCACGGAATAAAAATTTGCCTATGACCTTTCTTGGGGTTCAAACTTACCCAGTACCAAATTTCATCAAAATTGGGTCAGTGGTTTAGTCGTGAAAGCGTAACAGACAGACGAGAGTTACTTTCGCATTTATGATATTAGTATAGATATAGATTTGCTCTAGTTAATTTGATATGACCATGTAAATGCTCATGGAACACTGCTTCTAAACTTCAAAACAAACGAATAAACATTCTACCGTGACATAACAATTCCCTCTAACTCCACAGAGTATCGGCCCGCACTCCAGTTCTAAGCGACGACCCACTGGGCGCACTAAGCCAGCCCGACCCCCCACAAGCCCCTCTGGCCGCGCCGCCGACCGACGAGCCCGCCTTACCGAAGCACGAGCTGTCAGTCAGCCCCAAGCTGTTCCATCGAAGAAGCAACTCGTTCCAAGACGAACCGCCGCAGGAACTCACAGGGTATACACCTTCCTTGAATATTTGGTTGCTAATAAGCTTCCTTTGCAGCCTGCATGTGATGGTGTATGATATGGTCATTTGTGAGTGGTCAGAATGGTTCGTGTCGAAGTATTGTTATAGTAAACCGACAAGTAAGCCAACGTTCCCATGGACATAATAACATCGCGGTGGAATTACATCGCGCGCTGGATTTTCAACGCTATGCTAGGCGCCTGAAAATTCTTTGCACGATGAAATCCTACCGCGATATTTTTACGTCCGTGCTCTACGTAGGCTTAGCAGGAACGTCATTGTGCTGACCGTCGCGTCGACCGCTTAAGAGGGAAGCGCTGGGTAGCCCGGGAAATTCAAATTTACTTACTTTTTTGCAATTTGAAGCTCAGTGTCACGTTGTATGTTGACTAAAATATGATTCACGACCATAACAAGTATGTATTTACAAAATTTAAATCATCAATTCAACCCTCTAAGTTCATTTAACCCTATTGTATAATTATTTCATGAAATAACAACAATATTGACCTGCAAATTACAATAAACGTAAGATAATTTGAGTTTTACACTCTACCCTAGTGCTTTTAAAGATATGCTCAAATTCTAACCTCGCATAGACTATACTATTATACTTCCTGATTTGGAAAAGTCCTCCATTGCGGATGACCTGTAAAGATGGTAGATATTGTCGTTGGAAATTCTGTGTACCTAATTTGGCCACGTCAGGTTGTCTTTGGCTAACAAAATCGAGTGAAAAGGTCCACAGATGTTCATAGCAATATCCACTTCGTCCATCAGGATTATTCCTTTTAGAATAATGTACTACTTAACCTAACATGTGTTTGTGTGATTTTGTTTCCCTTTATCTTTCTGTAAAATGCTTAGATACTATCTAAACTCTTCTAGTAGCATGTTATGCAAAAAAGACCCTTCTGTACATCCCTCTCGTAGTTGCTCAGAATGATAACTAGCATAGAGACCGTATATTCTAATTTCAATCTTAGGTACATTGGTTTATCGTCCATAGTGCTGTAACACCGTCTAGAAATGAATATGATACAGCTTCCTTAGCTGTGTATGTAAGTTTCATTGGGTTTTCCATCTGGAATTTCTCAGTTGCAGCTCGGAAGTCTAGATTTGTGCATTGGAGTTAAACGTAACTGGCGAAGTATGGGTATACTGAAGGTACACCTCTGCATACTCACTGGTAGCCAAGTGTCTACGAAGGCACAAATAGTGATAAAATTGCGTAGCGCATTTTCTTGGGAGTTTCTTGTGTGGAGCGTAACTCACCCCATGTAAATGAACTTTCTTACCCACGTGTACACGGACGTAAAAATTTTGCGGCAGGATTTTATCGTGCACTGGATTTTCAACTCTCAGTGTTGAACCTAACATGGAGAATAAAACTGAGTGCAATCCAGCGCGTCGAAAAACACACTATTCGATTTTTATGTATCGCAAAACAGTGCGTTGAAGGTCCATTACGCGTGAAAATGTCTTTGCGGTATTTTTATGTTCGTGTGAACGCGGGCTTAGGACCTTACAAAAAATTTCGTATGGAGAAGTATAGGCAAGAAACCACTGCTACATTTTAAAATGTTTCGCAATATTTTATAGACATTCATTATATCAATATATTAGTTACCAACATGTTAGTTATCCTCTGAGCATAGTGTGCGTCCCCCGTCCGCCCCTCCCTGACAGTGCGCCCGCTAACGTGTAGTAGAGCTAGAGCGACCCCCCCAGCGAGCACGATAACCTCGATAGTTTCCTGTGCGCAGGAAACTGCACAGGAGTGAGACGGTGCCCGCAGGGACTGTGTCCTCTAGCCTCGTCAGTCTCGGCAACTCGCTCAAGATTAGCTTCGGGTGAGTCTACTACTTTAGTATTGAGTGCTTTTGAAATAATTGTTAGAAATAGTCTAGGACTGCGAGAGTAATCTTGTTCTAAGAACATTCTTGTTTCTGTTGTGAATTCTTGTGTTTATTGTTTTGGTGTGCTCTTTAGTCTAATGATTGTTTAGCCATTGAACTCTGCTGCCGGAAAGCTTCATAAAATGTATCTGATTTTGGTGAAATGACATAGAATTGGAGAGGAGAGGGGCTTGTAGCTTGTGACTAAATAATAATAGCCTCACAGGTCGATCAATCAGGTTAACACGTTGAGTGCCGATCACGCGATATCGCGTGATTCGTTGGCTCTGCATTATGGCCGATCACGCGATATCGCGTGCTTGCTAATAACAATTTTGTATGCGCTCTAAATCTGTGGCCATATGGGATTAACCATCAATCTGTGTTCGGCACTCAACGTCTTAAGCTACGCTTGATGGATTTGGCTTGTGGATGGGTGTTTACTTCACATACCAAGACCCCTTCTGTGTCTCAGAAAGCACGTTAAGTGGTTGGTCTTTGACAGTCATCACGAATCGACAGAAACCCGAAAGTTTAGCAGCCAGTCTTAGAAAAGGGTACCATATTACCCATTCACTGGGTTGTTGAGGTCAAATAGACATTTTCCATGTAAAATACTGGTATACAGATGCATCTGGTTAGACTGGAAGCCGATCCCAAATAAAGTTGGGAAAAGGCTAAGCTTTTTTATTTATTTAGATTACTTTTCCTAGGCAGCAGAGTAATGGCAATATTTATTGAAATGCTCATTTATCAGAATCTCATAATAAACTTAGTACACCAAGGTAATTCGATGTGTAAATATTACTGTATAAGTTTGGTGTCTATGTATAGATGTCACACTGCCATGTTTTAGTTCACGACAAACATCTTGTTCAATACTTAGCATGTTCGTTTCATTATCAGGGGAGCCCTTTGCTGCCCTGCTATTATTTTCTTTACGTTTTTATTTTAGCCTTCAATTTTTAGCTGTGTTGCATCGTCAAGTAAAAGTTTAGTAATAATCGATTGACATGTCACCAATGTCAATAAAACTATCCAGGAAGAAAATGTAGTTTGATGTCTGAGCAATAGGCCTCTAAACGAATTCTCAAATTCTTTTTTACGTTAGACATCTGCTATATTTATCACTGCAAAAATTTAACGGAATTAATCCTTCCCCCTGATGATGCATTCACCATGTAAAAACATGCTTCCCAGGGTTTCCAGCGATCGCTTACTAGGAACCGGTTCCTCTTAAAAGCTCAAAGATTTCTCGATATGTTTTTTATCGTTTCGAAACCAACAGTGTTACTTTAGATGACAGTTACAGCCGCGACTAACTTCAGACATTTTTCGGATTAAATCCTTATCTTGAAGTGGCCGAAAAAACGGAACTCGTATTTCAAACGTATTGTAGTGTCTTTTTAAAATTTATTTATACTACTTGAAGATGCAACCAGCCTTTTTTTTTGTTTTATTACTTTTTCTAATAAAATAGCTCTGTTATTTTATTAACCGCACCGACACGCAGTACGCTAGCTTGTTTGTTTTCTTAGACGCTATTCGCCAGCCCGACTGTCGTTGCGCAAGGAAAACATGAAACTGGGGAAAGCTATGATCGAGAATTACTTCAGGTAAGAATCTCGAATAATCAACGAAAAACCCCTTTATACAGGGTCAAGTAAAATTTGCTCATGAAACTTCACAGACGCAGTGATGGGTATCAATATCTGAAAATGATGAAAAAGGGCTATTTGATGGTAATTTTTTGGGTCAACGACTGTTTTCTAATGAACCAAAAATGAAAAAAAAGTCAAATCATTCTTGTTTTGTTATGCTCAAATATCGATACTACATCTGTGGAGTTTTGTAACTAATTTAACTTGACCTTGTATACAGAAGTGACTGAAAATTAAATAAAAATAATAATCTTTTTGTAAACAAAATTAATGCAGCGCCACTCTTTGTCTGCTGTAAGTATTCATAAAATTTGATAAAAACCATGCCATCCATCTTTTAATTTTTCCCATTTAGTATCCAGAAAAAGTTTGATGTCTTCATTGTGTTGAAACATCTTGTAAACATTATAGATCACATAACACTATTCGTCTATATTTTTGCATGTTTTAGCCTTATTAACGCACTGTCTTGTGAAAAGCATGATCGTTTTAGTTTTTTGTAAATAGAATTTTGGAACTAACTTCTTTTTAAAATTTATACCAACCTTTTTTTTAAAGAAAAATTACGACATTTTCGTTTTTTTTTTTTGTGTCTTGCTACATAAGAATAAATCTTTCAGTCCCACGAGTATAGCCGGGAAGAGATCGAACGAATTACTTCAAAGTGGTCTAAGCAGCCTCAAATCCGCGGCGACAAGTATGGCGAAGAAATTCGATGAAATGAAAGAGGTTATATCAGCTAACTCCACGCCTGTGAAGGGAGCGTTCGGGAATGCGACAAGTGCGCTTAACAGTTTGATGGGAGAGGAAGATTCTACTGATGGCTCGTCGGAAATTAATCCAGATGGTTAGTTGACATTGATGATTTGCAAAGTAAACTTTACATGAAAGTTACAATTATACCAATTTCAAGTTCATTTTGACGAGACTTTGATCTATTCAAATCCTTGTTTCTAATTGATGTTATTTCTAATTAAATAAGTAGGTACATTATACTTGTGTAAATTAAAATTCGTTTAGAATTACAACTAGATGCAGTAATGAAAAAAAAAAATTGGAGATATTGCGCAACCTGGACGTTAAGTGCAGGTACAATAGTAGTTCTTCCAAAAACATTTGTTTTACTTGTTTGGAAACTAAATCGCAAATGCAGTTTACTCAGTTTTAGTATTCCATTTCATTCACATGATCGTTTTAACCCCATATAATTGAATTGTATTTGCAGAATGGGTGGGAGGAGTTGGGTTCAGACGTGCGTCAAGCGATGCTGAGCTAGCCTGTTCTATGGAACGTGGTTCACTAGCCACTCTTATATCGCATCTACCCGACAACCTGTACCCTGTTGTGACTGTAAGTAATTTAAATGATTCAATAATGATTTCAATTCAAGTAGTATCTGTACTGCCAGGGTTGCGGATCACAGGCGTCCACAGGCAACTGTAGGAACACGGGTGGGTTTTAGTCAGTAAGAGTCAACACGCCCTCCCGCTCCGCCCAGAGCGGGAGAAGTCATTTGATGGTGTCCCACACCAAAAAAAAAGTAGGCAGAAAGGAAGATCGCACTGCTATACTTTTATATGGCTCAAAGAAAAACATGAATTGCACTAAATTGGGCTAAGACGATTTAAGTAACATAAAAGCTCATGACCACTGCCTTGTTCAGCGCTTAGCTAACAATGGATTGCCGTTTCTAGCTGATTTCTTACCATAATAAATGATAATAATATTTTTTTTTTTTTTCTGAAATAAGTTTGTTAAAATACTTTTACACGTCAATTATTTTAAAAACTAGATGAAGCGTTTCTTATCCAACTACTCTGAGAAGAAAGGCCAAAACTAACTCAGAGGTCACAGTCTGAAGGTCAATCTTGTTCAAATCATCTGAAGACCATGTAGATTGGTTTCTGAGGTGTTTTTTTTGAGGAAAGAACCACAATGATTGAATGGACCTGTCCAGTCAATCCACGCATTTGTCAGTACCCATGTAGCTCAAGTGTTTAGTGGTCATTTATCCTTCACGAGTTGCTTCTGTATAACTAAACTAGCTGAGGGAGGAAAAATTATCAAAGACATTTTTTTTTTTTGCAAATCCACTATAAATATATTCTCATTGGTACTTTTCCAACAGGACCAAGCAACCTCAGAGAAGTCATCAATAGTGGTTCACCTATCGTCATGCTCACAATGTCACCAATGTCTTGCGTTCCTGTACGACGAAGACATAATGGCGGGCTGGGCCGCAGACGACTCCAACTTGAACACGCGCTGCATCGCGTGCGGCCGACATACTGTGCCGTTGTTGTCTATACAGGTAAACTATATAGTATTTTAGTTCAGAAAAGTAACAAATGGCTTGAAAAGTCAGGATTGTGCGCCATTAAGAATGGCGAATTTCCATTAAGAATGTTTTAAAGTTTACCTTTAAAAAAATGTGTTCCGTAGTTAATGTTTTTTTTTTTTTTTTTTTGAGACAAATAGCGTGATAGGACACACAAAACGTAATTCTGCAGTGTATTGCTAACAAATAAAGATGTCAATTTACAACTTTTTATCAATAACAATAGCTAAACGAAAGCGAATCCTTGAATATGAAGGCAGAGGGTCATATTGTAAAATAAAAGAGGTTCTTTCAATATTAAGGAACTATTTAATCAATAGACCTTATACGAAACTGCACTTAATCAGTTTCCATAATTATTAATTTAACACCATATTAAAATAGCCATGACACCCAGTAATACAGTTACAGTATTACAGATCATATAAAAGAGTATCAATGTACAGTGAGGCAGAGTTATAATAATTGAGAGCAATACGACCTGTGCACCGGGCCACGCCTGAACTTAGAATGCCATTTCGCCGCTGTGCGGCGTCTTTTATACGGAAGTATTGGAGAGGTGGGACAACGACGTAGCACGCTACGACGTAGCGCGCTCTAACTCCGCCAACCAACAATGAGGTGGGAGAATGGCGTAGCGTGCTACGACGCTACGGCATTATCGCGTAGCCCAATGCACGTGCTGCTTACAATGTGACGCCGACACGGCCATACTGACGTGCGGACGTCCTCGTACGCTCAGCTGACAATGTCTCATCTAGAACTTGAAAAACTGATTAAGTACCGTTTGGTCATCCTGATTGTTTCTGGTCCGGTCTACTTAGACCCTTCAGATATTTAACCACTTGGTCCAGTCTGCTACGACTCTTCAAGGGTTATTTCTTGGTCCGGTCAACTTTTGACCCTACAAGATCAACCTCCTGGTCCGGCAATTGTTTTGCCCTTCAGGTGTATCCCTTCAGTTAAACTGGACCGGATCTAGCTAGGCCGAACAAGTATCGTTTTTTTAGCTTAATTAACAAATAGCTTAATACTTTGGTTGATTTACAAGTGCTTCTGTTACAATATTAACTGATTCAGGGCCAATAGATTCTACTGAAACAGCACGTTAACCACGGTTTCTACAACTTGCACTGGTAGATATAGTGTCACTTTTGGCAGACATGGTATCATTATTGGCAGAGATAGTACCACTATTAGGAGACTGAATATCATCATTGTTAATCTGTTCCCTAGTTTCGTGGACAAGAACATCTATGTTATTCTTCGCCGACACGTCATCCTCATCATAACATTCTGCGAATTCCAGAAAGAATGACTGACCACGGGGTACTTGTAACTTTTTGTGAGAGTATTTGTAGACTATTCTTTCCATTAATGTGTTACAATTCGTACCTATCGTTTTCTTCCCAAATAGCGGTGATTTTAAAGGGGCCTTTGTATTTACGGTCCTGTTTCATTTGGTGTCTTTTTTCGAATTTAACAAAGGCAAAATCACGTACTGAAAAGCATTTTACCATAGCTTTATCCTTGTTAAATGATAAATGACTTTATTTTTGCAAGTAGGTTTGTACAAACACTTTTACACGTCAATCATATTTTTTTTAACTAGATGTGGTCGGCGTTTCCTATCTAACTACTCTGAGAAGAAAGGCCGAAACAAACTCAGAGGTCACAGTCTCTTTTAAAGTCCAGACATAATCTTGGTCACATCATGTGAAGACCATGTGGATTGGTGTCTGAAGTTGTATTTTAAAGAAAGAACCACTCAGATTGAGTGGACCTGTCCAATCAGTGCACGCATTTGTCAGTAAATCGACCTGTGTCGTATTGGACCAGCTTTTTTTATACCAACAGAAGAATCGGATAATGGTTTCGAGGTTTAAACTATCTTCATCAGGATGATTAGTAGAAAGTGAAAGGAAGTGTCGAAGGGCGGGCGTTTTGGGGGGACTGTCTCATGTAACTTTGACGTTCAAAAAGTGCTGACTCTCAGCCTAGTTTGAATTAATGACTTTTGATTTGAAAAACTCTTGTTATCTCTAATGAACCCATAATACCAAATATTAATTCCAAGGGCGTGAGCCCTGTTGCTCTACAACGAGTACTATTGAGACTCTAACTACTAATTGGATATTGTCTACATGATCTTACCATAAGCTACCCGAATCTATAGCGAGCATACTTTTTAGGTCCTCATGACACGCTCGACCTGGCCATTGGCCAGGCGAACCAGTGGATATAAATTGTAAATCGATACGATTATCTTTACAAAAATTCTTAAATTCAGTATTGTCATATGACCTACCGCGATCTGCAACTATTCTTTTAGGAGCGCCAAACGAGTTCACTGCATTTTTTTTTTTTTTTTGTGATTTAATAACTAACAAGACGGATTTTATAAAGCCATCAATAATCACGGAAAAATACTCCTTGCGCTCGCTTTTTAACACGCTTTTTCCTGTGAGTTTACCAGTTAAATCTAAATGAATTATATGCCATGGAACGGCAAATTTAGGGATTGGATGTTGACCGACCTGCTGGGCATACGGGGGACCTTTGGAAGCCTTACAAGCGACGCACGAACCTCCATAGGTTTTGACAAGTATTGACATATTTTGAAACCAATAAAGATTGTATAATTTATCGAAGGTTTTTTTATAACCAAGGTGTGTTATTTCGCTGTGTACTCGATTAATCATTTGCCATGTTAAAGGGTGTGGCAATATTGGTGACCATTTAGTGGTTTTATAACATTCGATTTTACGATGCCCTGTCTAATATCGATAATGTGCGTGATATTTCAGACAGCAAGTCATTTGAGCGTAATTTGGATATAATGTGTCATATTTCGGAATCACGTTATCTACAGATAACCAAATCCTCTCCAGTTCAGACAAATTTACAATTTTAGCTGCCTAGATGTGCCATATTTTTTCCCTCTTTATAGATGATATCAAAGTCATATGACTACAAAATTGTCCACCTATGTACTCAGGGGTTAGGTACTTTTTGTACTGAGAGGCCTTTAAGGCGTTACAGTCAATAATTTACGCCCATATAGGTTATATCGAAAATATGTGGCTAGGCCATATAAATTGTTGGTACTGAGCAGCAGTGCTTGGAGGAGGGATATTTTTAATCTTATGGGGATTTGGTCTAATTTTTCCAGGGGATATTCCAAAACCCAGATATTCAATTTTCGGCTTTATACATGAACATTTTTTTTAAAGTTATATCTAGCAATCTATTTAAACGAGACAACTTTTTTGAACGGTCTCTAATGCAGAAAGTACGTCATCCATGTAGATCAGTATTTTATCGTCATTTAGAGGTTTAAGTCCAATATTTATAGCTCTTTGAAAAACCTGTGAAGCATTTCATAAACCAAATGGCATAGTGAGGCACTCAGACTGACCCGTTATGGACGCAAATTTGGTGATCGATTCGATCACTAACTAGTAGTAAAGGATAGCTGTCTGGTCGAGTATTGCTATTGAGTTCCCGGTAATCAACGCACATACGATCGGTACCGACCCTTTTTTTTAAATTAATGATGTAGGACTCGCGAAAGGCGAAGAACTTTCACGAATTATGTTAGCATCTAGTAATTCTTGTACTTTGTCATTAACGATTCGTAACTCGAGATATGAGGAGTATTTAGTGAGTATTTCAATCAAAACTTCATTTTCTTTACCGGTAAGATCTGCGTCAATAGAATTAATGTCAAGAGGCATTTCTAATATAGAGCTAAGATTTGCTTTTTTTTAAGTTAAGGCAGCTTTATTATCCACAACGGATATTGCTTGTCTAAAATGTCGTGATCTATTAATAAGGTAACGTTTTCATTGAAACATTCGTCAGACAATACTTGATATGTAACGTCGAGAAGAAAGTTTTGTAACACGGTTGGGCATTGTATTTGGATTGAGCAATTAACATCATCATCAGGAGAGTCTCGTCTGAGTGACTATCGGGAGATACCAGCCTGACGGTACATCTAAATGACCATTAACTTAGATCAGCTTGACGAGAACTGACTTCTCTCGAGAACATTGGACCAATTAACATTATTACAATCAATCCCCTTTAAAGGTTCATGAAACTTTTCACCAGTAAGAAGACCACAGTTACCTTCATGAAGATACACTCAGATCCAGAGTCAAATATGAAAAGAATTGCATACCACTTATTTCCAAAACACCACGCGCTGCTCTGCACACAGGTTCACTTCACTTGTTTGCTGGTGTTGCTCGGTGTGGGGATCTCTTTTCTTCTTCCAGCGTTTAAGGCAAGTGGTGACCACGTGGCTAGCCTCACCACATTTGAAGCAGGTTATTCCAGAGTTCGTCTGTGGAGTTTTTGCTAAAACAGATACCTTTTGAAGCAACGTGCCGACATTCCTGCCCTCGTTGACCGACCTTCCCGCAGAAATTGCAGTTTCCCCGAAATTGAGTTGATGGACAAGACTTTTTCATGTCTGATTCGGACGTGCCCGGTTCTTCGTTTCTTTCACGGTGAATTTTGTCATCGCATCATAATAGGACAGATAGCAGAACCGGTCCGGTAAATTTGCATCAGGAAACTTTTCAACAAGTTTTCCTAACTCGGCTGGGGTTTCTTTGTTATCAATTTATGATTGTGATTAAATTCAAATTATCCTGCATTGTCATGGGTTTGGAAAATTTAGAGACCAGCATTTTCTTAATAGTATCTCATGAACTATTATCTGGATTAATTCTTGTAAAACACATGGCGGCGCGGGTCTTTAGAGAGTGAGCGAGGGCCAAAATAAGGTCTACACCTTCTGGCTTCTTACTGTCGATTACAATCTCACTTAACGCACACCAGTTGATAATGTTGGTTTCAGTTACATCAGGATCGAAAGGAACCAACATCGATTGCATACTGGGTGTCATGTGGCGAGGTGTCAAAGTATCTGCACTTATTTTTAATTGATTCCATACTACCCAAAAAAAATGACATTTGTTCCCGTATTAGATTGCCAGCAGTCCCAGATAAAGGTGGGAGTGGGTTTCATCCCACTTCTGATGAAGGCAGAGGGTCATATTGTAAAATAAAAGAGGTTCTTTCAATATTAAGGAACTATTTAATCAATAGACCTTATACGAAACTGCACTTAATCAGTTTCCATAATTATTAATTTAACACCATATTAAAATAGCCATGACACCCAGTAATACAGTTACAGTATTACAGATCATATAAAAGAGTATCAATGTACAGTGAGGCAGAGTTATAATAATTGAGAGCAATACGACCTGTGCACCGGGCCACGCCTGAACTTAGAATGCCATTTCGCCGCTGTGCGGCGTCTTTTATACGGAAGTATTGGAGAGGTGGGACAACGACGTAGCACGCTACGACGTAGCGCGCTCTAACTCCGCCAACCAACAATGAGGTGGGAGAATGGCGTAGCGTGCTACGACGCTACGGCATTATCGCGTAGCCCAATGCACGTGCTGCTTACAATGTGACGCCGACAAATATATAAAAATATTGTGTTGTTTTCAGATAATCCGTTCCGACCAAAAACAAGCAGAAACATTCAGTGTGCCTTATTTAAATCCTTTGGTATTGAGGAAAGAATTCGAATCTATATTAGGTATGTATTCTAGTAAAAATAACCTAAAAATGCGTTTTGAAAGTCTTACCAATCTTCAGATTGGCACTAGCGTCATTTGTACCACCTATCTGCGATTGTCAGCTTTGCCTGCTCAAAGTTTTGTGAAATTGAATAAAAAGATTCTGCATATGATTAAAAATATCGCTTATATTCCCAGGTAGGGAAGGCGACACATGTTTAGCAGAGTCAGGCTTCGTAGAATCACATCCCATCGTGTATTGGAACTTGGTCTGGTTCCTAGAGCGAGCCAACATCGAGAACCATTTGCCTGACTTGCTGTGTCCGGACTTTGCGACGAAGTATCATAGTACGGACATGCTGCATGATCCGGAGAAAAGTGGTAAGTGAAATCAAGTTATAAAGAATATTGTTAGCGTTGGTCCCAGATGCCTTTAATCTTTCAGAGTAATAAACAAAACATTCAATTTTTTTGAGTTGTTTTTAGCTATAGCAGCCGATTTAGTGGAATGAATAAATTGTGCATAGTAAATCTACAAGCAAAAAGATGCGCCCAACGTGGGGCTCGAACCCACGACCCTGAGATTAAGAGTCTCATGCTCTACCGACTGAGCTAGCCGGGCTGTGAATACTTAGTTTAAAATGACTATTTGATAGGAATGTCATGAAGGATACTGGATGCAATCTTCATACATATTTAACTCATGCCTTATTTCCCGTGCAGAGATCCTTCCATACTCCTTTTGCTCTTAATTTTAAGAAAATTCACAGTCTGATATCAGTCGGCAAAAATGGCTCGAGTTTCCATACATTTTTGACATTTGATTGTCGCCGAGATGAGAATGCGACTAGATTTTGAACGTCTTTAATTTCAAGAATTGGTCTTCTGGTCAGGGTTTAGG
This sequence comes from Aporophyla nigra, assembly GCA_947507805.1. NCBI lineage: Eukaryota > Metazoa > Arthropoda > Insecta > Lepidoptera > Noctuidae > Aporophyla > Aporophyla nigra. Next base: position 8,860,823 of record OX382308.1, on the reverse strand, counting down.
AAGTCCCTACAGGAACCCACGATCAAAGTTCCGGGTCTTTGACACTTCCGAGAATAAAATTAGAATCGAGTTAATCTAGGGCAAAAGGCAGATGTTAGTGTATACGCCGTTTGGGGACGCCCAAACGGCGTATCCACTAACATCTGCCTTTTGCTGTTAAATACGGGAGAATATTTATTTTCGTTCGAAAAAGTTAGATGATAAATGGCTTATATTTTTTTAAACTAGACGAGGACGGCGTTTCCTATCTGAGTACTCTGAGAAGAAAGGCCGAACCAAACTCAGAGGTCTGACAGTCTCTTTTAAAGTCCAGGTATAACCTTGGTCAGATCATGTGAAGTTCTCTCTATACAGAACAATCTAGCAGTACTAACGATCGCTTGTACTGCTAGAATTTTCTGTCGGGGTCACATCATTACAATTTTAACTCCATGATGACTACTCGACTCCTATTCCTTATTTCAATATCCCCTTCCTATGTGTATTTTCAGAGAGAGCAAGAGGTTTAATATCTAGTTCTGCTGTTCGTATCTATTTTGGCGCGTCTATGGAGACCAAGAAATAAAGATTTTCAAGAATTGTATGCAATTTGTTACTATTGCATATTGTTAGTATTTACTGATTACCCCTTTTAGTATCGTAGATTGATTATAAAATATTTTGAAGAACAATATTTTGGGTAGGGCTTAAAAACATATGAAAGTTGGATTTAGCAATTTTAAGTAACGATATTTTTTGTATATCTTTAGACCAGATGATGCATAGCTTAAATAGAGACTCTCGACGGGTTGGCCTCGGCATTAATTTTCGCAAAAAGAAAGTCATGTAATTTTCTTACCGAGTTCAATCCACATCGAAGGGTTACTTCTCCTTGCCAGGGTAGCGAGATTTGTTCGAAAGAGTTACCGTGGCCCTGGCATATAGGCAACTGAAGGAACACGGGTGGGTTTTAGTCAGTAAAAGTCTGACGCGCCCTTCCGCTCCACCCAGAGCGGGAGACGTCATTTGATGATTTCCCACCCACAAAAATAAAAAGAAAAAAAAGGGGTCACCTTTCGAAGGTGAGGAGTATATCTACCGAGGCAAAACATCCAGCTGGGTAGACACAACTTTGAGAAAGAAGCTGACAAAAGGATCCAGTTGAATTGGTAGCGTTTAGAAAACTTCTTCAAGGCTTTTCGTCGCCAATCCAGCGATGTTTGAAGACTTAAGATCTTCAACCAGTGCGTGCTGTCTTTTAAAACATACGTTGGCGAAATGTGGACACTGACAGTTGAGTTGGTCCACAAATTTAAGGTCGCTCAGCGCGTTATGAAAGGGGGTTATCGTCGGAGCTTCTTTGAAACATAAAATTCAGAATAACTATCCACAAAACAAGTGGAGTTACCGACATAGCAAGCAAGTCGAAGTGGTAGTGGGCTTGCTATATTTGTCGAAGGACCGATGGCCGGTGAAGCGAACGAGCGCTAGAGTGGAGACCGCATATCGGCAAGTATAGTGTAGGATGCCCCCCAGCTACATGGACTGAGGACCTCAAAAGGTGGCTAAAACTGGGTGCAGAAGACGGAGGGCAGGGTGTTGCGGTGCAGCACGGGACTGCCAACTTCCACAAATGGACTGTGATAGGCTGAGTTGATTGGCTTCAGCATCCTTTAAAACCACGAAAGAAAAGTTTGGAAACCGTTCTTTCTCCTAGTGATCAGTGGCTTTCTCATAGTCCACAAATGCAATTCACAGCGGCTGGTCGTACTCTTCGGTCTTGCACAATTTGTCGAACAGTATGGATATGGTCTACGGTGCTGAAGCCTTTTCGCCCAGCGTTTCGAAGCTATTTTGGTTTCACCGTCCGCGTTGAATATCCGTATCCGTAAAAAACTTCCTCGAGCATTTTTCTCGAAGTCCGCGTTGAATATCCGTATCCGTAAAAAACTTCCTCGAGTATTTTTCTCGAAGATTTCAAAGACACGATTCTGCCATCCGCCGTTCTTAGTTTCGTCAGATGGGACCTACCTAATTACTGAGCGAACACTTTCGACCCTCGGTTCTGCTCAATCACGACTTTGATATCATGGTCGCGACGCGTCAGCCTTCTAATGTTTAGGTTTAAGGCCCTCAGACCTGACGACGACGGCCGCGTGGGTGGCAATTTTCGTCTTTCCCACCCAAGTCTGAGTGATCTGAACGAGTGAATAGTCTGACGAATGCGCGATAAGTGAAACTTCGAGGACAGTTTGGTTACCTTACGTTTGCGGAAACCAATAGGAACGCCAAAATGAAAATCCAAGAATCTATCGTCTGCGAAAACTATAAAATTGTTCGTCATGGGTGTCGTTTTCATGATTTTTGGGTATGCTAATGCTGATAGCAATGTCAAAATGAAAATCTAAGATGGCGTGTGAGATTTTCTAACGCCCCTGAGAAGGCCTTTTAACTTATACAAATCTCTAATCACAGGTGGTTGTCGAGTAATATGCACGTGGGAGTACTCTCGCGGCGGCACCGCGACTATGGAGGCCGGCGAGGCGGGCGCCGCGCTGCACCACGCGTGGCGCTCCAAGCGTAGACATCATCAGCGGTCACGTGCGCTGCAGGCCTTGTTACTTACTGAGGACGACGCGCATGCGGGACACACGTAAGTACACTGTGGAGGCGAGGCGGTATTATATAATCTATATATATAAAAATGAATCCCTATTTCCCTTGGTCACGACATCACGCGTGAACGGCTGGACCGATTTCACTTTTTTTTTTGTTGTTGTGTTTGTATTTGTCAGGAGAAGGTTCTTATGAAAGAAAAAAATAAAAAAGTGCGCGGGAAATTAGGAAATTTAAGAACACTTATTTAAAAATACTTAACAACCATGTAATAGGACAATGTAAACTTTTTTAATGTAACATTATGACATTTGACATAGAATTGACAGAATGCGAGCTCAAATATCATCAAAGAGACAGGACAACGTCTGTCGGGTCAGCTAGTATATTATAAATGTAATATTAATGCCTATTAAAATTGATGTTCAAGCATGTTGTTAAAATAACAGCAACTTATTAACCAGTGACTTCGGGATCAGTAATTCCTAAGTCCACAACTGTATATATGTCATAGTCAAAGGCGATATGCAGTCTCTTCCCGAAATGACTGATTTATCCTAGGTTAGACAAAAGCCTTCGGACAAACCCCGAAATAAATTCCAAATTCGGCCTTTGACTAAAGTATTTGTAGTAAACTTAGTAGCGCTGGAGCTTCGAGGTTTGACTATAACATATACAGAAACTACAGTCGAAGAAAGAACCTCCTCTTTTTAGAAGTCGATTAAATAAATAATAGTTTAAAAAAAAAAAAAACTAAAATACACGCTTCCGTAGAAAACCAAACTACTAAGTAGAAAATAATGGAAAAAAACGTGGAGTGCTTTCTGAGGTATTTTTTAATTGATCGTTTTTTTTTTTTTTTTGGGACTTTCGAATTTCATGACGTATGTCAGCGTAGTTATCGTATTTTATGTCGTATGTCAGCGTAGTTTTCGTAGACAGTTTTTTTGCTACCTTGGTAACCCTGGCAAGGATAATGGCACAGATTTATGAAATTATTGTTTTGTCGTTGGTCTTTGATTAGCGAGCCAAATTTCGAGTTAATCCGACGTTTTGAAGGGAGTCAAAATCATATTCAAAGTTTCCGTTACATAGGCACATACTAACATACGCATGAAGCTAATAAAGCGTGTTAAAAAGACAGAACAGTTCTAATTTACATGTATTATTTTTTTCAGTGTCGCACTTGCAGTCCTCAACGGGTTGCTGAGCAACGACCTGTCAGACGCTCTGCGTAAACTAGCCGCGTGGAGAGAAAACACGTCCAATAACAAACGATACCATTCCTTCTACAGGTGTGTAGATTAACTCTATTTGATGTACACTATTAGCCTAGTATCAACTGCTTTTATATAAATATAAAGTATCAAATTAGCAGAAGATAGTTTTCGTAATGTAAAAATTTGCATGACTGTCGCATATCGTCGCTTATCTTTCTAACAGACGTATCTGTATTTTGGTCAAAAATGAGTTATTCATACTAGTTAAAACAATTTAGAAGACGAAACGATCGGTCTAATAAACGTATCTGTATCTTCAAGAGTTACCGTTTTATTTTGATCAGTCGCTTATTATCAGAGTTATAATTCAACAAACATAGTGCGAAACCGCAAAAAGCTTGGCCTGAAAAAAATCACCTCAAAGTTAGTTCCGTCAGTTAGTAAGATAGGCGACGATATATGACGTCATTATTCACGATACTGTTTCGTTTATATTGGTTTTTTATCCTCGGATCTAATGGCGTGCATTGCAAGTAGGCACATAAGCAGTGATTACCTTAAAAAATCACCATGTGTGTCAGTTACATTTTAACGTGTCCCGAAATTATTAGTAAACTTATTAAATTATCATACCTAAAAGAAACCCGCGTTTGTCTGCCTAGACAAGAACAGGCGTTCTAATTCCTACCTATACAGAAAAGCAATGCACGTCACTGCCCAGATCATATTATTAAATTATTATATTTTTGCTTTATTCAAGCACATATCCCACTTACCAGTAAGAATTCAAGCAGATTGCTAAGAATAAATGTTTATTCACAAAGCTTTTGACGTGGCTTCCGGCATTTTAGAAGACGACGCGGTAACATACGATCTGCACACCAAACTCAATGCAAAAATATTCCACAGAGACATACTATTCCTCGCGATGGCTGCCCTCGGCGAGCACAACATCGACCTGATGGCACTCCAACGTGAATACACGCGAGCGCTCGACCAATTAGGAGGAGAGGCGAGGCCGCAAGACTTACCACCTTCTGCCACCGCCGTCTGCTGCCGACACTACTTTAAACGACTGAGACTTATCGTTGACGAGTAAACTTCTACAGTAACCACATTCGACCTTTAGAAAGAGACGTACATGAGCAAAAGAGACGGCACTCTGTTCTCAGTTGTTTTCTAAATCTCAATGTGTAAACGGCCGGACGAAGACCTTTCGATTGAAAACCGCTTGCATTAATAGGGGACCTCTCACGAATACAATTTATCTTAGAAATATGTGGTAACTGGTAACGGATTGATGCAGGCGTTTTTCTATCACGGCGCTTAGGTTTGAAAACATCAAAAGACCACTATGTATGACCAGTTTTTTATTTATCTGTGTTAAAAGTATTTGGAATACGTGCACACGGTAGTCAAAACGACTACTACTTGAAAGCAATCAGTTATTTAAAACAGAAAGACGAGTCTGTTCAATTTGACCTCGTTGTATCGTAGGGTTTACCAACGTACGGGTGTGGAACGGTTCTTTAGCTAACTTTGCAGCGCGAATTTCACCCTTATGATACTCTGGTCTTGTATGGTGTGTGTGTCTGACAAAGCGATCATTATCGCGTAGCAATATTCGTGTAATATGAAAGCGTATAACGCAGGGCTGCACCTCAAAATGCACCATTTTTAATTAATTCATGTAAACGTAAACTCCAGCTTGCAATGCTTTTATTTACGACGGGGCTACTCGAATACGAGTTCCGAATCCCTTGTATGTTTATTTGCATACATTATATTATTATTTACACTTAAACCAGTATAAAAACTTAAGATGAATAGAAATGTATTGTTGATAAAAGAGTTATTATTTTTTGTAGTTTAGTTTTTGAGCGTTTCGTTCTATATACAACACTAGTAGGGAGTACCGTCCATTTTATTTTAGAACGATATAGTTTATCGAAGCATTACGTTTGTGAAGACAAAACCGGAACTTGACGAACTTCTTAAGCCCGTCCAAACGGCATCAAGGTACGCTTGATTCAGCATTAAAACTATTGTATAATTAATGAGTCTATAACGGTAAGGTCAGGACTGTAAAATAGGTTGAATTGTGTGGATATTGTGGCCTAATTATCATGAACATTGCCCCAAAGTATCGTTCACTCATAAGCAATCTTTTTAATAAATTCACTTTTCGGCATATCCATTAGTCTAGGTTCGTGGGTGCTAAGTTATCGGGACGGTGACCGTAATGACGTATGTACATAGAGTTGTATAGAGTAGGTGTAAAGCCACGGAGGGCGGTATGTAACGTGCTTAATATGTAACGCAGTTGAGTTCGTAAACGAATAGTATGAAGAGTCTGTGTGTGTTTACATAGTCACATTATTGATGTCCCGAGCACCCTGTGTGATTAATATAACACCATAATTAGTTTCTAATCTATAGGAATTGTGAGGAAGCATTAAGATTTTGTACACGTAGTTACTTTTGTGATAACCGATAACATTATTATTTACAGAGACATTTAATAATGTGACTGCCAAAATTCAAAAGTATTCATGAAAGTGTCAATATAGTTAGTTGGTATATGATGAAATCATATTCGTTTATTTGTATTACCATACAATATTATTACATCAGATCTTATTGTGACTGCAATCTCTTCGGAGTAGCATTGTACGCCTTTAGTGAAGAGTAGCACGGCTGGACGTAAACCATACTTATATTATGTTATTGAACTGTATTAAAAGTAGCTATAGTGGAATATAACACAAAGAAAGAATTGAATGAAATATGTACATAAACACAAACCGTCTTGTTATAAAACTCTGAGCCTGTTTTTGCATTTCCAACCTTATATTAATTTGGGTAAAGCTCTTAATACACAAATGACAACCTAGCGCTGGACTAATTTGTCAGTTTTGTAAAAAGAACTGTATTTTGATTTCCGTTAAGTTCTTATTTCAAAAACATATTTGATGATTTAAACCATACTCAGAGAAAAACTTTATTTTGTAACAAAACCAATTTGGTTTATTTTTCTTGGCAGTTAACTTTTACTGCAACTCACCAATACTCAGGATACTAACAAAGTATTTCATATTATTTGTATTCAAAATAATATGCAACACTATTTATTGAAACTAACATTAGCTACTAGAAAACAAAAACAAGAAACTCATGAACTTATTTTTTCGATCAAATTCTAGTGATTCTTATTTATTTGAATCTACAGTTCTAAATAAATGTGTATATCTTGGCTTATTAATTTTCTGTATCCAATTTTTTAATGATAAAGCAAGTATTTAACACTAATGAATTGTATGTACACTAGTGATCATGTACAAGCCATATTGTTAGTTCCATAAAAAATGTACAATGAAGCCACATAGGCATTTGAAGTTGTAAAATATTCATCCTAAGCAAAATCTAAATTTAATTATATAAATCATTCAAAGCTACAGTCATAAAAGACATGCAGTTAACTTGCGGGAGTTCTGCTATTGAATAAAGATTATTTTATTTTGACAAGTGTAATAAAATGCATATAATTTTTATAAAAAAAATATATAAGGCTTCGATATCAATTGTTTTATTTATCACCTACATACAATACTTACATACTATTTCCTTATTGAGACATACCTAAAACTCTATACAAGAACTTGCCATCATGATCGTAGTAGCAATCATTCACTTTATATGTAGCACCTTTCTTATAAGCCTTCTTTGGAATTCTTATCCTTTCTGGGTAGTTCATTATCTCATTAGGATCATCAGTTTTACTTTTGTATTCCACAACTACACTATCTTTTTGTTTATCATGAAACAACTCCATTTCTTGGTGCACTTTTTCAGAAATCGACAGTGTTGGTGCTTGTGTAGAACCAGCAATAATTCTGTCATTTATGTCGACGTTGCCACCTTTATCCAAGCGATTTTTGATTTTCGATGTTAATTCCTCTAATGTTATTAGCTTTGGGTCTATTTTTTCTTTGATTTTTTTAACTTGCGGTTTCGAGGAGTGTGGACTTGGCAGAGCAAGACTTTTGCTTTGTTTATTTTCTGTAGAATTATCTGTGTTCTCTTTTGCTGCACATTTTCTCACAATACTCTCAAACTCTCCTAGGTCTGGTTCTGGCGTGATGTCCATTTTTATTGATGCCTGGTTCAATGGGGGGATAGTTCTGTCAGAGAATTTCAGGAAATGGTTTCTCAGTTCTGGTGGTATGTTTAGTGATCCCTCCTTCAGCTCCTTCCAGTTTCTCATGACTGAGGCGTCATGCCGTGCGATGCGTTGTTCCGTAGCTGGCTTCCATGGGAATTTGATTAATTTCTGCAAAAAAGTACACAAATTATAGCTCAACATACAACTGTAAAATTAGACTATTATAAGCTTGATATAGATAGATCATGGTCATCAAAGATAGGCATTCATGATCAACACTGATTATTGATTACACAAAAGACTTTGCTGTCACAAAACAAAGCTCGCTAAAGCTCATTTAATTAAAGTTGGATGACTCCTAATTGAAGGGAAGGCTAAGAAAACTGAATAGATTGCCAGCTTTTTAATAAATGTCAGCTGGTGGTGAAAAACGACTGGAGCATTTTTGATGGGACTTTCACTGGCAGATAGCTGATGTTATAGTAACATAGGCCAAACCTGGCTCTTTTATCCCTGTAGCATGAGATGGGCACAGTTAGTTGATAACGTTACTTTTACCGACTTGATGACTATAAGAGTAGAGACAGACTAAAGAAACAATGGATGGAAAGAATGACAGGTGACATGGCTATAAAGGAAGGTTACTACCGACATGACGACTAATTGTAGTATGGAAGAAAAAGGCATGTTGCATCAACCCCAGATAAAATGGGATACTAGCAGAAAACTAATGATAAGGTCTTACTTTAACGACAGGCACAATAACAGGAAAGCTCTCAGCTATCCTCTCCAGTGTCCACTCATCAGGTTGAGAACTGACTAAGTGACGGATTTGTTCCTTCTCACTCCAGGTCAATAGGTTCGGCATGTTTTCTTTGAAGTACTTCTCTTTAACGATTTGGTGGCGTAGCTCATATTTTCCAATCAACGTTTCGTTTTGGTGTTCATTGTAAGCTTCCCCAACCTGTGAAATAATAATTTAGTAGTTTGTGAACAAAAGAATGACAAGAAGAGATACTTTGATGTAAAATTAAGTGCCTCATCTATACTAATATTATAAAGCTGAAGAGTTTTTTGTTTGAACGTGCTAATCTCAGGAACTACTGGTCCGAATTGAAAAAATATTTTTGTGTTGGGTAGCTTATTTATTGAGGAAGGCTATACGCTATGTAACATCACGCTACAATCAAAAGGAGCGGAGCAGCAACGAAAAATGTACGAAAACTGGCAGGCAATTCGATGCGACGGGAAGGGTCAGGGGAGCAAAAATTTGACGCGAACGAAGTCGCGGGCACTAGCTAGTATAATAATAAATGTGGTTTTTGGCGCCGGAAGATGGATATGTCCATAGTGCTTGTTATACTCACATTGTAAAAGTCACTCTCAGACTGTTGGACCAATTCTTCAACATTTTCATCTTTAACAGATAAACCATCGGCCTCAAAGGCTTTTATTCGTTTATTTAAACCAGGGTTGGGGTTCCTGGTGTCTAACCTCCGAGTTCTGATGTTACGAATGATAACCTTATCACAGGTGCGGTATAACTGCCTCAAATGGATACCGAACATCTTTGTAATGTGTTAACAGCTAACATACACAGATCTGAGATACTTGTAGATAGATAGAAAGAAAATAAACAATATTTTTATCATTTATGCACAAATCGTGCACTTACTTGATTGACACCAAACTGACACTGCTGACAGAAGTGACAATGACATTTACAGCCATCAAAACAAACATCGGCTGCCTTCCGAATTAGAACATACATTTCAAAAAGGAGGAAACTCAAGTCAAGGCAGTCAAGTAGTCAAGTTTTTGGGAGCGATAATTAAATAAAAGAATAGGGATAAGTGTGAGCAGAAGCGAATGCTCTAGTGTATTGTCTGAGAACATCCTGTCGGTTACATGGTGGGGCTTAGAGTTGCTTTATGGAATCGTCTAGAGCGACCACCCTAAACTACAACGATGCATTTTATGCTCTCACGGTGACCACTCGTTGTGGTTCAGGTTCCATAACTATCTAGTCATGAAAATTCAAAGTATTTATTGACGTCATGTTATTGTGTTTATGTGAAGTTTAGGTATCGACCTTTACATCTATTCTAAAATAGTAAGAAAAAAAATAGAAACTCTTATAAAAAAAAATCATCAAACTTGGCAAATTCTTTGAAGTTGCCCCATACCCTGTGTAACAAAGTTTGGGAAACAATAACTTGGCCCCGAGAATGGACTCACACTGTCTTTGTTCCTTTATATAAAAAGAGCTTCACTAAAATGTGCAGTAACTACCGCTTAATTGCCTTAATATCACATGCAAGTAAAATTCTTCTGCGTATTCTGAACGAGAGATTGAAAGCATACTTGTCGCAAGAAATTGCAGCTGAACAAGCTGGCTTTGTGAAAGGTAAGGGTACTCGTGAGCAGATATTTATCGTACGCCAGATTATTGAAAAGGCCAGGGAGTTCAACAAGCCAACTTATATCTGCTTTATGATTTCTCAAAGGCATTCACTCAGTAAAGTGGCCAGTACTCTGGGAGACTCTGTTGGCTATGGGAACACCTAAACACCTTGTTCACCTTCTTAGGACCTTTATGAAGAAGGAACGAGTTCAGTGAGAACAGACGACGAGTCGTCGAATCACTTTCATCCAAGTGCCGGGGTCCGTCAAGGCTGCATCTTATCACCACTGCTGTTTAACATCTACACAGAACTCATTATGAAAATAGCACTCGAGGATTGGTCAGACGGAATCATAATTGGAGGCCATAAAATTTCAAACTTGCGCTATGCAGATGATACCACCCTATTTGCAACTAGTATCCAAAATATGGAATCTCTACTGAGCAAAATGGAATAGATCAGCCTTGTTTTTTTTTTGGATTGGAAATCATCAAATGACTTCTCCCGCTCTGGGCGGAGCGGGAGGACGTGTCAGACTTTTACTGACTAAAACCCACCCGTGTTCCTTCAGTTGCCCATGTGCCAGAGTCACGGTATCTCTTTCGAACAATCTCGCGACCCTGGCAGGCATCGGTCCTAGCAGACCCCTACATTGCTGCTGACATCTCTTTGAGGCGCACGTGGAACACTACGCGCCGTCGCGTCGACCCGAGCCTGGTCCTTACCGGGCGGCGAGCTACCCATTGCTCGCTACCCGCAAGCTCGCGCCTACGGTGGCCTGGAGTCCGCTATCGACTCCCGACGCCCGGGGCGTCTCCCCCTGCGGCGGCTAGGGACGTGAGGGCGCAGAGACTGCCACTCCCTCACGCGCCCCGCCTCCTCCTTCGCGAGCATTACTGCTTCGCAGAAGGAGGTGACGGCTTCCCATGCCCTCTCGCTCCGTACCATGGCTCGCACCAGGGCCGGATGCGAGAGGTCGCCGCCGCCGATCGCCTCCACGAGGACACGGCGGTGCTCCGCCCAGGCAGGGCACACCTCCACCGTATGCTCCACCGTGTCCTCCAGACGATCCTCACAATGGAAACACCCGGGCGTTTCCTCCCGCTTTATCCTGAACAGGAACCCACCGAAGCACCCATGCCCGGTGAGAACCTGCGTCAGGCGGAAGGTGAGGACGCCGTGGCGCCTCTCAATCCACTCCTCAAAGAGGGGACTTACCGCCGCAATTGTGGCGTGCCCAGCGCTGGGTTGCGACAATCGTACCCGCCATGTCGCCATGAGATCCTGCCGGAGCTCCGCCAGCCGTGCCGCGATTTGTCGCGGTAGCGGAGTTTCGTCCCGGCGTTTCGCCTCCTCGCACCACTCCCACATGTGGGCGAGGAGAATAGATCAGCCTTGTTTTCAGTTTGAAAATAAATCGCAGTAAGACCAAGATTATAATTGTCGACCGAACTAACAATAACTCGCCCGAGGTCACTAAAGTTGCGAATTGCGACGTCATTCAATCATACATTACCTTGGCGCACTGGTGTCGAACAGTGGAGGATGCGCAGATGAAATCAAACGGCGCATGGGTATTACTAGTTAAGATAATATGGAGAAATTGAAACATCACAAACGCCACTAAAATGCGACTTTTCAGGGCATTATTGTTTCCCATATTTCTTTACGGTGCTGAGACATGGACTTTAAGGGAACGCGAGAAAAAGAAGATAGACGCTTTAGAAATGTGGTGTTGGAGAAGGATGCTTAGCAAAACCTGGACACAGTTTCGAACCAACGTCTCAATCCTCCAAGAACTTGGCATCAAACAGCGTCTTTCTTCCATCGTCCAAAGTCGTTTTCTCGCTTTCTTTGGACACATCACACGAAGAGACACATCGGTGGAACGACTTGTCGTGCAGGGAAAAGTTGTAGGCACAAGAGCTCGTCGCAGGTCGCCCATGCGTTGGACCGATCAGGTCAAAACAGCACTTAATGGCCCACTTCACGAATGTACGAGAAGAGCTGCAGTACGAGAGGAATGGCGAAGGATTGTGAAGCTCACCACCACACCAGATATGACGACCACGACCACTCTGTCAAGAGTGTAACGACGAAGAAAAATATTTTTTAGTCTCTCAAATATTACAGTAAATAGGCTTTTTAACTAGCATTCATGTTTTGTGTAGGTGGTTTAGTTTTGCCGCTACGACAGTGTACAATCCTAGTCTACATATTATGAACAGTTCATTCAGTCATATAGCTGGCAATAAATAGGGTCACATCCCATGGCCCATTACTTCAATTTCAAAAAGCATTGTTTCTGAGTTTTTCTTTTTTCTTTTTGATCGGCTCGTAAGGGTCGTAACGTGATGTTAAATAACCTCCCCCAAAAATTGGGCTATTAAATGCAAAATGATTTTTTCAAATCCGGCTGGTACTACCTAGGTAGTTCCAGAGATTAGCGCGTTCCAACCAACAAACAAACTCTTCAGCTTTATTATTATTAGTTAGTATAGATACCGCTGCACCTGTCATGGTGGATTTTGCGGTGTAGGTACTAGGGCTCCAGAAGATATGCAAAAAAGTACAGTAAAACTTATAGTATAAAGTTAAGCAGACAGAGCGAAGTCAAGTAACTTTTTGCTAGCTGGATTTTGCTCATTGACGTCAATCCCTACGACTCATCAAAACAATTAGGCCGAATAAACTCTGATTGCGCAAAACAGCTAGGCAAAAAAATAAAAGGTTTTTCCCGCGATGACGTGATAACTAAAAGATAGGAAAGTTTTATATTACTACTACATACTTTAAACACCGATTTCTATGTAGGTATGATTATAGTGAGGAGCTTGATACAAAAGGAAGGCTGAAGGAACCAGTCCTTTTATTAAAAGGTATTCCAAGTACCCTTTTAACGGGTTTTATGCAGACAAACTCGTTTCTGACATATTCCAACACAGCTTCGTTTCTTTTCTTACTAGTGCATGTAGACACAGTCAGTCACAAGTCAGTGGTAGCACTTGCAAAACAAAAATCACTCTTACTGCTACAACATACAGGCCTTGTCAAATGTTTTCGAATTTTTGGATCTAAGCATGTCAGTTTCCTCACGATGTTTTCCTTCACAGTTTTGAGAGTAGTGGTGATTAAATGAATTCCTCAAAGTAAAGCGCCTGAGAGGCTTCGAACCCACGGTCTACCACTCGTAAGTCACGGCCGTTACCACTGGGCCACCACTGCTGCTATTATTGGGCTACTTACAAGTTTAACCTTTACAGTATTTTTCAAGGGCACAATCTTCACAATACCTGTTCTTGCATGGAGGGGCTGGTTTCGTTCGATTGAATCGGTCGCTAGTGATACGATGCGTCGGTCAAGGATAGGCAGAAGGGAGCCAGCAACCTAATTGCGTAATACACTATTAATCTTATTCTTAATCATTTTGAAGGATATTCCTGATACATTGTTTCATAATTAGGTAGATATCTATGTTCGAAAAATTTATCTGCTCAACAACGTAATTAAGGCAATTAATGTTGTTCTACTGTCAAAATTAAAGCCTCAGCTATTGGATGATAGTGTGCTGCGTAACTACTCCACCGGTGACATAGTACCTTCGAAATTTTTAAGTTCTTCAACATTTTCAGTTGTTCAATAAGAAATAAATGTTATTTATGTTTGAACTACCTAAATAATGCTCGTCCAATATTTTTGTTGTTCATCGTCATTTTGGATTGACCGATTGCAACTTTATCATCATCATCATTTCAGCCGATAGACGTCCACTGCTGGACATAGGCCTCTCCCAAGCTCCGCTACTTCGACCGGTTTTGTGCTTCCCGCATCCAGCGGATTCCTGCGGCTTTCACAAGGTCATCGGTCCACCTTGTTGGAGGCCTTCCAACTCTACGTCTTCCGGTACGCGGTCGCCACTCCAGAACCTTTCGGCCCCATCGGCCATCTGTTCTGTAAGCAATGTGCCATGCCCACTGCTACTTCAGTTTAGCAATTCTTCGGGCTATGTCGGTAACCTTAGTTCTCCTACGGATCTCTTCATTTCTGATTCGATCGCGTAGGGAAACTCCAAACATAGCCCTTTCCAGCGCCCTTTGGGTGACTTTCAGCCTTCTGATAAGACTGAAACTTAACGAAACGGAAAGGAAAAAGATTACATTTTTCAAAAATCACTTATTTATCGCGTTGTGGTTAAGTATTAACACCCACATGGGTCCATCGATTAGCCGCGGTTGGCTTGTTTATTTCTTTAATACTTCAAGCACATAAATGTACAGAGGCGGACTTAATGCCATAGGCATTTTCTACCAGTCAACCTTTGGGTGTTGGTGGATGGGTGACCATATTTACAAACCAAAACCCCACCGTGCCTCGCAAAGCACGTTCTTGTTTGACAGTCGTTACGGGTCGTCCGTCAGACAGAAACCCGAACATCTGTCTATCAGTTTTATCGCAGGGTAACGTAGTACCCAAAGACGGGTTGTGGAGGTGTCAGGTAAGCAGTCGCTCCATGTAAAATACTACTAGGTACTCAGCTGCATCCGGTTACGCTGAAAGAGTGGAAGCCGACCCTAAATACATGTAGTTATAATTCAATGTAATGATTGTTTTTAGGGTTCCGTTGCCAAATGGCGGAAAGATGCGGAAGAAAAACGGAACCCTTATAGATTCGTCATGTCTGTCTGTCTGTCCGAGTATGTCACAGCCACTTATTTCCGAAACTATAAGAGCTATGCTATTGAAACTTGGTAAGTAGATGTATTCTGTGAACCGCATTAAGATTTTTACACAAAAATAGAAAGAAAAAAAACAATAATATTTGGGGTTCCCCATACATAGAACTGAAACTAAAAAAAATTGGTTTGAATAGATCTAGTTAGTAGTTTTTTTTAATACGTCATAAATCGTAAACCACAATTTACCTTTCATTCAGTCAACTCAAATAAATAAATTTAATTTCATAAACATAAACCTTATGCATAAACCGTGAATACCTGCAGGTTTGTACGGAACATTCGGTGCGCGAGTCCGACTCGCACTTGGCTGGCTTTTTTAAATTGTATTTTAATCATTGTTCCTCTCAACCAGAGCACCTGCCATCTAATCTCTTCACCACCCTTGGTTGTCTGGTAGAGAATGCCTAAGGCCTTTGTACCTTTTTTGTGTGCGAGAAGTTTAAATAAATAGTTAGTCCGTTCTCCTAATAACATGGTAACGCTAAGGCGGTTATCACCTGCAGTGCTTGCGGACGCAATGATTAAATTGAAACACTTATTTCAATAATATAGAAAGGTCCCTTTACATTTTCGGGCTTAACACTTGTCCTACATAGTTCTCCAAGTCTGCATTCACACAGAACCGGGTTTTTTGTGCACCAGCCGGTTGCCATTGCACGCTACGTTTCTGCTAACTCTTGCAATATATATAGGTAGGTACCTACTTATTGTGCCGGTTTTTATTCGTGACTAGGTAGAGCCCGCGACTTCGGCCGCCTGAAATGTCTTGTATTTTTCGAAATTTTTCTGCTGTTTCATAGAAAAGTGAAATACCTATCTACGCGGTTAAAGTCTATGGATCAGTATTTTTTTTAAACAATGAAAAATTTGAACGCAGGAGGCTTCGGAATTTATTCCTAATTCTTCGGAAGTCATTTGATAATTGCCCACCCAAAAAAAGGGGCTAAGGAGTCATGTACCTACTGTACTGAATCTATGGTAACTTTAGCTGTGCGTTCTATGTTCCTTTTATCATGACTGAGAGGAGAATCGGAATCGTATCAGTTCTGAAGCCTACCTTCTACATACAAACTCATATATACAATATTTTACCTCCTTATATTAAGTAGGTACCAACTTAAGTATTGATTTCCAAACTTTGTAAGTAGATCGATACTTTGCAGTATGAAAAATGTGTCAAATAGAAATTTATGAAAAATTTAAAAGCGGTGCAGCTGGTAAGCAACACTCAAGCGAAACTTTACGAGCTAATAAGCTAATTTTAATACTTTTTACAAAGTAGGGAACAGTAGTATTCACACATTCTACGTTTTCACTAGGACCATAGATCGTAGTTTTTTAACCTACCTTTCAAGTTCCTAACCATTTAGCAAGATGTGACTAAGTACTCTCACTACCTATTTCTTAACAGCCTTTACAATAAAGACTGATGCTTTACATCATCAACAAAACCTCTCAACGATGTATTATCATGTAAATAATAATATACATAATTATTACAAAATCCTCTGCAGAGACGGACACGGTACACTCAGTAAGCGAAGCCGTTGTATCAGTGGTGTTGAGAAAACGCTATCGTCAGCTCAGCTTCAGTTGGCCGCGACTGTCCGACACATAAACGCGTTCTTGATACTGTTGCTTCACCGGAGTTGAACTTTCGATTTTGGAACACTTTCGAAAGGAATATCTATTGATATTTGGTTTCTTTTTGGCTGATCACATTATTTTTAAACGTGAGTTTTTTTTTTTTTATTATTGTAGCGTTAAGTTAAAATTAATTTAGGCTTCCTTTTTTAAATAAATATGGTATGCGTATATATTTTAAGATTGTAAGCATACATTTAAGTAAATATTATCTCGTTGGTTAGTTTTAATCAATACTATTCCTTTTTATATCTAAAACAGACGAGTTATACATTTCCTTAAAAAAAATACAAGAAAAAAATTATTTAAATGTTTAACATACCTAAGTAATAACTTATAGGTAACTTAAGTGCCTATTTATTATTTTATGAAATCGGTGATTTCTTTTTAAATATTATTTTAAAATGTTACACGTGCAAAATTATCTTATATATTTATTTACCATAGTAAACAGGGACGAGAGCGATAAACTAGGTAATCTTTAATCTCAAAACATAAGATTACGATACCATAGTTATTTTATTTTATCAGCTGAAGAATATTGTTTATCAGATAGGTACTCACCTAGAACAGTTTCTATACTAATTAAATAATATAGTCTGTAAAACTATTGTCACTAGTAAAATTATTACCTAACTAACGTGAAATGGGTGAAAGAGAATATCAAAGGTAGGTGCTTAAAACTTTATTCAATGTTGATTTATTATTTTAAATTATTTAGTATTGCTTTAATTTACATTAAAATGCTAATAAACAATCTAACACAACTAGTTTAGTATTCACACTAGATACTAAATTATATAAACGAAAACGATAGTAAAACAGGATGACGTGTTCGAGAAACACAAAACAAATAAATATTATTTTCAGTTTTTAATTTTAAAATCTATACAAATAAATAAAATTGGAGTGTCTGTTTTTAATATTAAAATAACCGCTTTTTACTAGGTGTATATGGATGTATACACGGTACATATAGCAAAACAACATTTTTTTTAAATTTTTGTCTGTCTGTCTGTTTGTTCCGGCTAATCTCTGAAATGGCTGGACCGATTTTGACGGACTTTCACTGGCAGATAGCTGATGTAATAAGGAGTAACTTACGCTACTTTTATTTTAGAAAAAAAATAGAATATCACGAAAAAAAGAAACGATCGAAAAACTTTTTTGTTGGTCGCCGGTCGCACCTATATGTATAACTTGGATTAATGCATTCTTAATACATTAACCGTACGTCCTCTTGCGATAATTTCCAACATCCACGCGGGCGAAGCCGTGGGCAAAGGCTAGTAATTAATAAATTTTAAATTAAAAACTGCAAATAAGGTTTTAACAACAATAGTGTGTGCGTTACGACTGCGCCAAAAAGGTTCATTCCAGCATTAATGCCAGACAGATGCTGTCTGACGCTGGTTTTGCAATGAGTCTTTAGGGACATGGTAAATGGATAACTAACTAACTAACTCTACAAATAAATACAGAACCTAAAGGACAGTTAGGCGTCGAAGTACCAAGCTAGTCGTCTGCATCGCAGTCATCCGGAAATGTGCACCTAAGATTTCGAAATCGGTTTCATCTTGCGTGATTATTTGGTAAACGTGTTTCGTTATTATATAGTTAGAAAGTATTTGATTTTTGGCTGTTACATTCACATTTCCTAATAATGTAACATGTCTCAAGGTTCATTGGCCTGGTTGCGGACGATCATGGTCTATGATATTATTTTATACGTGTGTGCGTTTTACTACTTTCGGACTCGACTGTAGCTCTTGGGGTCTATTCTGTAAGTACGTCAACGAATATGCGGGTCCGTTCAAATTTGGTTGATCAGTCAAGTGTTAAATTCATCTTTTCGGATGGGCAAATACATCTGTCAAATCATGTTGTCATTAATTCTTAGTTCGGGACCCGAACTAATCATGATGTCCAAAAGTGATACGGAGCGCCCAAGAAGCTTCTTAAATTCATCATGAGTATCCCGAAGCATGCATTATTATTTTTTTCTTTGCATGAGAAATCATCAAACGACTTCTCCCGCTCTGGGCGGAGCGGGAGGGCGTGTCAGACTTTTACTGATTAAAACCCACCCGTGTGCCTTCAGTTGCCCATGTGCCAGGGTCACGGTGTCTCTTTCGAACAATCTTGCGACCCTGGCAGGAATCGGTCCTAGCAGACCCCTTCAGTTCTGCTGACATCTCTTTGTGGCGCGCGTGGAACACTACGCGCCGTCGAGCCTGGTCCTTACGGGGCGGCGACCTACCCATTGCTCGCCGCCCGCAAGCCCGCGCCTACGGTGGCCGGGAGTCTGCGATCGACTCCCGACGCCCGGGGCGTCTCATGCATTCATCATTCATGAATTCCGCAGCTGACGGATATTAAACCTTAAATGAAGACACAAATGATACAAACGTGTGGGCTTAAACATGAGAACAGTGGTACCGGCTCCGACCTATGAGTTGTAAGTCATGGGTTCCAACCCAGGCAGGTGGTTTACTCTCAATACTATGAAGGAAAACATTGTATGAAAACCGGCATGTCCTAGGACCAAAACATCTAAGACATGTGATAGATCTACCAACCCGCACTGGGCCAGCGTGGTAGATTACGGCCCCTCTCACCGAGAGAATGCCTGTGTTCCAGCATTGGAACCAATATTGGCTGATTGTGATGATATTATGATACAGAGCTGGAAAATCCCGTATCTTCGGCCGTAACTACGACTTCCATGGTTAATAAGTAGTAGACCTGTCGAACTCCTCACGCAGCAAACAAAATAACTTAAAAGTTAGTCTATCATTAATTACGGTACTTATTATCTACTTTAAGAATAGCGGTCGTCTATTTGTTTTAAATAGACAAATTGTTTTAATATTCGTGTTTGGGATTTGATTGACGTTTGATTCAGGAAGGAAGCGTATCGAATGATTATGAACAGCTTAGTCGGGGTAGCTGGGCAGGTGGGACTCGTAGGGTGGTGGGGCGCTTAGGGCCCTAGGCCTTGGGGCTTTGTAGGCCTAGGTCAAAATCCGGAGCTGATGGGGATTTATACCTTTGGAGAAGGCACAAATGATACAACCGTGTGGGCTTAAAACTATTGATCCAATCTACTTATTATTTTTTATTTTTTTGACATACGAATTCTGACGTTTATATAATTCCTCATTTAGGTCTGACATACATAATTAAAATATTCAGTAATTGTTTCAATTCATTTTCTATTCTGATACCATAATGCATGATTATTTGATATTTTTTAGTAAATGGTTATTTGTAATCCTCATCTTAATTTGGACACCATATTTGTACGCCTCCTGGCATAACATAGCGCTCTGTTCATCAAAATAAGATCTGTATTTTTTTTTACCTACGTTAACAAATAAATAAACTGAACTGAACTGAACTACTAGGATTGCCTCCGTAATTAAATACGTGAATCAATTCATGCAAATAAATTCTAATTACATATTCATTTATTGCATTTCCATGACTTTTAGGAAGGTGAGTGATATTTTGTCTAGTTTCATAACTAACAGAAATTATGATATCATCCTTAAACATGTTAAGTCATCAACTATTTGATAATTAATTCGTTATGGTTCAAGTAATTTTATATATGCAGCAAGTTGATACCTCTGTCATATGTCTGTGTATTAAAGTGTTGCTGTGCCCGCCAGTCTCCATAATTGTTTATATTTTATTAATACCCAACACCATTACTCATTACGGAATGCAAAAAAAAATTGAGATGTCAACTTCATCAAGGTCGGTAATTCGGTATTTCATTTTATTTTCATTCGTTTTTGATCATGAACAATGTATGAAATTGAGAAACGGTCAGAATAACAAAATGCTCTATGTATGCGCATCATGTAATTATGTATCTATGCGTACTTATCTGTAAACTAGCTGTGCCCGTGGCTTCGCCCGCGTGATGTTCGGAAATTATCATACTGAGACTCGTCCCTGCACGCTTCTCGGGCAAAAGTAGCCTATGTCACTCCTTATAATATCAGCTATTTGCCAGTGAAAGTTCCGTCAAAATCCGATCCGGCCGTTTCATAGGTTAACCGGAACAAACAGATAGACAGACATTTATTTTAAAAATTGTTTTGTTGATGTAAGTACCGTAAACTTTCATATGCATTTAGTGAAAACCGCTTTTTAGCCGTGAATTTGGTATAATTAAAATAGATTCGGAAAATTTTCGAGGCAAAATGATATCTAATATTAAAAATATTCCTATTGTCTTGTTATTTAATAATGAACTCATTAAGATCGTTAATAATTCCGTAACCTATTTAATTGTTATTTTCCAGAATGTCAGAATATTATCTACTTATTATATTTTATAATATCTTGAATTTGAGATAATAGATTCGAATATCAAAGTTACTAGGACAAAGCCATTTAATAAAATTTTTTACCCTTTCGCTAATAAATATACTTATAATATTTTGAAATATAGGTACAAAACGTATAGAATATAGTAATAATAATATAATAAAAAAAATAGGTAACGGTGCTACGATAGGAAATGTCTCAGATAGCCAAATAAGATGTGTCGACTCCATAGAAATATATAGCGAGCGAGCCATGGCTGACTCTGTCCTCTGACTGTGACCTCTGAGTTTGGCTTTTCTACTCAGAGTAGTCAGATAGGAATCGCCGACCTCTTCTAGTGTTAAAAATATGATTGACGTGTAAAAGTGTTTGTACAAACCTAATTGTAGAAATAAAATCATTTATCATTATAAAAACAGGTCGACTCCATCTAGCTTACTTTTCTATAATATGACGTGAAACAGATATTCCGAAAGCGTTTAAAAAAAAACAATTTTTTGACATTGCCATTAGTCCAGTTATGTAGTAGCCCAAATAAAATTAATTATTCTAACCGTTTGCATGTCCGCGGGGCGAGCTCAATCTCTGTGCTCCCAAACTGTGATAAAAATGTGTGACTCAAGCCTGTCACAGTAGAGTGTGCTCGCCCCTGCTAGTTTTACTAAAAATTCGGTATACAAAGCGACTTGTGACATCTACCAACCCGCACTGGGCCCGCGTGGTGGATTATGGCCCGCTCCCTCTCGCCGAGAGGAGGCCTGTGTCCCAGCAGTGGGGACTTAGTAGGCTGATGATGATGAAGCGACTGATTTTAAGTTTTAAGATTATTTCATCACGATGTCGCCTAACGTGTTCTAATTTAAAATACATCAATTGAATACACCATGTATCAACGCAGGGTTAACTTGGCCGCTTAAATCAATTAAAGGTCATAAAACTTTATGAATATTTTAATAGCACTTAATTCACTAGCAAGCTAAATATTTTTCTTGATACCAGTTTGCTTCAACTGTTGAATATATTTTAAACTGCTGTCGTTATGGCACCATGGTTAGTCATCCATGTAAGTAGGCAATAATGATGTTCAATAAGTTTTAATGGCGGTGACGGAGGACCGTTATAGCCCGTAGCCATCGTAGACATAAGTAGCACCTAAAATAATTTATTTTACCTAGAAAGAAGAAACAACCGCTTCGACCGGTTCTGTTTAGCGCAACCAGCGGATTCGGATCATTATCTACTTACATTTATTTGTATGTTGCACTTTAATATCTGAAATCAATCAATCCGCGTTCTCTTTTTTCCTACAGTGAGACAATAATAGGCGGGAATTGTTATCTATATATCTATATATATAAAAATGAATCCCTATTTCCCTTGGTCACGGCATCACGCGTGAACGGCTGGACCGATTTCACTTTTTTTGTTGTTGTTGTGTTTGTAATTGTCAGGAGAAGGTTCTTATGACAGAAAAAAATTAAAAAAATGCACGGAAAATTAAAAAATTTAAGAACACTTATTTAAGAATACACAACCATATAATAGGACAATGTAAACTTTTTAATGCGACAGAATGCGTGCTCAAATATCATCAAAGAGACAGGACAACGTCTGTCGGGTCAGCTAGTAGGTATATATAAATGCAAAGATCTTATTTATATGTATAGATAAATACACAAAATTGAAGAGTCGGTTTGTAATGTCAAAATAAAACTTTTTAACCGACTTCAAAAAGGAGGAGGTTCTCAATTCGGATGTTTATGTTTTTTTTTTTTTTTTTTTTATATATGTTCGGCCATAACTCCGTCATATATAGATGGATTTGCAAAATTCTTTTTTTGTTCGAAAGGGGTTTATTCCGAAATGGTCCCATATAATTTTCATATAGATCTGATGATGAGTTCGGGAGACAGACACCGGAACTCTTTAAAAAATGACAGGAAATCAACCGCGATTTCTGCTATCGCATAAATATGCATTGTTTGTTTGGAATTAGTGCAGGATGAATACCACAACTAAAAATTTAAAAATAAAAACTTTTTTACAAAAAAAAAAACAACCGACTTCCTTAAAAACACTACAAAGTGAAAAATAACTTTAATTTCGGAAGTCAGTGGCAAAAAAACCATAAATACAGATCCTAAGACACCGACTACCGAAATTAAAGTTATTTTTCACTTTGTAGTGTTTTTAAGGAAGTCGGTTGTTTTTTTTTTGTAAAAAAGTTTTTTTCCTAAATCCATTTGAAGAATATACGTTACTTATAACATTTTTCTTTTAAATTTTGTTTGTCTGCCTGTCTATTTGTTACGGGTAATCTCTGAAACGACTTGAACGATTTTGACGGGACTTTCACTGGCAGATACCTGATATTAAAAGGATTTTCCTTGGGATAATTTCCAACATCCAAGCGGGCAAAGCCGCGGACGCAGCTAGTTTATAATATTATAGTATAGATAAGTAGTTTAGGTAAGATAGCGACTAAATGGTTGTATTTAGACAAAATTACCGCAGTTAGACTGATGTAATCTCATATGCGTTACGTACATACTTATGTCTAAACATGGTGTTGTGACATTTATTTCAAACTTTCATGTTGTTAGTTATTTTATGTAATATGAGGGTTTATTAAAAGGGTAAAATGGGTAAAGCTGTAAGTAAGAACTTATATAATTTGATGTTGTATAAACTTACGTACTCGAAAAATTTTAAACGAATTAATCGCAAACTACAGATGTTTCAAGCCGTTATTTTTTTGTCTCTACAAATATTTAGATCCCTTGAGTACGACCTGGGTAGAGGTCAACCTAAAGTCAATATTAGTTAGTTACCTATTCGGGATTTCCGTCATTTGTCTTCAAGTGTCGTCGCTCAAACAAACAATCGACGCGTACTAAGTTTTTATTTTTACGGAAATCATGTCATACATTTGTCAATATTTATTTACCCATGCTAGTTGTCACGAATTATTTATGATTGTCATATTCTCGTAAATATGAAAATATGATAATTTATTACTTAGACAAATAATTGCGAAACGATTATTGTGATTTTGTTTATTTAAAGACGTTTAAACGTAAAAAAATGTGAAGTTAAGCAGACGGTAATCATTACTTAACTATGTTTAATGATTATTATTGTATTACGGTTATCAATAAGTTTTGGATTTGTGCCCGGTTGATAGAAATAGGCTTGCTCCCTATTATATAGGACCATATAAATAAAAATCCTTCCATGTGACTTGTCTTAAACCTACATAACCCACATAATAGCTTCTAAAGACAGACTTTAGTACATCAGTTTTTTATGAAAACTTCATGGAATTTTTTCTACCAGAACGCGTAGCATGACCGCCATAGAAACGGAATTTGTCGACGGAAGAGAAGACAAAATGATAGATTGTATCGTGGAAAAATTGTGTAAAACTGAAGAGAAGAGATTTTTCTATTTTTCAGTCTACAAGAGTAGGATGTCAAGTATGATGACTATTCTCTCTACTATTGAAGAGATAGAAACATTTTTACAGAATTAAAATACATAAGGATCTTTACAGGCCGGTAACATATACAGGGTGTCCCAAAAAGTTACGTAGCTGGGAAGGGGGGTGATAGGGGTGGTCACAAGGGTCACCAGAAAAAATAAATCTTTTTTTTTCAGTACACTTGGAGGAAGTTGAGTGAAATCGTAATTACTCAGTCCTTGACTGGACAAGAATTTGATTTTCTTTAAAATCTTGGTTAGATATGTATTGTTTTTTTTTTAATTTCAATTTGATAAAGGGTTATTGTCGATTATTTAACAGCATTTTTTTTTAAATACAGCAATATTTGTAGGTACAGTTAGCAAAAATACCCAGAGGGGATTGATTTTTTTATTTTTCTGGTGACTCTTGTCACCACCCCTATCACCCCCCCTTCCCAGCTACGTAACCTTTTGGGACACCCTGTATAAACAAACCCATATGTCTTTCATATCAGATAATTATAATAATCTCAGATCCTCAATGATTTACACGGAATACAATATGCAGTCAATCTTATTAGATTTATTATAATTATTGTTATGTCATGGCGGAAGATAATAAATTGATTTTATTGTTCTCGAGACGTGACTGAAACAATGCCAATGTTTAATATCTTATCGCACAAAAGAAAAGCGAGAAAATGATAAGTGATTCATGTAGTTCTCTTTCCATGGAAGTAAAAACCCAAGGCCACGGTCCCACGGACGTAATAAAATCGTGGCGGGTTTTGTCACGCACTGGTTCTTAAACGCACGTCTTTGCGCCGAGAGAAGAAAATCGAACTATTTGTTTTTTAGACGAGCTGGAATACACTTTGTTTGATTCTCAATGCTCGGTTTAGAACAGAAAGTTGAGAATCCAGAGCACGAGAATCTCGCTGCGATTTTTTTACTAACGTCAGTGCGAACGTGCTCAAACTACCTTCTTTACAATGGGCGTGTTTATTATTCCTAACGTGACGGTTATAATATTGTCAGGAAAATATTTATCTGATCAATGTTATGCCTTTTTTGTGGGTAGGAAACCTTCAAGTGACGTCTTCCGCTCTGGGTGGAGCGGAAGGGCGTGCCAGACTTTTACTGACTTAACCCAATCTGTGTTCCTTCAGTTGGCTATATGCCAGGGCCACAGTAACTCTTTTGAACAAATCTCGCGACCCTAGCAGGATCAATATTCTGCCTGGACTTTAAAAGAGACTGTGACCGCTGAGCTGGTTTCGATCTTTCTTCTAAGAGTAGTCTTTCCATGTCAAATACTGGTACTCAGCTACTTCCGGTTACACAGGAGTCGAGCCCATCGCGGTTGGGAAAAGACTAGGCAGATGATGATGATGAAGTAAAATGTAAATTCACTATCGCATAACTCTTCTATGAGTAGTGATGGCCCGCCGGTACCAACCTCGACTTAAGACAGGCAGAGACTTAATAATAATTAATTATAATATCTTAGACAACCAACACACCGTTATCCGATCCCAAACTAGGCACAGCCTGTACTATGGTAACCAGACAACTGATAAATATACTTATATATTTCTAAATACATACATATTATAGATAAATTACACCCAGACACAGAACAAATAATTGTGCACATCACACAAAGATTTGTCCTGAGTGGGAATCGAACCCACGACCTCAGTCTTAGCAGTCAGGGTCACTAACCAAAAAAAGGCCAGTCAAGACTGGCTGGATTGTAAGACTTAAGACTCGCCCAGGCTCACTGTTTACTTTGTATAATTTATTTCATCACCACTATCAAGGAAAATGTCTTGAGGAAACCGGCATGTCCTAGAACCAAAAATTCGAAGACATGTGACATCTATCAACCCGCAACCCGCACTAGGCCCGCGTGGTAAGTTAACAGCCCACTCCATCTCGAAGAAAGGGCTTACGTCCCAGCAGTGGGAACATTATAGGCTTATTATATAAACCTATTTTTCAAGTAAACTCTCGTTTTGTTAAAGGTTTTAAGTTAGCTAGCCTTGGTGTACGTATTCGGTTCAATGTGAAATCAGTTTACCTTGGCTTCGGATGTTAGAATAGGCAGTATTCAGCTGTTGACTCGTAACAGACGTTTCGACGGACGTAATAAAATGGCTGCGGGATTTTTTAGCGCGTTGTAATTTCAACTCTCGGTGTTAAAACAAGCATTGAGAATCCAATAGAATGCAGCGTGAGCTGCGTGAGTGATTCTCATCGCGTTGAAAAAAACAAAGTTCGATTTTCAACCGTCGTCGGCGCTAAGCAGTGTGTTGAAGATTTAGTGCGCTAAAAAATCGCACCGCGATTTTGTTAAGTCCGTGGGATCGTGGGTTTAATAAATGCAGCGGTTGTTGTGATGTTCTGTCGACCCCACGACTCGTAGTTCGTGACTTGTTAGTTGCGTTACTCACGGGAAAGGTTATCGAACGACATTGACTTAGAAAATGTTCACCTAGATTCTATTGGTAGTTTGATATTAGAAACTAAACTTAGCGAGTATAGTTATTCTAAACATACATCCATACCAATGCAAACATGATAAATATAAAATAGACAAAATGCACATGAAAGTATCTACAAAAACAAACAATAAATTAAAAATTTTGTTTGCTTATTTGTTCCGGCGGATCTTCGACACGGTTGGACCGATTTTAACGGTACTTTTACTGGCAGATAGCTGATATTATAAGGAGTAGAACATAGATATTTTTAAGAATTTCCAAAAACCAAATCATAACAGTCATTTGGTTGACTTAATCTACGGCCACAAATCATGCTATATTGTTCCAGTATAAGCTGACATCTCATTGTACGAAAAGCCTATATAAAGCGAGGTCAGCTAAAACTGGAAATGTATAGCTTGACCTATAGCCGTGTGTACATTTCAGTTTCATTTAAAGTTTTGAACGAAGTTGTGTTTATTATTTTATTATATTTTTGTTTTATTTAATTAGTTTATTTGAAAGTGCCGATTTGGATGAGTCAATTCGTGCAAATCGACTTATAAGCCGCAACAAACGTTTTGACTTTGGCTTCTATTTACAAGCTTTTTACGAACTATAGGGCTATATGACCATTTTATTTTGTGACTCATCATGATAAATTGAGGCCCTGGCTTTTCTACTTTTAGACTATGTTTGTTGGCCATAAAATATTGCTATAATCTAATCTAATTAGCCTGTATTGTCCTACTGCAGGGCAAAGGCCTCCCTCTCCCTTTTCCACAGAATTCTGTCTTTCGCTAGTGATGGCCAGTCCTTTCGCTAGGAGTCAAGGTCGTCCCGCCGCGTATTTCCATTCTGTACAAGGCCAAAACGCAACCATAGGAATCTGCTCGCGTATATTTTGTAATGCATTTTTTAAACTTGTGATTACAATGTATACACGAATTTTGCGTACTACTCGTATATAGTTTGTAACGTAGATGCGCACGTGCATCTTTCCAATTTATACAAGGCCAGAATGCCACCATAGGAAATTGGTAGGACTTCTGATTGCCGGGTTTCGATTTAAGGGGTGTTACGGGAGGAGGGGGGAGGTATATAGCCTCTCCTGTGAAGGAAAAGTTTCGAACCCCCCCCCCCCCGTTTTTTTGAGAAATTTGTTTGTTAATATTCTAACCTAACTTTCGAATTTTCGTGTATCGATATCGATTTAAAGGCCGGAAGAGGTGTGGGGTTGACGAATAAAATGAAGCGGAAGTAGCAACGCTCGACAGGACACTTCGCTGACAGGGCTCGTCAACAGAATCAAGGCGTTTCCATAGGAGGTCCACAGTTTTAACTTAACCTAACCTCCCCAAACCATGTCGTTTCTGGCACTCGCCGGCCGCTACCGCGGCACCGCTCGCTTCGCTCGCTCGGCTCGTGCGTAGGAGGTCGCAGTTTTAACCTAACCTAACCCAACCTAAACTCCCCAAACCATGTAGTTTCTAACACTAGCCGGCCGCTCGTCTATACCTACAGGTTTAGTTTGCATGCGGAGTAGCACTGTATATTATGGAACAATTTAGTTACTTTGGCCACTACAAAGTATACACGAGTATTTGCGTACTACTCTTGTATAGATTGGAAGACCTTGATTAAAAAGTGATTTCCAATCTATACGCGACTAGTTTCACACCCTTGCGTTCTAGCCTTGTACAGATTGGAAATACGCCGTCCCGCCATCTTCGTCTCGTCCTGCCGCGATGTCGAAGTCGCTTTTTGCCTAATTTAATATTTGACCTCGAAATATTAAATTAGGCAAAAAGAACGGTACATAATTCACTATCCAATACCTGCTATATTTCATATTTTTGAACGTTCCAATAAATTTTGTATTTGTTTGCTAAGCAATCAGAATTTTACCTTTTTACAAATTTAAGGATAACCCAAGGTATTCACGTAGAACTCGTATGGTTATTAAATTAGTGAAAATAATTTGTCATTTGCTAACTTAATTTCTAATGCATCTTTGCGATGAAAAACAATATGCTAAGTAATATTGAAATCCCTGATGCCTTTAAAGATAAAAAGAGTGTATGGAGTTTCTTACTCGTTCTTCTCCGTAGGACAAGGACCCTATTACGCTATTGAACGGGTTACTAGCGCATCTTTCTGACTGACTCCTTGACAAAAGTGTCTATCATTGGCTTGGTTGAAATAAATGCTTAGAGTTCTATTCAGTAACAATTTTTGGTTTTTGATTACTGTGTTCTACGAAGCAAATCTTAGACGTCACCAAAAAAGCAGCCAAGCTCAAATGGAGTTGGGACGTACACGTTTGTCGCGTGTCGGACGCATTGTTGGCTAATTCCTGAGTCGGCGTAAGATCCAGAAAACGTCCACCAGCATCGTGAAAGACTCAGGCATAGATGGCGACGCGAACTCGACGCGAGTATGAGGGATTGGTCCTTATTGGCTCAGGATCGAGTTGTGTGGAAAAAGGAAAGGGAGATTGTCCTGCAGTGGGACAAAACACACTGATTTATTATTATTACGTAGAGAAAAGTATTGTTTTCTCATGCTTTTTTTATAGCGATGTGACCACATAGGTTACCTACTCAATTTAATTTATTCGATTTAATTGAGAGAAGCACAGGACCGGTTGGTGAGGCCTATGTCCAATAGAGGACGTGTTTTGGCTGAAATTATGTTGAGTCATCATATTTTTTACGGTCGCGTATCATATTTTCATCAACATACTTACAACTTGACACTGACCTGAAAATTTCAAAAAAATTAAATAAAATTTGAGTCTCCGAGCTACCCTGGCGCTGATGGCCTTTTTTTTGTTGGTGGGAAATCATTAAATGACGTCTCCTGTTCTGGGCGAAGCCGGTGTGACAGACTTTTACTGACTAAAACCTACCTGTGTTCCTTCAGTTGCGTATATTCCAGGGCCACGGTATCTCTTTCGAACAAATCTCGTGGCAGGCATCGATCCTAGCAGACACCTTCAGTACTGCTGACATCTCTTTGAGGCGCGCGTGGAACACAAGGTGCGGCGCTGATGTTGTAACCGTATAAACCTACTCAACCGTATAATAACATATCTCAGAGAACCTTTAAATGTTGTTTTCGATATCTTGAAGGATATCCTCGTAATGTATGAAACATGTATGGAGGCAGACAGTGGTGTAGCCTTGCGAACTCCAAGTAAAATGACAACAGAACCGGTTAGCAATGCTTTCAAGTAATTAGCGGAGTAAGTATCGTCTGAAGATATTGGGACGGTAACCTCTGGTACCCTACACACTGAGTCAAGTTACAAACTGGTTTTAGTAAGCCTGTGGCACAAGGGAATTAAACCTTAACGTAAATGCTTCAATGTTTAATAGTTCAGCGGAAACTTTTGCTTTTGATAACAAAAGTTAAAAGTGAACCATAGACATTTAAAGGAAATTAAATAAACAAGTATTTTATACCACTAATACATGGACGAGCAGTCTCCTAGTAATAAACTTTATACGCTTAAAAGAAGGCTCCAACCACCACTGATGTAAGTTCAAAATTTTGTCGTTGATTCCAATAAACCTTTTTCGTTTTCATTTTCATAGAACATAAAGGTTTTTTTTTTTATTAAAGCGATCGCCTGTACTGTCGTGGCCGCTGTTTTGGCTTTGAAGCGTAGGTACGGAGGATTTTGTTATTTTTTTGAAGACTCGAAAATCGTACCAATATTTCATTTGCAATTATCCATCGGCGTAAGTTACCAACCTAGAATTTCATTTTCGGCTTATATTATATGCCCCGTAACTTTTGTTTAAGGTGAATGCTTCAACCAGCCCGCGAAATTCAAATTTTCTTACGTTTTTTGCAATTTGCAGGCCAGTGCTAGGATGTATGTTGATTAAAATATTATTCGCGCCTGTAAGACATATGTAGTTACAGAATTATAATCATCAAAATCATCAATACAACGGTCTAAGTTCATAAAGCTGTAGGAATGACTTTTTCTCTTTTTTTTTTGTTCTTAGGCATTTATGAACTTGGAGGGTTGTATTGGTGATTTTGATGATTATAATTCTGTAACTACATACGTCTTACAGTCGCAAATAATATTTTAATCAACATACAACCTAGCACTGGCCTGCAAATTGCAAAAAAACATTAGAAATTTTGAATTTCGCGGGCTGGTTTGGAGCATTCACCTTAAGATTCAACGTTTTGGATTTGGCGACTTATCCCTAGAGAAGTTTTCTTTATAAAGACGGTGAATAATGTCATATTGGACTGCCTTGGTCATCAGTACAATAAGTATTTTGCTAAGCAAACGTCTACATCAAACTGGCTGATCATTTTTACCATAGAACCTCAATAAAATGATCTCATGAATTTTAATCATGCCTAAGTTAGTCTTCTAGATCAAGCGTTGCTTAGTAACGTTAAATTATGATATCTTTGTATTCTCGACGCATACAAGGTCTCACGTAACACACAATGCCAGCTATTAATCTTTTGTGAACTTGATTCCACTGCGTGCTGGTATGAGGCCGTGGTTCTATTACCTATACCGATTATATGTACATAATTATATCAAGTAGGTACCTACATGAATGGGCAGCAGCGTTCTCCATGTATTTTACCACCACACTGCGATCGCCAACCCGCCTGCCAAGCGTGACAAATATGGTTAACCTACCTAAATTGTGGCGTTCCGCTTATAAAGGTACCAGTAGAGAGGTATTGAGTTAAGGCCGGATGTAGAATCTAGAAGAGTCCCTTTATTACGCTAAATACAAAAAAAAACCTAATACTTTTTTTGTAACCAAAAAAAGTATTAGGATATTTTTTTTGTCTGTTAAGACATCCAAGGTTGAAATTCTGAAAAAACTAGTCTCGAGAAAACGGAGTTTGAAAGTTAAGGTTATAAAAAAACAATGTTCTACTCTCGGCAATTCCTGGCTAACGCCCAACACATTATATGCATCGAGTATCACTAACATAACCGATACTGTACTGCCAATATACAAATAGTATTAAAATTCAAAAACTCGACATAATAATATATGAAAATATCGACATTTTATAAGACTATTTTTTACTAGACATTTCACTGAGCTAAATAATCCCTTCTCGATATTTTATAGGTCCGTGCGAATGTGGACTTCGTAGTAGACTTATTGAACATATAAAGTTTCAGTTGCATAGCTGACAGGTACTTTAAATTTTATTGATACCTAAAAACACTCCTATGTCGTCACTGACTCACTCACTGATAACCATCACAGTTGAGTCATCACAGTAGGGTATTTTCTGAAGTCCTAGAAAGGTGAAATTTGGTATGTAACCTAGTACACAAACAACAAAAACAAATCTAAAACTTGGAAATTTTAGCCTCCAGCCCCTTGAACTTGATATAGTCCTTATATAAATTCCATCTATACAGGAAGATTTTTTAGTCACCGTCCAAATTTTTTCTAGGCATTAGGTATCATTCAATAAATCCATTTTTGAAAAAAAAAAAATACGATACATAAAATTTTCATTTTAAATTAATTTCTTGAAAGAATTATTCGCTCTGCGTGGTCACTAAGTTTAACGTTAATAATACTACACTTGCCGCCCGTGACAGTATGAAGGGAAAATTTGCAACTTTGTTTATTATTGTTTTCAATTAATTTCGGCGGCGCGCGGGGTGGGCTGCCGAAATGAATACCTAGCGCGGTGCGTACGCACTAGGTAATAGCCCGCACTATTACCTAGCGCGAGGCGGTGTCCAGAATCATCAACTTTTTATAGATAACTTTGTGATGTGATATCTCAATATTTTTGTATTAAGTGATAGTAAAAGAAAAAACACGTATTAAATGATTTTCGCAAAATATTAATATATCATAATTTGGACGGTGACTAAAAAATCTTCCTGTATACATAAAAATGAATTTCTATTTCCCTTGGTCACGGTCATCACGCGTGAACGGCTGGACCGATTTCACTTTTTTTATGTTTGTAATTGTCAGAAGGTTCTTATGAAAGAAAAAATTTAAAAAATTGCGTGGAAATTATTATACCAATTCGAATTAAATAGTTATCGTTAAGATAGGACAACGTCTGTCGGGTCAGCTAGTATTCCTATAAATATTCACATATCCTTGTTATAAATAATAAAATACATATTTCAGGATTTTTAGTAAATCATCCCCCAACCTTTGAATTAGGGGATCAAAACGCCTAATGTCTACCCACTGTGTTTGATGATGAATTAAATACAGCGCGGCGCGGGCATGACATCCGAACACAAACGATTGTTACCGATTATGCCCGAAGTCAATATTCAAATTAAAAAATATATATTATCATAAGCTACCTACTTCTACAGATTCACGTAACAGTTATGTTACATAAAACCAAAAGATGCATAACAGCTTTATTATGTAACACCAACTTGAGACGGTGGATCATCAATCTATGTACCTACCTATTTCTAAATCCATGAAAATATTTCTTACCAGTCTATAGAAAGTCTATTAAGTAATGAGTAGCGCTAAAATTATGGCAGAAACCACGATTTATACAAAACCAAAAGTCATTTATTCAAATTAGGCTGCGGATCAGCACTTTTCGAAGGTCAAAATGATATAAGACAGTCCCCCAAAACGCCCGCCCTTCATCACTTCCTAGTGTTTTAGCTGGGAAGAAGTAGTGGCGCAACAAACTCCTCAGCAGCACAGCTGTCTGTTTAGGTAAATACATACATATACAGGATTTTTTTTTAACCAGTGCGCAAATTTTTATTGGTGGTTTAGTATCAGTAATAGAACACATTTCAAGTATTTTTTCAATACTTTTTTTTAATTTTATCCTACCTTATATCAGTAAACTATGAGCACCCTACATATTTCGTAATATGATATCGACGATAGGAATAGGTCAGTAACCGCGCGGCGTACGTACTTCGAACTTCTTAGAATTTTGACAGATCGAACAGCTGGTAAGTACTTGTAGCTACGCTCGATCGTTCACCTTCGCCCACGCGCCGGTGCCCCGCGCAAGTTACCATAAAACCAGTTTCAAAATAAACATCTTTCGTTAACGATAACTTAATTTAAAAAAAAAAAACAAAATAAAAATTGCAAGGTTATTATAACTTGTTTAAGTTTAATTTGTTAAAATGTGCGTACTGGTTAAAAACTTATCCTGTAATCAGTTAATCAGCCTATAATGTTCCCACTGCTGGGTCACAGGCCTCCCTCTCGGCGAGAATGAGTGCTCCGCATCCACTACGCGAGCTCAGTACGGGTTGGTAGATATCACATGTCTTCGAATTTAAAATTCTAGGACATGCCGGTTTCCTCACGATGTTTTCCTTCACCGTTTAGGCAGGTGATGAAATATTTACATAAGGTAAAACCAGGGTTCGAACTCGCGAGGTCACGACCTTTTGTAACTCGTAAGTCGGGCCCGATACCACTGGTCCACAATTGCTCCTGAATAACTTTTTATTTGACATCTATACAAATAAATAAAATTGAAGAGTCTGTTTGTAATTTTAAATTTACAATTTGTCACTCAATGCATTAAAAATACGGTAACTATATACGGTACTTACATCAAAAAAACATTTTCAAAATTTTTGTCTGTCTGTCTGTTTGTTCCGGCTAATCTTTGAAACGGCTAGACCGATTTTGACGGCACTTTCACTCGCAGATGGCTCATATTATAAGGAGGAATATAAGCTATCTTTTGTCCCGGTACCACGTCCATTTTCACAACCACATAGGCGAAATCGCGGGTACAGCTAGTTTAAAATAAGTATTTAAGAGTCAAATTGATATAAATTCGAACGTTGGAATTGGTTGAGCCTCCAGGCAGTCGTTTAAAAAAATGGACTTGTCGTAAATTGATAACAAGTTACTTAAAACCATTATAGGTACTTAATTCGCATAAAACAAGTATTTGCATACTTCAACAGATTTTAATTAATTTCAATGCCAAGGTTGTTTCCGCTGATTATTATATATTTGGCTGTCGTATAAAAATATAGAATTAAAGCTGGTACGAACGGCCACACACACATCAAGCTATAAATTTCCAGTATAAGCTGACATCTCATTGTACGAAAAGCCTATACAATGCTAGGTCAGCTTAAACTGGAAATGTATAGATTGACCTGTAGCCGTGTGGACGTACTTTTATAAATATTCAGAGTCAAATTAAATTAGCTGGCAATACTTTTCCGACATGTTGGGTATCAATACCGAATACTAATGGAACAAAAAAAAATATTCATCATTCGATGGGTGAAGGTCAATGGCCGTAATCGATCAGCTGTTTTTGTAATTTTTCGTGGAACTTGGCTATTATTTTCAAACACCAAAACAATAGTTGTTTGGTTGTCGTAATGTGCATGTCTGAGTCATTTAAAGTTTTGAACAAAATTAGAAAGATGAGAGATTTTCTTTTAATATCTATCATTTGTTTTCGATATCGATATTCAACAGGTAGGTAAAGTATTGCCAGCTAATTCAATGTAAACCTGTAGATTGATTAATCATTACAAAAAATGAAGGTCTTCTGGTCACACGCATGTTCGGAATAACTAACGAAGACTATTTTTTTTTTTAAATTGTTGTTTGTATTCATGTGGTGCCGGACGTAAAGAATAACACCACCCCATTTCTTCCCGTGGGTGTCGTAAAAGGCGACTAAGGGACTTACTAGAGAATGGGCAGCAGCGTTGTCTATGCATTTTACCATCATACTGCGATCGCGAACCCGCCTGCCAAGCGTGGCGATTATGGCAAAGCCCCCCAAATTGGGGGAGGCCTAAGTCCAGCAGTGGACGTCTTGCGGCTGAAATGATGATTCATGTGGTGGCCCAGTGGTAACAGCCGCGACTCACGAGTTATAGGACATAGGTTCGAAGCCACTTTGTGCAAAATTAATTAATCACCGGCATGTCTTAGAACCGAAAAATCGAAGACATGTGACATCTACCAACCTAATCTAATTTATTTTTATTTGACTCTTTCCTGCTGTATACCTATTGTGTGCCTTTTAAACTGTGCTAAATAAATGTATTTTCTTTCTTTCTTTCTTTACACTGGGCTCGCGTGGTGGATTGCGTCACTCCCGCTCACCAAGCGCAGGCCTCTGTCCCAGCAGTGGAAAATTTATAGGCTGACTATTTTATACATACTGTTAGGTATAATCTCGTGAACATGAAACATACAAGAAGTACCTACCTAATTAATTGTTCTTGGTATTCGTGTCAGACGATTTTACAGACTGCGTTATTCGCAATAACTGGAGATCGGATATTCAGATGCATATTCACCTAGAGTTGAAATGTTGGCTAATATGGAATGCGCGTTTTTAACGTGTTTTGTGTGTTGTTTTAACTAACACATACCACCCTACACACATATGTATTTGCATCTGGGGTTAAACATTAATTTTAAATAAATATGATGATCCAAGAAACCCGGCTTTAATAAAAAATACAAAGCCGCTTCCGTGCTTTCACAGGTAAATAGTAACATTAGGTAAATATGCATCTGAATATCCGATCACTGGTTATATCAAACAAATTATCTAAGTACAGTCAACTATGACATCTTTACTTTGTATGAGCAACTTTAACCATGAGTATAGTACTTAAATAATTATATCTCAATTACTAAACATCTGTATTATCATTTAATTTCAAAGCGATACAAGATACAAATGAAGAAAATTTGACTCTTTGTACACGATTTTCAGTGATGGCGATATAATTCAATTCATATTGATCTTTTACTCATAGGTAAAGTTGCTCATGAAATGGAAAGATGCCATAGTTGACGGTAGCTATCAGTGGCGTGCACAGGATTTTATGATCGGGTAGGCAGTTCAAAAAAAAAAACGTCTTTCGTAATTGCTCAAGTTAGTGAAGAAAAACTCACTAGGTGGTTTAAAAGTTTGAAATGGCGATTTCCTGATAATGCTAATAAATGATTTTGGCCACCTCAAATATCTGATCCAGGTGAGTGATAGTTGGAAAAGGCCCTTCATGTGATTCGTATATGTAAATATATTTAATAGGTAAATTAAGTACAGGTAACAGCAAAAATAATAAAGTAAACAAACTCATTTATAAATGACATCTACGCGCCTATCTTTTTTAAATATGATTTTAAACCATCGTCATAAAAAGTTGGTATGCGTCTTCATTCGACCAATAATTCTTTTTCCGTCGAAAGCACAGAAAGATGTGTAGGTACTTGTTGTTGACTTTGTGTGTTTCTTAAATAGGTACGTAAGAATACGTTGTAATGAAAAACTTCTTCGTAATACTTCTCTCAATACGATAATTACCAAAATCTTTGAGCAAGCCGCGGGATAGAAATCATGTAAATCTGCAAATCCCGAACAATTCCACACTCGAACTACTAAACTAGCAAGGAAAAAAAATAATTAAATGTGTGTAAACAACAACATAGCCGGTTTTAGTTGCTTAATTATTACTATGAAACTTACGAGTTGCATTACCTCTTTGCTGGGTTATAATTCTCGTTACTCAGGTACACATTTCCATTTAGATACACTTTTTAACAAACACACATTTTCAACACAAACCTCACAATCGAACAACATTTTGAAAAAAACAAACAAACAGCGTAGTAAGTAAAAATTAAAACAATTCAAAAAACTAATTGAAATAAGCAACAAATCTACCTAAATATTAACGTTTGTAAATGAATTAATCACAAGAAAACTCAATCAAAATAAAAACATAAAACAGCGCGCTTCACATGTACGAAATCAATATGGATCCTTTCGTAAACAAACAATTTCTAAATTTTGATAACTAAAACGTTGACAAATAAAATTGCATCATTGCGAATCGTAATGTTCCTGAGGCTACGTACATATTCAACTTGATCGCATAATACTCACAGCGCGCTGTGACAATACTCACCAATCGTGATTGGTTATCCTGCGGCAGGAATTCGCTTTATGTGTGCAATGTATAGACACGAAAATGTAGAAGAAATTACCACTACATGCGTACATTTATGAATGAAATAAAGACACGATCGTTCGCTGCCTGCTTACGTTGCGATCTGTTATGAATGCGTTGCCGTAGTAAATAGAACGGTATGAACGTTGCTATTATATTTACATTAGGCGTTTAAACTTTTTGAATGGTTTTATTATTTACTGTTAGTATAATTCTTTTATTTTTGAAATATTAGTAACTAGTCCTTATCTAGGGTCTAGACCCTAGGGTCTGCAGCTGAATACAAGTATTTTACATGAAGCGAATACCATCTATTATCTGAACTCCACAACCAAGTTTATTGTTAGTCTTGTTTTCTCATGGGTCACGAAAAGGAGGTTCTCAATTCGACTGTATTTTTTAGGGTTCCGTTGCCAAATGGCAAAAAATGGAACCCTTATAGATTCGTCATGTCTGTCTGTCTGACGGAGTATGTCACAGCCACTTTTTTCCGAAACTATAAGAGCTATGCTATTGAAACTTGGTAAGTAGATGTATTCTGTGAACCGCATTAAGATTTTCACACTAAAATAGATAAAAAACAATAATATTTGGGGTTCCCCATACATAGAACTGAAACTCAAAAAAAAAAAAACATCAAACCCAAACGTGTGATCTATGGATAGGTCTTCAAAAATGATATTGAGGTTTCTAATATCATTTTTTTCTAAACTGAAGACTTTGCGCGAGAGACATTTCCAAAGTGGTAAAATGTGTGCCCCCCCCCCCCCCCCCCCGTAACTTCTAAAATAAGGGAATGATAAAACTAAAAAAAATATATGATGTATTAATATTACCATGTAAACTTCCACCGAAAATTGGTTTGTACGAGATCTAGTAAGTAGTTTTTTTTTTAATACTTACGTCATAAATCGTAAACCACAATTTACCTTTCATTCAGTCAACTCAAATACAAAAATTAAAAAAAAAAACATAAACATAAACCTTATGCATAAACCGTGAATACCTGAAGGTTTGTACGGAACCCTCAGTGCGCGAGTCCGACTCGCACTTGGCCGGTTTTAAAATGTTTGTTACTTCAGAACTTTTGACTGGGTGAACCGATGATAATGATTCCCGTTCCCCGTGTGGTCCCATTTCAATTTGGTTCCGTTTTGACAATGGGATCCATGTGAAAACCATATAAGTCTTAAATTTGCATTATGTATGTGCGCGACAAATGGACGAATAACGCGATTGGATTAGTGTAAAAAAACACTACAAAGTGAAAAATTTATATGGGACCACCTTCCAAAAAAAAGAGTTAACACTATCGGATTACTATGTAAAAAGTTATGCGTGGTCAAACATAGAAAAATAAAAAAAACAAAAAAATATATATACACGTCAAATTGAGAACCTCCTCCGTTTTTTTGGTCGGTTAAAAATAACTTTAGTTTCAGAAGTAGGTGGCAAAAAACCTTAAATACAGACCCTAAGACACCGACTTCCGAAATAAAAGTTATTTTTCACTTTGTAGTGTTTTTTTAAGGAAGTCGGTTGTTATTTTTTTGAAAAAAGGTTTTTATTGCTACGACTGCTTCGTTTAGTCAAGTGGTTACTGCGGAGCATGAGGTCTCGGGTTCAATTCACAGGTCGGACAAAATGTCATTAGGTTTTGCCCTTTACGGTTTCTCAGTAACAGCCCAAAGTCTGGGTTTGTGCCCATTTGATGACGATAGGCTCGCCATCTATTACATGGGACTGAATCATAGTTCATAACTGGTGAAATGTGGCAGTAGGTACACCTCTGCCCAAACCCTTAGAGGAATGCAGGCGTGATGTATTTACTAAAGTACCATAAACACAGAACATCCTGATCTATTGTATTTATATTTATGTAGAACACTTGGATACAATCCACCTTTGCATGTTCGTCGACAAATAATATTTAATCAACTGTTCTAAGAATATCAGTTGTTCGAAGTGCATTGACGTCTGGTATGCCATTGTTTCCATCTGTTATGGATAATTAATGCGATGGTGCAGTGAGAAACAACACCGCTACATATACAAAACCAGTTTTAGTTGACCTCGCTTTGAATACACTTTTCGTACAATGAGACGTCAACTTATACTGGAAATGTATAGATTATATTTTGTTGAATGTGAGTTGACGTTCACATGGATTTAATAATAACGCGGCTGAATATTTTCGTGCATTGGATATTAAGCGCACTGCTTAGCACCGAAAATTGAAAATCGAACGGTGTGTTTGACACGCTGAGGTGCATTCTGTTGGATTCTGAATGCTCGGTTCAACTCAGAGAGTTGATAAATTCCTGTCGCGATATTTTTACGTCCTTGCAAACTTCAACTAAGTAACCTATATGTTACACTAGCTTCTGCCCGCGACTTCGTCCGCGTCAAATTTTTGCTGCCAAAAAACTGGCAGGCAATCCGATGCGACGGGAAGAGTCAGCCTTCCCGTCGCATCGGATTGCCTGCCAGTTTTCGTGCATTTTTCGTTGCTGCTCCGCTCCTTTTGATCGTAGCGTGATGCTATATAGCCTATAGCCTTCCTCAATAAACGAAGTGGCGGGCAGAAACTAGTAATACATAGTACCGAAGTGTCCCTCTTACTAACAAACCTGGAATACCTAAATGTATGGTGTAGTTAACGCGTTAAAATTAAAATCATAAAACATTTATTCTTTATAGGCGATAAATTACATAAGACAGTCCCCCAAAACGCCCACCCTTCACCACTTTCTAGTTCATTAACTGGGAAGAAGAAGTGGCGCAACAAACTCCCCATCAGCATAACTGTCTGTTCAGTTAGGAACAGTTGTAATTAAAATTACGAAACACGTTAATATATCTTCTTAGGCCAACCACCACACCGTTATCTGATCCCAAACTAGGCAGAGCCTGTACTATGGCAACCAGACAACTGATAAATATACATATATATTTCTAAATACATACATATTATAGATAAATTACACCCAAACACAGAACAAATTATTGTGCTCATCACACAAAGATTTGTTCTGGGTGGGAATCGAACCCACGACCTCAGTCTTTG
Source organism: Aporophyla nigra (assembly GCA_947507805.1). Lineage (NCBI taxonomy): Eukaryota > Metazoa > Arthropoda > Insecta > Lepidoptera > Noctuidae > Aporophyla > Aporophyla nigra. The sequence goes on along the minus strand of OX382308.1, from coordinate 8,819,718 downwards.
TAGTCAGGGTCACTAACCACTAGATTAACAGGCCAGTCAGTCAGTAATAAATAACAATAAGGTATAATGTTTGTGTAGATATACTACGTCAAAACGATTTCCCATTTTCTTCTCGTGGGTCTCGTAAAAGGTGAATAAGGGACTTAGTGGAGAATGGGGAACTGCGTTCTCTAAGCATTTTACCACCATACTGCGATCGACAACCCGCCTGCCAAGCTTGGCGATTACTGCTAACCCCCCTTTTTGGGGAGGCTTATGCACTAGACGGCTTTTGGTGGAAATGATGTTGAGGATGATGACATAAAACAGATTATTCTTTTGCTTTCGAAAGCAAAGACTCATAGATTCAACTGTTCAACGTATATTTTCTTCTTTCACAGAAACATGCCGGAAGTAGACGCCTCCAGGGAACTGGCTAACATTAAGGAGTGGCTCTCCAAGCAGCCTCATCTGCCTCATGAAGTCGGTAAGAGAACATTCAATATTTTGTGTTTTTTGCACGCTTTATATTATCACTTGTATGTTTATTTGTATGTTTGTTTGTAACCGACTCCTTATAGCGCGATTTTGACCCACTTTAAACGACCAGATTTCAATCAAACTTTGCACACCTGTCAAGGACCGATGACAATGCAATAATTTCATAAATTTGTGCCATTATCCTTGCCAGGGTTACCAGGACAGCAAAAAAACTGTCTTCGAAAACTACGCAGACATCCGTCACAAACTACGCTGACATACGCCACAAACTACGCTGACATACGTCATAAACTACGCTGACATACGTCTCAAAATTTGAAACACCCTAAAAATAGAAAATAAATAATATTAAAAAAAACACGCTTCCATTGAAAACCAAACTAAAAAGTACAAAATAATGGAAAAAAAAGCGTGGGGTGCTTTTTAAGGTATTTTTTTTTTTATTGATATCAGGCACCCCACGCTTTTTTCTTATTTTTTTGTGTTTTTTAGTTTTTTTTTAATATTATTTTTAATCTATACCGGTAAAATGTTACCGTGCGATAATTTCGAAACTCCACGCGGACGAACCTGCAGGCCAAAGATACACATACAAGGTAGCACGATGCGAAAACTAATCGGATATCATTCTGTTGGCGTAGTAGTAATTGATCAGCTGTGTTTGTTATTTTTCGCGGAACTTACATATGTTTTCGAATTTCCATAAACTTTAGCATAACTGTAGCATTCCAAAAACTATAGCCGTTTAGTTGCCCTAATGTACAAACGGCTACACATGAACCATGAACATTTCCAGTTTTAGCTGAGCTCACATTGTAGATATATGCAATTTTCGTACGATGAAAAGTCAGCTTATAGTGGAAATGCGTACTTATCACAGTGTCATTAAAAGTTTTGAACATGATGAGGATGATGAAAAAAAGTTATGTTGTGCCTTCTTTTCGTTTCATTACGTGCAATGTCGAGAGCCAACACGTAGGTAAAGCCCTTGCCACCTAATTTTACCCTTTATTTCCTCCGACTGAGTCAATCTATTTAAATAACATTTTCTCGTTTCTTTCTTTCATTTAAGTTTACTTTTGAGGCAGTCGGGTTTTTTGATTACTCCTGTATTGTTCCTATGACTATTCTCTGTTAAAAGAAGATACATACACCGTCCATCATCATCATCATTTCAGCAGTGTGACGTCCACTGCTGGACATTGGTCTCTCCCAATTTGTGGGACTTTGCCGTAATCGCCACGCTTGGCAGGCGGGTTGGCGATCGCAGTATGGTAGTAAAATGCATAGAGAACGCTGCTGCCCATTCTCTAGTATCTTCCTTAGTCGCCTTTTACAACACCCAAAGGAAGAAAGGATGCTTTTTTTACGTCTGGAACCACACTGACACACACTCCATACATGTATTTAATTCCTAAGATACATAATGTTCGGTACATCTCGATATCTGTGTCATAATCAGCCGGTCTATTCTGGAGAAATCTCGCCGTATACATAGGAGAAGTGAGATTGAAGTGAGTTGTCATTCCACCTAATGTCACAATTGACAGTTCACTTCGCATAAGTTTTCACGGTGATATGTTTACAGAATAAGCCGGCACGCGGCAATTTGCTTAGCGTGATCTAACCATGTAGTTACGTTTCAATAACCAATTGGAAGCTTGCTCAACAGATAATAACTTGAGAATTTACGTAAATATTGCATCGAGTATAAATTGTATCTTGACGAAACCTTTTAACTCTGTTACTCAATATATCGACCTTCACACATCATGTACAATTCCATTACGCATCGGCATAATACAAGTCAATTTGCTTGTAACAGATCGAAATTAGTTTTCGATCTACTTACACATTTTTTCATGTGCCTAGATCGAAATTAAATCAATTATTTCCTACACAGGCGTAGACTTGTGGATAAATAATAACTGACGCATGGGTCGATTGAAAGTTTAGCTACGCTTGCCGAGGTCGGTCTGTGGATGGGTGACCATGATGATCATCACACATCACACATATCAAGACCCCCCCATGCTACGAAAAATACGTTAATCCGTTGGTCCCGGCTGTCAATTATAGGTCATCAAGTCAGAAAACCGAAAGTCTGACAGTCCTACAAAGGGGTACGTATCGTATTACCCAAATAGCCAGTAACTGATTTGTGGAGGTCATATACGCAGCTGCTCGCATGTTGAATTCTGATATTTAGCTGCATCCGCTGACCCCGAATTAGTTTGCCAAGGCTTGGTAAATAATTACTTGTCCAGCCACAAAACTATGGACTTTTCGAAGGAAAGACATCAAAGCTCATTTCTGTAGTTAATATTTTTTTAAGACAGACAGTATTCTAGTTCTCTTGGTGCAGTTCATAATCAGCCTATAATATTCTTACTGCTGGGACACAGGTCTCTTTTCTGTAAGAGGAAGTGTGTCATAATCCACCCTACGGGCCCATTGCATGTTGCTCACAAACCTCCGCATCTTTTGGTTCGAGGACATCCTGGTTTCCTTACGATGTTTTCCTTCATCGTTTTGAGAGCACTGGTGGTGGCATGAAATACACCAAGTAAAGGGCCTGCCTGAGTTCGAATTCGCGACTTACAATTCGTAAGTTGGAGCCGATACTCAAAGTTATTGCAACATGTATTCGACCAGCCTTCCGGCTTAGACTTATATATTCAGTTACGCCACATTACGTCTAGGTAGAACTTCTTAAACTGGGTTAAAAGCTGTAATTGCCAAAGTGTTAATAGATCAATATTCTATCATCCTGTAACAGAATTACGGATAGGAACGTCCGAGCAGTGCGCATTAAATAATAAAACAGAAGAGCTCAAGAAATCCGACAAGGTGATAATTAATTTGCAATATCATCAGCTACTGCTGGACATAAAACTCCTCAAATACACGCCATTTTGATTTATTCTCGGCCATTGTCATACAGCTGGTTCAGTACAGGCGCGGTCCTAGGGGTCATGACCCCCCCCCCCCCAAAGACAGTCATGCTGTCGAAACCCTGAACGATTTGCCTGTCTTACTATCTTAAAATTGTTCTCACTTGAGCCACGGAGACTCTGATGGACATTTGCAAAAAGATTACAACCCGGGACATCATGCTGATCAGTAGCGCTTGCGACTACCAGACCAAAGAGGATACATCCTCTTTGGTCTAGTAGTCGCAAGCGCTACTTCCTTCCTAAAAATATTCTTCAATACTTATGGTGACCCCCCCCAAAATGTTAGGCTGCGACCGCGCCTGTTCAGTATCCAGTTCCTTCACCAAGATCGCAGCTTCACTATATTTGCCAGGTATAAACTCAAGATTACGTACCCGGTCCCAACGATCGTCCGCTCTTCAGCAAAAAAAAGGCTCACAGCGCAATGGTATATTATCATCTACGCGAACTGTCATCCACTGAGCAGGACATCTAGTTAGAACAAGTGATAGCTGATAGAGTAAAGCTGTGACCGAATGCTAGCCAAAGAAACGATTTAAGGGCCGTCCAAAAGCCCTTTGAGTTGATAATATCATCAAAGTTACCGAAATCACCTGGATGAGGGATGCACGGAACTGAGAAGTCATCATCATCATCATTTCAGCCGTAAGATGTCCACTGTTGGACTTAGGCCTCCCCCAATATTGGGGGGCTTTGCCATAATCGCCACGCTTGGCAGGCGGGTTGGCGATCGCAGTATGTTGGTAAAATGCATAGAGAACGCTGTTGCCCATTCTCTAGTAAGTCCCTTAGTGCCTTTTACGACACCCACGGGAAGAAATGGGGTGGTGTTATTCTTTACGTCCGGCACCACACGGTACTGAGAAGAATGGTGGGTGATTACGGGCTGATAAAACTACTTTCAACTAATCCAATGGCTCTTAACTAGTTTTAAATAATGCTTGAGACTGGAGTGGGGTTCTGTAATACGAGTTTACTAAGACTTGCTTTCGAATGCTAGTGATATAAGCGCTCTTCAGAAGAATTCAAGTTACACCAATATCTTTTGAACCATCATTGAATTTGTATGAATACATAAAGTTTAGGCACATTGGTTTCGTCATGGTCCTTTTTATAGGACCTCTTTCTACATATTAATGTAGATTTCGTCTGTGGTTGTTGCTAAGAACGGTTAGCTTCGGGTTAGTAATAAAATAATCTTCTTTGGTTTCGTTGATTGTATTAATAAATTATAAATTATTTATAAAGCGTTGTGTATACGGTGACGTACATATAACGGTTTGTCAGTAACTTTTATTGGCTAACGTACATAGGGCGATAGTGTAGCAATTTTAAAAACAAATTCCTGCAAGATATAGCGGAAATTGAAATTTTTCGTACTGACAAAAAGACACCAATAAGGTGCAAGCAAAAATGAACCTTACTCTTAACATATAATTCACTCCTTGACGTACAGGCGCCAGTACACAAAGCTACTACAATCCGTCTAATTTCTTTTCAACTATATTGCTAATGTATTAGGTTCAAGATTGTTTGGGAAGATTTAACAGTTTCGGATAGTTTGATGTTCTGGCGTCTGTATCTATGTACATAAGGATTCGTGCTTACCGAAGTGTCCAGCATGTTTAGATACATATTACTAGATACTTAGAAAGTGAGAACTTTGCTTTTTCATGGTTTTTCATTACAAATCTATTTTCTATAAATATCTATTTTTATATACCTACTATAATTTAAAGTCGATTTTCGTGTCTGTCTGCGTCACCGTGTGGTTTTTTTTTCTACTAAACCACACAACAAATTATGATGTGGTTTTAATCATCAGTTAAAGAATTTATTCTGGATGGCTTATGTGCATAATATTATAATTAAATATTTAAAAGAAATCGATGTTTTGCAAAGTATAATTGTGCGAAGCAGGGGCAGGTTGAGAGTATTTAGATGATAAATCTTTTTAGTACCTGTGTTTATGATAATTACGCGGTCGGAGGATAAGTTTGGCACAGTTAAAATTATTATAGGGAGGGAACTGCAGAAAACTAGTTTTTTTTCTACAGTAATGCATTAGAAATACATTAAATTAATTTGAAAGAATATGATCGAATTTCGAACAATTGGTGACCACTACTTAAATAAAATAAAATAAATACTGATTTTGATGTCATTCCATTGTGTATTATGTTTTCGAGGCATGCGGTGCTAACCTCTATGAAATTGTAATAGTGTTACAATTTATCTCAGATAACATTGCAGATTAGTCATAAAAATTAAAATTAGAGGTGTCAAGGGACACCCAGATGGAACGAAGTTCCTTTCCAGGATTCATAATTTTTATATTTTTTTTTATTATTTATTATGTACAAAAAACCTGTATACACTCAACAAAATATTCTCTCTCTCTCTCTCTCTCTCGCCCGCTCTCTCGCCCGCTCTCTCGCCCGCTCTCTCGCCCTCTCTCTCCCTCTCTCTCTCCCTATCTCCCTGTCTCACTCCCTCTCTCTCTCCCTATCTCACTCCCTCTCTCTGTCTCCCTCTCTCTATCTCTCTCTGTCTCTCTCTCTCCCTCTCTCTCTGTCTCTCTCTCTCTCTACTCACAACAAAAACAAACTACAATATACAAACAACAAAATATATACAGTCGAATTGAGAAACCTCGTCCTTTTTTTGAAGTCGGTTAAAAAGTGTCGTGACAACTTTTCGTAAGAATTTTTTCCGTCTAGCCCCCTTTCACAACGTGCGATAAGGAACTTCGTTCCAAAATCATAATCATTTCAGCCGTAAGATTGACGTCCACAGCTGGACATAGGCCTCCTCCAATTTGGGGGGATTTGCCATAATCGCCACGCTTGACAGCCGGGTTGGCGATCGCAGTATGGTGGTAAAACGCATAGAGAACGCTGCTGTATATTCTCTAGTAAGTCCTTTAGTCGTCTTTTACGACACCCACGGGAAGAAATGGGGTGGCGCTATTTTTTAGGTCCGGCAAAACAAGGAACCGAAAAAAATACATTAAGAAATATTCTGCCTTGAACTAATGATATGTTAAGTGAGTTCACGTGAGAGGTTGAAAGTGTTGACCACAAGATTGATAGTAAACAAGCTATAGGAGAAACCAGTATAAATTATGTTTTAATAGCATGACGCGTTGGTCCCGACTGTGATTTGTAGATCTTTGACTGTCTTTACGAGTAGTCAAACAAAGGAAGGCAAACATCGTGAGGAAACCGGCTGGCATGACCTAGAAACAAAAATTCGAAGACATGTGACATCTACCAACCCGCACTAGGCCTGTGGATTACGGCCCACTCCCGATGAGAGGGAGTGGGCCCGTGTCCCAGCAGCGAACATTTTATTTTATCTGTCTGTCTGTTTGTTCCGGCTTATTTCTAAAACTGTTAGAGGAATTTTGACGGGAGTTTCACTGGCAGAGAGCTGAGCTTATTAGGCTTTTTCATATAACATAGGCTTTTTCCCCGGTAGAACGTTTCCATAGGATAGTTCTCGAGATGGCGAAGCCGGGTGCAGAGTTAGCCCGTTAAAAACTCTTGTATTGTAATGAAATAACGGATTTCACGGTATAATTTATTTCGAAACGGTAATTATTCTTTAGCATTTGGTTTATTATTTTGTTAATGTCTGTTACTAACGTTCAGTGGCGATAACTATTGATTAAAATGGTGATTTAAGTAATACTAATTGAGTAATTGAATTGAACATTCGACTGATAGGTCAGATGTGGTCTGATGAAATGGAACAGTTACTTAACAAATTAAAAAAAAAATGTTATTTGATCATGTTATTAGCACGAAACCGGTTGAAGAGCTTAGGGAAGGCCTATGTCCAGCAGTGGACGTCTGTCGGCTAAAATGATACTGGTCATGATCATATCATTGTATTTTATAATCTGCTTGAGTCTTTTGGGTAAAAATAATGTCAGTAACTATTGAAGTTTTTTTGCCTTTTAATATTTTTGCTTATCCATTTACCGACATGACATGGGTAGACTGTTGAACCTAAACTGTTCAATGATAAATGATTTCATACTTGTAAGTAGGTTTATCTTTACCAAGAATCTTCCGTGCCTCGGAAGGCACGGCTGTCGTTTTAACCGACTTCAAAAAAAAGAGGAGGTTATAAATTCGTCTGTATTTTTTTTTAATATTTGTTAGCTCATAACTTTTGACTGGGTGAACCGATTTTGATGATTCTTTTTTTATTTTAAAGCTGGTGCTTTCCGTGTGGTCCCATTTTAATTTGGTTCCATTCTGATAATGGGGTCCATGTGAAAACCATATAAGTCTTAAATTTGCATTAAGTGTTTACGAGACAAATGAACGAATAAGTTAAAAATAAAAACTTTTTACACAAAAATAACAACCAACTTCCTTAAAAAATACACTACAAAGTGAAAAATTACTTTAATTTCGGAAGTCGGTGGCACAAAAACCTTAAATACAGATCCTAAGACACCGACTTCCGAAATTATAGTTATTTTTCACTTTGTAGTGTTTTATTTTAATGTAGATTTTAGACAGTCGTTACGGGTCGTCAGAATCCCGAAAGTCTGACAACCAGTCTTTCCAAGGGGTATCGTATTACCCAGTAACTGGGTTGTGGATGTCAGATAGGCAGTAGCTCCATGTAAAATACTTGTACTCAGCTGCATCCGGTTAGACTGAAAGCCGACCCTAACATAGTTGGGAAAAGGCTAGGCAGATGATGATGACTTGTAAGTAGGTTTGCACAAATACTTTTACAAGTCAATCATATTTTAAAAACTAGATGAGGTCGGCGTTTCCCAGCTAACTCTGAGAAGAAATGCCGAAACAACCTCAGACGTTACAAAGTCCAAACATAATCTTGGTCAGATCATGTGAAAACCATATAGATTTTTTATGAAACTTTTGAGGAAGAACCACACAAATTGAGTGGATCTGTCTACATAAGAAAAAAAAAGAGAATTATTGGTCTTCAGTCTGTGAACGTTCTTAAAACCCCCTCAGATGTACACGGCTACATATTAAGGTATGTATTTCCAGTATAAACTGATCTCACATTTTATGGGATTTCCGTACAATGAGAGTTCAGCGTGAACTGGAAAAGTATAGCTTTATAGGTAGCGGTGTGCATACAGTTATGCAATAACTATTTCTTTAGATTGATTTAAAAATATCACTCATCTGTCTTATTACCATAACCGCAGAGTTACTTTTTGCTTCCATGTTTCTTGGCACTCGGACATTGAGCTGTCAGTACAGCATCATTGTAACAATATAAGTAAAAGTTGCTTTGAATTCAATAGAGCGGTGTCAACGACCTCTGCGTGAAGATTGCTAGTCAAAATAATTATGGTGAACACGAATGAGGCAACACCGATGTTGCGTAGACGCATGCTTTGTCGACTGACATATGACATCATGTGTCAAGTTACACGTATTAGTAGTCAATGCAGCCAGTGTTACTGATAAATTTTATGCCGGCTTCAATGTTACGCTTCTTTTAGTTTGTTGGCATGACGCTAAAGGCCAGCCAATGTCTTTATTTCGATCTGTACCGAGATTTGGAGCTTCTAACTTGCCTTGGCATTTTTAACATAATGAAAACACCAATTATACCTACCGTTAAGTAATAATTGGTCTTGACATTTGTCATAACGGTATGTTTTTTGTCCTGAGATGTATAGATATAATAAATGAATAAATTAAACATAACTGAATTGATCTGACATAACAACGAAAAGCATAGACATGTACCTTCTGTCTATACAAAAAAAAACTATATGTCTATACTAAAACTATCCATGAACGCATTTACTGTTGGATATATGTACATAATTGAAATAAATATACCAACATTAGTGTCGTAGATACAATCTAATGTTGTGTACGGTTCACGCTTTCTCCCATGATGAGTAGGTAAGTGGTTCTTGGAACGGTATTCACTACATGTCGACTGGAACACCAAACACCGACGTCATCAACCTATAGAAAGATTATCGTAATAGCGGATAGCTTCAATAGGACATCATTATGTTATACAGGGCCAAGTTAAATTAGTTGGGAGTACTTTATCCATGTTGCACCCTACCCTCATCGCTTAACTATTATGCCGTTTCTTGTGTGTAGTCTACCTTGTTTTGATTTGTTTATGTTTTATTAGTGTTATGATTGTTTTTAAGTTTCCTAGACGAAGTATTCGTGTAATGTTAGTTTTTTTTAAGTTTTCGTGTTTGTGTTTTGTTAGAATCTACGCTTACTGGCGGATAAAATTATTTTAAACTTATATTTTCTCTATAAGTGAATGTATGTATATTCTTTTGAGAAAATAAATATCTTTAACCGTATGTGTGGAGTAATCGATAACGAAAACGAAAGAAACGCAAAAAAAAGCAAACAAAAAGTCAATGCACGGTTTTGATCAGCTGGTTTCAGAATTTTTCTTGGTACTTAAATATTTTTTATGAAATTGCAGTCGTTTGTTCAAGTCATTATTTATAGTATTGAACAAGGTTGGAATGTTTTTTTATGTCTTTCTTTTTCGATATCGATACCCAACCCTGTCTATTAACCTACTTAAAAAAGAGGAGGTTCTCAATTCGGTGTACTTCTTATGTTTATTTTCTTAGAACTCCGTCATTTATGAACTGATTTCGAAAAATCTTGCAATCTTCCCACATAAACTTTTATTTGGTCGGCGGATCAAAGTTAATATTTTTTAATTATGGTCGAATCGGCGACCACTGGTCATTATAAAATGTCTTTTCCCAAATCGGAATTCTTGAAAAAAAAAAAAGGTTTTAAAATCGTCTTAGATAATGCAAACTAAGTTATAGCCTTCAAGTAGACACGCAATAACGGCGATCCAGTAAAAAAGAAAATATCTTATTCTATCAAACCAAACAAGAAAATTAAGGTATTAATTTTAGCGCTTGCTCGCTAATCAATCCATTCATCGCAGAGTTCACAATATGAAGCAAGTTGGGAACGCCTTGAGGTAGCGGTCATTTACTTATTTTTACTGTTCCTAAGAAAATAGTTAAAAAAAACTAAAAAACACGCTTCAGGTGTGCAAAGTTTGAATGAAATCTGGTCGTTTAAAGTGGGTCAAAATCGCGCTATAAGGAGTCGGTTACAAACAAACATACTAACATACAAATATACAAACATACAAACATACAAGTGAAGCTAATATAAAGCGTGTAAAAATAGAACGCAATACGATTTTGCCCAATAGCTTGCCTACGCGCACGTATACATGTGGTGCACCCCTTTCCTTAATGACATGCATTACATTCTATATGACTTTTAAATTTTAATCTGACACTTCATCGATTAATTCTTCGTATTTGATTCTGTATAATCTGCAATAGCATAACGCGCTATCAATAACAACGTGAATCATTTTTAGGGTTCCGTACCCAAAGGGTAAAACGGGACCCTATTACTAAGACTCCGCTGTCCGTCCGTCCGTCTGTCACCACGCTGTATCTCACGAACCGTGATAGTTAGACAGTTGAAATTTTCACAAATGATGTATTTCTGTTGCCGCTATAACAATAAATACTAAAAAACAGAATAAAATAAATATTATAGGGGGCTCCCATACAACAAATGTGATTTTTTGCCGTTTTTATAGGTAATGGTACGGAACCCTTCGTGTGCGAGTCCGACTCGCACTTAACCGGTTTTTCAAAATTATTTCTAGTCCATTGCGTCATTTGTTCAAAAATATATGAAAAAATCGTTGGAAAAAATTGTCTGCTCAAAAACTGTCAAAATGAAAGCTATTCTAATAAGAATAGCGTAATATAGCGTACTCGTAATATTTATTTAAAGCAAATATTAATATACTTGTAAGTATTCTCTCTCTTTCTTTTCTGGCATTTAACCAGGCTCTCAAGGTCCCATCCATACTGGCAACCAGACAGACAAGACCACCTATAGCAATTTTCTCGAAAATGTCAGTGTTTATGCAATAATTTTTACTCAATTCTGGTACATACATTATCGGGTTCTATTATCGATTACCTCTGGTTATCATAATCATAACTAGCCTATAATGTTCCCACTTAGGGGCCATCCATAAATTACGTCACACATATTTCATGATTTTTAGACCCCCCCCCGTCTTTGTCACAGCTGGTCACATTTGTGAGACCCCCTCCCTATTGTGACGCCATATATTTTGCAATTTTACATCACATTGAATTTTATTAAATTTTTTCTTTCATAGTTCATATTTCGTGTTTTAATAGTACGAGTACTTTAAATATGTATATTCAATTTTGAAATGTGACGTCACAAAATTTAGGGCCCCTACCTTGTCACACAATGTCACAATTCGTCGACCCCCTCCCCCCCTTAATGTGTGACGTAATTTGTGGATGGCCACTTATGGTACACAGGCCTCCTCTCTGTGAGAGGGAATGGGTCAAAATTCACCACGCGGGCCCAGTGCCGATTGGTAGATGACACATGTCTTCGAGTTTTTGGTTTTAAGGACATGCAGATTTCCTCACGATGTTTTCCTTTTCCGTTTTGAGAGTAGTCGTGATGAAATTAAATACACAAAGTCAAGTGCCTGCCTGGATTAAAACTCGAAGTCGGGGCCGATACCACATCATAGTATACAGCTGACCTTAGGAACGTCCTAAACGGTATTAAAACATGTGACTCTAATGGTGTTATATCAATAATGTATTGTCGACCTACATTTTTCTAGTCTTTGTGTACATACAAAATTCACACCTTTGGTCGTGGTCTTTCAACTTCACCAATAAATATTTACTTAGAATATGTATACGAAGTGTTAGTCTCTATATTTGCTTTAGCACTGCAGTAGCTGTTTTATTTTCATATTCACTTGTTGCCGATAAGCTCGAGGTGGTTGGAATATTGTTACTTTAAGTTATTAATCAATCTACGTCACCACCAGCAGATATTGACCTAAATTACGATGTATCCCGCAAAAGTAATCCTGCTTTTAAGGTGAATGCGCTAAACTAGTCCACGGATATCAGTTGTTTTTGGTTGTGTATTCTTATTTTCCCTATTAATGAGTGGTTTTTATCCACACGGATACGTTAACCCCATTGTACCTTATACTCTATTTACACATAACTATACACCTATAAATAATACTATATTTTACTATATATATTATCTATATATATAAAATGTTATGTTGGTTTGTGTACGCTTCACAAACTCAAAAAGTTCTGCACCGATCGAGCTGAAATTTTAGCATGATACATAATCCGCATCAAGGATTGTTTTTATCTATTTTTTGCATCATTCACATATTCGCAACCGCGAAAAAACAGTATTTTTAACGATCAGCTGTGTACCAGTGACCGCGCCATCTGCCGGAAGCAAGGAAAACACTCGAATGTGCCACAGCGAAGCGTGGCAGGGTACAGCTAGTATACTATGAAATAGAAAAGAGAAACACTGGTTGACTTCTGAATTAAGCCACATGCATTTAGTCCTTTCTGGTTGTATGAGTATGTTGTTTAAAATAACATTCATGACCGTAGCAAATGTGGCTTTATAGAATTCTAACTATTTAAATCAATACAACTCTTGAAGTTCATTTAAGCCCACTGAATGACTATTTCATGGAAAGTATTGCTGACATGCGTATGCGTATTGCGGTCGCGAATCATATGTTGTTCAAAATACAGCCTTACATAGGCCTGTAAATTGCAAAAAACATACGGAAATTTACCTTTTGCAGGCTATCTTGGCGCTTCCACCTTAAATAATTAGTTTTTTATAGACAAACAAGTTATCGGTACCCGAACAATAGCACCATCCTATTTCATCCCGTGGGTGTCGTAAGAAGCGACTAAGGGAATTACTAGAGAATGGGCAGCAGCGTTCTCTATGCATTTTACCACCATACTGCAATCGCCAACCCTTCTGCTGTGGCGATTATAGCAAACCCTCCCAAATTGGGGGAGGCTTGAGTCCAGCAGTGGACGTCTTACGGCTAAAACGATGATGATGATGATGAGAAAAACAAGAAAGAATATGAAAAGTCACTAACCCTGACGGCTCAGATGAAATAAAAATGGAAGCCGAGGCTGTGTTTCGTGACGTAAACAATCCATAGGTATTTTCCATTCTGCAATTATCTTTCATTTAAGTGTTCGGCATCTATACATGTATAAGATTTGATTTCCGTTCTAAAACACGTTGTTATGGTTTGTCGGGTAAACCCAAGCCAAAGATAATCTTTGTTTTAAAATGGTCTAATAACATAACCATGTTATTAAACCGCTTATTTTGAATTATCGTAGATACGTAACCACATATCTACGATAATCAAGTATGCTAGTTTTTTTGTGGTTGATCAATGCACGTGTTTGCTTTGTAAGAGAATTAAGAGGATTTTACTCTGCAAAAAGAGTATTTTGCTCTGCAAAAGGAGTTTTTTAACCTGCAAAAGGAGTTTTTTACTTTGCAAAAGGAGTTTTTTACTCTGCAAAAGGAGGCAAATTATTTAGAAATTCTCATTAGCAGCAACGAGTCTGGATTTGTGTCCAATAGGCTTGCCCATACATGCGACTTAAACCTCACTGGCAAGATGTGGGTATGCTATGGTACACCTCTGCCTAATCCTCCGGTAAAACAGTCTTGATGATACGTTGTTAAGAAATCAGTCGAATTAAAAGTAAATATATCTGTATCTAAATTATTTCTTTCATTCTAGATGACATCCTCCTCCTCCGCTTCCTGACAAGCTGCCGCTTCAGTATGGAGCGAGCCAAGCGCACCATCGACCTGTTCTTCACTATCCGCGCCAATGGCCCTGAGCTGTTCTGCAAGCGTGACCCCTGCGCTCCGGACATCAGACGCGTCTTTGAAGTCACGTGAGTTACTTTTGGTCTGACATTTATCATCATCAGTATCATTTAAGGGTTCCATAGTCAACAAGGAACCTGTATAGGTTCCCCATGTCCATGCATCTATCCGCAGCTGTAAGTTGGTATGGATATACCTAAGTACATATTAGTCAGGCCTATAAAGGTGGTAAAATAAAGTCTTGAAATGGATGTTTTTTTTACTCGTGTACCACACGATGTGGGATGTCGTGAGATAGGTCTTTCAACACACTTTTTCGTTTGATCGGGATCCGTTTGCGAAATATTAAGATTTTTTTCCTGGGTAGGAAATCATCAAATAACGTGTCAGACGTTTATTGACTATAACCCACCCGTGTTCCTTCAGTTGCCTGTGCCAGGGCCACGGTAACTTTTTCGGACAAATCCACGACCCTGGCAGGAATTGGAGCCATCATGTCGACGTGTGGTGCCGGACGTAAAGAATAACACCACCCCATTTCTTCCCCTGGGTGTCGTAAAAGGCGACTAAGGGACTTACTAGAGAATGGGCAGCAGCGTTCTCTATGCATTTTACCACCATACTGCGATCGCCAACCCGCCTGCCAAGCGTGGCGATTATGGCAAAGCCCCCCAAATTGGGGGAGGCCTAAGTCCAGCAGTGGACGTCTTACGGCTGAAATGATGATGTCGACCAAAAGAGAAACAAGATCTACTACAGCCACGGTAGCTTTACTGGTCCAAAAAAATGCTTGTGTTAACCGCTTACTCCATAGAAATGTTGCGTTGTTGGTCTTAGAATTAAAACTATGAGTACTTGACTAGGACGCTAAGATCTATAGTTTTATATTCATATAATTTAATAGATAGTAGATCTTCGTAAAAGTAAGTTATACCTACTAGGTAAACAGGATATTGCTCAATATTTAATTGGTTGCCACCTTTCGTTATGGGTTTTTAATGTATAAAGTTTCCAAAGAGAGTCAACACGTTTTGATGACGTCTGCAAATTATATTTCGATGAATTCCCCTCATTAGGAAATACCGGTTTGATCAAAATTATACGCCTAATGCGGAATAAATGGTGATGCATGCATGTTTTTTGGATTTTGGTAAAATTAATACGAATACAAACAATTTGAAGTTGCAGTACAACACAGCACATAGATAAGCAGCCTATAATAACTAGCTTACCAATGAGTCCTCATCATAGCATATCTACCTCTTTGCAAATTTATGGGAAATTTGTGGTTACTACGTTGATTTGGTTTTATATAACTTACTCATAAGCGTTTTATGTAAAGAAATATCGTTTTTCTTCCCAAATAAAATAAAATAATGTTTACACTGCTCGGACAAAGGCACCAGGAAGTTGCACTAAAGGTGCTAATTAAAAAGTAAATTTTAGAGGTGACACATGAGGAAAGAATTGTCCAAACAGTTATAGAAGACATATAATGTTGTTCATTCAAATAATTTGCTCTTTGTATATTATGTTGGTTCATTAAGTTTTATGTTTGCTTAGACAAATTCCTAGATAATTTTTGATGATTTCAATAACCATGGTAAAGGTTTGTTACTGTATTAGCTACTGCAATGTTGGTCTAGTACTGCTGACACGACTACCGATCCGATCCTGAGTTCGATCAAAGAGTTTTTGGAGTTCACTTTAGGCGCAGACGGTGGACAATTTATCCGCGACGTTAGAACTCATAGAAATGTATGCCATAATGCAGACGAAGGACATGTAAACTGCTGGGATTTGCGTTGGGCTCTCAGAATTAATGAAAATGGTTTATTTCAAAGAAAATCTACAGTTACGTTCTTGGCTCGCATTTTTGAGAATGATTTTTCGATGTTGATTCATTTGTTTATAATCATACCAACAATCTCTTCATTACAGGGACATGCTGCCTCTCCCTTACAAAACAAAAGAAAACTACAAAGTCTTCATCTATCGTCTCAACAACCCTGACCTGGACCTGTTCAACTTCGTGGATGCTGTGAAGACTTTCTTTATGCTGGCTGACACCAGGCTGACTGAGGATCATGAGATTCCTGCTGGGGAGATCCCGATCTTTGATGCAGCTAACGTGTCTCTTAAGTTCATTGGAAAGGTTAACCTGTCTGCGCTTAGGAAATATATGATGTACACACAGGTATGTTCTTTCGTATAACAGGTACCCACTTCTATATGTGCATTACAACAATGTATTTGGTATACTGCTGTCGCTGACACGTTTCTGTTCCCCCCGACCCTTGCTCGACGAAGTACCAACCCGTGCCGTAGCCTTTAGCTTTAAATTAATTCCTAAATAATAATCATTCGGATCCAGCCCGTCTCTTGTTGCCCTCTACCAGCGACGCCCTAAGCCGCGGTCCGTACTCCACAGGAGGTCCTTAGCGAGTAGTCGCTTTAGTTATTAAGTTTATTAGCCCTGGCTGGAGGCCTTCCTTTGTTTAGGGATTCGCAGGCAAACCCGGTTAAGTAATCGCTACCTCTCAAGGTCAACTACGAAATGTAATTTACAAAAAAAAAAAAAACACGTTTCTGTAGAGCGTCAGGGATGTTCGTAGCTGCACGTGCAAATGACATTTTTGCGATCATGCGTAAACGATCCGCATCATACTGCGTTTGATCTTCTTCTAAGCGTGTCGATAGCAATCTAAATACAATCAGCTTAGAATTTGGTTATGAGCTTGTCACTTTCACCACTTGCATCAACACCTGAAACGTGCTGACAGCAGGACACGCTCGACAAAATAATTAGTGTCCCACATCTACAGCACCTACGCATTTACTCTCTAGGGCGTTGTCATTTGTGAATCATTACCTGCGCAGCAGTGACAGCAGTCTCCTGAGCATTGATGCTAACAAAACTCAGGGTTTTGTTCCTGGGTGTGTCCAGAAAATGGCATAATAAATATAATGTTCCTGAACTCGGATCGAATACAATAGAATTTAGGGAATACTATACCTATTTATTTTACATAGATACCCTTTAATTTGTTTATGTTTTTGTATTATTTAATTATACTAGCATAGTTTAAGTTATACTAACAAATTATGGGTAATTTGCTTGAAACAAAGATAAATAAATGAGTAAAGTTACGCTCAGAAGATCTTTGGAAACTTGCTTTTCTGAAGAGCTACAAGTAACAAATAAGTTTAAAAACGAACGTTCAATTACACAATGACACATGCCTTGTATTTTTATAATAATGTTGTAAATCTTCAAGGCCATCTTCATTTTGTAAACGCTATATAAGTATTATTGGAGCTTTCAAACCATTAAACTTACGATACTAGTTATAAATCATTTTTTCTTTCGAAAACTTTACGTTTGCAATAAACAAGCTTAAATTAATGTGTAACCTTTAAGGGTCTTGTGTAATGCCTTCGCAATTTACTATAATGGTCAGAGAGTTTTGTCCAATGCTGAGTACCTACAAACAACCTGTTGTGTTTTTCTGTCCCTTGACCGGTCCGGTTGACCCTGAATCATCCGTCGATTCCAAAAACGCGTTTTGAAATTGGCTCAAAGAACAGAAAGGACAAAATACACATTACACAAAATGACATTTTCGCTTTGAAAAATAACACAATTTACGAATTTGTAAATGAAACACCAAAAGGATTTCCTTGCAATCCGTGGAATTATACTCTGAAATTAGAAAGATGATAACCGTATACATATATTTGGTACAGTCGTTTGAATTCCAACCAAATATGCGCACTTGCAAACGATTCAGTTTGAGGAAAATTGTCCTGTAGGTGGTTTCAAAGTTTAAGTAACTTGTTCTGTAAGTTGCAGAACAACTATACATTAAATCCTTTGCACAAAGCTCACGAGCAGTAGTTATCATGTCAATTATATACATTACTGGGTACTTATACACTAATTGTGATCTTTGATCTCAATATCCGTTCAAAGGTGCCTTTTATTTGTCTATTTCAATTAAATGCTTTGACTTCGTTGTCTAGTATAGAAGATTTTAAATAAAGTTCTGTTATTTTTAACTACATAAATTCCGTGTGGTGCCGGATGTAAAGTATAGCACCATCGCATTTCTTCCCGTAGGGGTCGTAAAAGGAGATTAAGAGGAATGCTCCAACCTGCCCGCGAAATTAAACATTTCTTGTGTTTTTTGCAATTTGCAGGACAGTGCTAGGTTGTAATATTATTCGCGACTGTAAAACGTTTGTAGTTACAGAATTATAATCATCAAAATCACCAATACAACCCTACAAGTTCATAAAGGCGTAGGAACAAAAAAAAAAAAACAGAAAAGGTAATTCCTACAGCTTTATGAACTTAGAGCGTTGTATTGATGATTTTGATGATTATAATTCTGTAACTACATACGTTTTACAGTCGCGAATAATATTTTAATCAACATACAACCTAGCACTGGCCTGCAAATTGCAAAAAACGTAAGAAAATTTGTATTTCGCGGGCTGTTTGGAGCATTCACCTTAAGGGACTTTCGGCGATTATAACAACCTCCTACGCAGGCTAGATTGAATACATGACTCTATAACATAACTGACTGGCGGCTTTGAGTATTTTGTATATGACCTACGCAAATGTCCTGCGGATCTGGTAGCGTCTTGTGACAGGTCATTGAGCTCCCTAAAATAGGGTTGAGCTACACGATGACTGATACATAAATGCCGTCTGTTGGGACAGGTCAGCTCAAAGCTACAATGGCTCTTTCTTCAAAAGGCTCAAATGTCTGGAAAGCCATTGCCCTGCATGGTTAGACTCACATAAAATTCTAATAATATAATGTTTGGACTTTAAAAGAGACTATGACCTCTGAGTTTGTTTCGGCGTTTCTTCTCAGGTAACAGTCAGGCACATTGCTCGCAGAACAGATGGCCGATGGGGCCGAAAGGTTCTGGAGTGGCGAACGCGTACCGGAAGACGTAGATTTGGAAGGCCTCCAACAAGGTGGACCGATGACCTTGTGAAGGCCGCAGGAACCCGCTGGATGCGGGAAGCACAAAACCGGTCGAAGTGGCGAAGCTTGGGGGAGGCCTATGTCCAGCAGTAGACGTCTTTCGGCTGAAATGATGATGATGATGATGATGAATAGTCAGCTAGGAAATGCCGGCGCCATCTAGTTTTAAAAAACATTGACCAAAAAATGTTGACGTGTAAAAGTGTCTTATAATATCTACTTACAGAAATAAACATTTCATTTCATTTCGTCCTCATTGAGGGACTCCTACAGCAGGTGTTGTCAGCAATGATGTCTTTCAGCTGAAATGATGACTATACAAATAAACCTAAAGATCTAGCATCGGTAGAAGTTTGAACAATTTTGAATAGGCCCAGTATTTTCCTGTGAGACTTACTTGGTACTTTATTAATGCTGAAACATAGATAAGCTACAATCCTGATGATGTCACGATGATGGGATAGATACATCTCAGATTTGCAATCCTGAAAATGATTATAATTGATATATTCTTAATTCCAGGAGGCCATGCCAATCCGGCTAAAGCAAGTGCACGTCATAAATGCTCCATCATACATCGGCAAGATCTACGCCATCTGCAAGCCGTTCCTGAAGACAGAAGTCTCTAGATTGGTTAGCATTTACATACACTTATAGTTCTTGATTTGTAGCACTAACCATATCAACACCCAAACCTACCTGAGGTAGGTTTAGAGAGAAATACATTTAGTAAAGAAGATTATTTACACAATTCTTAGTTCTTTGCATCTCCATGAAGATTATCCTTCAGTTAGCTAAACGAATAGTTTTGGTTCCACTATGATTCTCAAGAAAAACAAAAAGAAAGGAAAGTTCGAAACACATTTGAAAGTACACATCGCATGCACGCAGTAATCAGTTACAACCTTTGTTAGTTTTCTAGCTCATTATAATTTAACATGGAGAAGTAATGGCTAACTTTCGTATTGTATAGTCAGGTGCAATTGTGTTGAATTACGTTTAAGTTTTTCGCAAAACCACTCTCATTACACTGGATAGAGTACGTATCCACCTGCATATAAATGATGAAATAGTCCGGAATAAGATTCGAAGAAATAAACTTAAATATCTTTTTTTAGGTTTCAACTAATTTATGGAATAGCAGACACTTTTATGCCGCATCTCATCTTATTTAGAAGTAATTTTTCTAATATCTAGTCATCTCTCTACCTACCTATTTCAGATCAAGTTCCACGAACCCAACACTGACACGTTGTATAAGGACATTCCACAAGAGATCTTACCGTCAGAGTTTGGCGGCAAAGCTGGATCCATTGAATCGATCAAGAGGGAGTGGATCAAAAAAATGGAGGCCAAGAGGTAATTATGAGACTTTCACTAAAACAATTTCATATTTTCCATATGTATTGCTTGGTAATACCAATTAAAGTTACAACAAATCTCAAGTACTACTATATAAAATTAAACATAAAAACATCTTGAAAATATTTTTATTATGAGTAATAAAAATATTATGAGTAATAAAACATTTATCATACATCATGTAACTAATACTTCTGAGGTTTCCCTGTTTCGCAAATGACATAGCGTTACGGGCGAGTAGGAAGGAGCACAGCTTTACAACAAATTGCTCGGAATGTAAAAGATCAAAACTCCATGTATGCTTTCAAAAAATCTCTAAAGAATCACATTTTAGCGTTTTTAAAATAGGCTATTTTCGGGCCTGTACTAATCTAACCATTTTTGTTGTGTAATCGTCGCGTCGGTTAACGTATTCTAATTAGAAATAACTTTTTTTCTCATATAAGTCAATGTAATTCTTTTTGAGAAATAAAGTTCTTAAACTATAATAACATTTCTGTTTTTCCACGATATTGATTTTGTTGTTGTGGACATAGACCAGGCTTATTATCAAATACCAATTATTTGACTAATCTGGTATATTATTTGTTACAGGGATTGGTTCTTAGCAAATGACAAGCGGTGGGCAGTAGACGAGTCACTGAGACCTTCGGGAAACCACGACGACAGGGTGGACAAAGTCAAGGAGTTGCCTGGCTCGTTCAGATCACTAGCTTTAGACTGATCATATGCAGTAGTTGTATATGTACCTATAGCATTATTTTTGTAATGCGACCTCAATGGAATTTTGATAATTTAGGTGTATTTACAAAGTAGGGATTTAATATAAGTATTTCCTTAATTCTTATTTTGTTATTCATTTGTTTATTTAAATGTTACATTATGTGGCTCAATGTATTTACTTGATAGGTAATCTGGTACTGTTGGTACTGTATCGATATCTTTTTTCTTATTATGAATAATAATACTTACTATAGGAATTAACTGGAGGAATAAAATGCGAATAGGTACGTACTCATAGTTGAAAAGTTTTGATAAAGTTAACATGTTGTGTCATAACTTTTGAAAATAGGAAAGACTACTTCAATTCTAACACACTTGACCCTTGGGTGATACACATTTTGTTTTATTTATTTTAAATGAAAATAAACTACGAATTATGTTACCACAAAGAGTAAGATTTGGATATGCCTAACGATGTAAAGAAAGTTTAATACATACAATAATTCACTATCTAAGAATTTATATTTGCCATTGGGCAGGACTAGGCCTATGTACAGCAGTGGACTACGATACGCTGAGTTGATTTATAGATTGAATGAATAGAACGAAACATGTCGACGTGTTATTTAAAGATGCATATTGTTTAATACCTCTTAAGGTATTTTTACCTATTTTAATGTGATAATTATATTTTTTATTTTGAAATAACTCTGAAGTTTTTTTTTTAAGTATTTGTCTCTTTCTATTAGTAATTTCAAGTTATTCCGAAAATAGATCAATAAATTATTTGTACAAATAGATGTCCACTGCCTGTTAATTGTTTCTAAATGCTCAGTTCATGGATGATCACTTTAATGCATTTAAAATGATCTCATTGGCCCAAATATAAAAATATTGAAGTGTAGAATATGGGTGATAAGTTGATAACAAACGTTTGGTCAAACGATATCTTATAGAGAAATCACTCTAATGTTAAGTAAGGAGGAACCCTTTTCACTTTCTGAGTGATTTATTAGATTGCAACCAATTTCTCTTGAAGTTAAGTTAGTTATCTGGAAAGTCAAATTAAACCCAATTGATGCCATTCATAGTCTGAAATATAGTCTGTAATAAGTTTGTAGACAGTCGAACCAAAGAGATCGACCATGGAATTGAAACATTTCATTTGTGCATAGAATTTTCTTTACTTAAATTATTCCATCAATGAAAATAAAAGTACATTTGCAAAGAAAATAAAATTATATTTGCTAAGAATCAAGCCAGTTTAACTAGCGTATTAACTAAAATTAATTATTTCTAGATCAAGAACCTAAATTAGCATTATTAAAAGTATCAAAATATCACAATAATTATCTAGTCTATAGCGAGAGTTCTAAAGGAACCGCTCATGGTAGTGGTGCCCACTGCTCCATTTTTGACTTTCTTACTGACATCTGCCATCCACAGGTCGTTGTTTAGGAAGAATTTCCTGAAAATAGATAAAGAAAGTGTAAATAGGAATCAGCAATATAGTGTGCGGTTTCTGAAATATTCTTTATCAGCGGCTTTTGCATGTGGAAGTCGAAAAACAGCCCAAATAACTAAACTCATGAGTCACCACATCTAGCTATTCGGTGCATGCTATTAATTAAAAATCTTCAGTTATGTTTCTGGACCCTTTTGTAAAGTTTTGAGATTTTTTTTAAATGTGTTTTTATTGCGAAATGGCTGTTTACTACAAGGTCGCCTGGTGGAAAGCGCTGAATGAAGTCTACGATAGAAAGAGCATGCCCAAAAGAAACCTGTTCATTCTTTGAACACTGACAGATTAAATTTGGAAGGGAACACAGATGCTGGCAGAGAGTTCCATACTTTTACAGAAGCACCGAATGCGACGAGTCGGTATATCAACCAAGCGTGGATGGTACACTCAGCTGGCATATAGCCCGATCAATCTTCTAAGAGGGATTAGGTATCGCAGAGCACGACCGTACCCTGCATGTGTCTGGTATTACGGTACCGAAAGGCAGTCCCAAAGTGAGGGCCCAGAATCTGAGAATCTCAGAAATCTGCCATGAGATACTCTGGACACTCAGTCATCTAGTATTTTCCGATCGTTGGTTTGGCTTCCATTCTAATCGGATACAGCTGAAGATCAGTATTTTACATGGAGCGACTGCCTATCTGACCTCCACAACCCAGTTACTGAGGAATACGATACCCATTTAGTGAAAGTAGATTAAAATAGCCAGGCAATAGGTTAGTGGGGTATCCTGAACACCGAGCAAGTAAGCTTTTCTTTACTGAGTGTCTCATCGGGCTTGTGGCTAAGTACTAGTAGATTATGACTTTCACTAAATGAACTTCAAAATTTTACCTGTTCTGATTGATTTCCGTGATCCATTTGTTGCTTTGTTCTACCATGCTGCCTGCATCACCGCCGTATTCCGAAGGCAGGTACTTCTTGTCTATAAACTTGTGTAACGCCATGTGATCGGTGTGGAAATGAATCTGAAATTTAATGAGGAAATATTCATTATTTTCAGATGGATATAACAGTACCAACCTATCATTGTCCCTCTGCAGCGTAACTGCTCTGTTTACATACAGAGGAGGCAGGAGTATTGATCACCATGCATCGTCAAGATGGATTGGCGATATCAGACTTAGTATAAACATAAATCAGTATCGTGTGGTGCCGGACGTAAAGAATAACACCACCCCATTTCTTCCCGTGGGTGTCGTAAAAGGCGACTAAGGGACTTACTAGAGAATGGGCAGTAGCGTTCTCTATGCATTTTACCACCATACTGCGATCGCTAACCCGCGCCAAGCGTGGCGATTATGGCAAAGCCCCCCAAATTGGGGGAGGCCTAAGTCCAGCAGTGGACGTCTTACGGCTGAAATGATAATGATGATGATGATAAACATAAATCCACACGATGTTGTTTTTTTCCTTGGATTAGGGAAGGAAAAACACATATTTTGGACATCACTGATGTCGATCAGGGTGCTTACTCTCGAATATAATTCCAATAGATCGACATTGGTCAAACGTCAGTTGGTTGAATTAAACGTCAGGGATTGGCTAGACTCAGTGAGTCCAGCCAATCACTGACGTTTGACTGACAATTCCAATGTCGAACTGTCGGAATTATATTCGAGAGTAAGCACCCTGCAGGTGATATTTAAGATCACAACTATTTGCATTTGGTGATATTTTGTGAATAGCCTTTTGAATGTCTTAAGTTACACAGTTCGACATAAGAAATTGTGTCTCTAATTACGGCATTCGATGAGTTAATGATGAAATTCTTAGAGTTGAACGCTTACACTGAGTATAGGGCGAATAATTTCCCCATAAACTTGATAAATTAATTGAAATTTAGATAATTAGCAAGCATCATAGAGACTTTAATGAAAATCCCAAGAGCATCTTTGCGTCATGATTACCGCCAAAGATGAAATTTCTTTTCTATGATCTATACACGAGACAGGGCAGTGCATTGATATGCACTTGTCCATATGGATTCAATACTTACATGCCCCCGTTTTTATAAAAAAAAATCTCTTTCATACATTTTGAACGCAATTTTGAGGTGTTTTATAAGCCATAGCTATTTTTTTTAATCCACGAAAAGTTACAATCTAGAGGAGTCTGATCCACGTACTGACGCCATTGTAACTAGGATATTCGTCCCTGCCACCCTCTATAATAGTACTACTAATACTTACAATGTCCCGAATATCCTGTGGCAATGCTCCTTTAACCAAGCCATACATGTACTCGTAGTAAGAAGGACAGTTGACCACGTGGATTTGTGACAAACGAACCGGCATGGCCTCCTGACAATCAAATAAAATTATCTTTTATAAATAATGATCAAACTTCAAATAGCGGGCGTGGCCGTTGGTCCTGCGCCTGATCTCTTTCCAGTCGTGTCGGACTGCCGTCCCTTCGCACTATGAGAGGGAGGGAAGGGAGAGTGCACCTGTGTCTGCGCACACACTTGTGCACTATAATTTTCCCCGCACTGAAAGCTAGTCTCCGTTGAGAAAATCATAATCAAAATGAGGTGATCCGGCAGAGAACCAAAGTTGTCGACATAGCTCATAGGATTAGCAAGCTGAAGTGGCAATGGGCCGGCCACATTAGCCGTCGAACCGATGACCGTTGGGGTAGACGTGTTCTTGAGTGGAGACCGCGAATCGGCAAACGTAAGGTAGGACGCCCTCAGGCTAGGTGGAGCGACGATCTTCGCAGGGTGGCTGGTAGCAGCTGGATGAGAGTTGCCGAAAATCGAGCTAAATGGCGTGCAATTGGGGAGGCCTATGTCCAGCAGTGGACTGCTATAGGCTGATGATGATGATGATGATGATGGGCTGTGAGTCAACACTTTTTGAATTTCAAAGTTACATAAGACAGTCCCCCAAAACGCCTGCTCTTCACCACTTCCTAGTGCTTTAGCTGGGAAGCAGAAGATTTGAAAATGGCTGCCATGACCGAAACACGGTCTGGAGGACTATAATTAAACTGTTGCGGTGATGTACTTCTAGGATTAAAAGCGTTTTGATCTAGAGTAGCTTTATTCGTTTCCTCTACCTCTCTCAGGCTTAAAAGAAGAACTTCCAATGTAGAACATTTTCTCAGGAGTTTATAAAGACTGGAACTTGACCTCTATGACCATTTTTGACAAAGCCATAGATATAAGTTATCATAGAACCTTTACTAAGGATGCCTTGACATTGCTGGGCTTGAAATTGGTGGTTTCAGACTTGTGCCATCACCAAATGCAGTTATTTCATGCCAATTTGCCACGGAAGTATCTAGTAATTTATAGTCTTTGTCTCCTCAAAAATTGTCGTGTGACCAAAGACTTCTCTAAGCACTGGAAAATCGTTATTTTATCATTTGGTTGTTTGAGGTATCTGTCTAGACATACTTACTTACATATTTACTTTGTTTTTGATAATTTGATTGAACGTAGCTAGGTTAGAAATATTTTCAAACTATAACCAACAGAGGATACACCTTGTTTATTATAAGTACCAGCCTCAGGTCCGTTATCCTTAAACCCAATTATTACTATAAAAAGAGCATTAAAAGGAATTAAATCAACTCACCAATAAGAAGATAACAAACTTCTGGAAGAAAAATATATTTGCTTTTGCGACCAACATGAGGGTGTATACTCCTATATCCAAGATGACGATTTGGTTCTCAGGAAGCACTTCTTTTTCCAGTCTCAGCCAATGATCAGCTTGCAACATGAATGATTTGAGGATGTCGTAGAAATCAAAGTTCTCGGTGTCAGTGAGCCGGTGGAACAGGAGCTCATCGACCCCGGCGTTGTATGTTGCCACATTTCTGAAAAGTTAATGCATGAAAAAGTTAGGTAAGTAGGTTCATAAGCAAACGTAGAAAGCGCGTTTTTGTTTAACAAAGGCATTTTCCTCGGTCATCTAAATCAAAATGTTTTCTTTAACATAAACTTACATAACAGCAGCCTATAACGTTCCCACAGCTGGGACACAGACCTCCTCTTGGTGAGAGAAAGTGGGCCATAATCCACCACGCGGGCCCTGTGCGGATTGGTAGATGACATCTCGTGTCTTCGATAATTTTTGGTTCTAAGACATCCCGGTTTCCTCACGATGTTTTCCTTAACCGTTTTAAAACCCGTGGTGATGAAAATAATTTGCTCAAAGTAAAGTGCCTTCTTGAGTTCGAACTCACGACCTGCAACTCGTAAGTCACGGCCGTTACCACTGGACCACCACTGCTCTATTGTGGTGGAAACCTATATGGGCACTTATGAAACAACAGAAGCTAGGTGCACGGTTCCAATTGATTGTTTCCTATGATGAAAGGGCGGCAAGAAACTCCACGGTTACTCTTAAAAATAATTAGCTTTTACAATGCTTTCAAATAGCTGCGTTAATAGGTATGGAAGGATCACGGAGGAAGACAGTGGAGGCGGTGGCGGTGGAGGTCTGTCACAAAGTACCGGGAACCCAATAAAATAGAAAATGGTCTACAAATTTACCGTCTACACGGCCATCAACGTTTTTACATAAATTAATCTCCTTAATATAAAAGATAAATAAATAATAAAAACTAATTTAAATCAAATGACATAATTTCCATTAAAACCACTAATAAAGAGTTGAAATCAGAATTATAGATCCATCGACACAAGAAATCAATGAATCAATTAAGTTTGAGTGACGATAATGGATAAAACATGATATCTCATACTCAGATAAGATGATTGAAAGTGGTGTCAGCGATAGAAAAGTTGAAAAGAAATAAAGAGTTGAAATCAGAATTGAAGATCCATCGACACAAGAAATCTGTGAATCAATTAGGTTTGAGTGACGACAATGGATAAAACATGATATCTCATACCCAGAGAAGATGATTGAAAGTGGTGTCAGCGATAGAAAAGTTGAAAAGAAATTAAGAGTTGAAATCAGAATTGAAGATCCATCGACACAAGAAATCTGTGAATCAATTAGGTTTGAGTGACGACAATGGATAAAACATGATATCTCATACCCAGAGAAGATGATTGAAAGTGGTGTCAGCGATAGAAAAGTTGAAAAGAAATAAAGAGTTGAAATCAGAATTGAAGATCCATCGACACAAGAAATCTGTGAATCAATTAGGTTTGAGTGACGACAATGGATAAAACATGATATCTCATACCCAGAGAAGATGATTGAAAGTGGTGTCAGCGATAGAAAAGTTGAAAAGAAATCTTTGTTCAGGTTTGGGCATAAGATGAGGTTGAAGGAAATACATCTGATTAGAAGAACGATGAAGATGTAGAGGAAGACCGGTGATCTAAAAGTTTTATGAAAGACTAGCTTCTGCCCGCGGCTTCGCCCACGTGGATGTCGAAAAATATCCCACAACATCGCCGTCCCATTTTGCCTATTCTTCCGTCGACAGAACTTGTTTCTATGGTGGTCATACTACGCGTGCTGGGCGCAAACTCAAAATTTTTATATGTGCGTTGGGAGCCCGAGAAGCTTCAATGTGTTAAGAAACTAAACCGGGTAATGTATGATGTCATCGTTGTTTATCACTCGAGTCCACTGATTTTTAATTATTTTCAACTCCTTCAAACGATCTCAAAGGAATTTCATTAATGATTGTAGCTTGGTCGTTATGTTTTACTTTAATGTATAAACTAAAGTCGCACTATTGCTCACTGAACGTACAGATTTAGATGTTAGTGTGTAAAGTATTATAGTAGGTATGTGCCCAATTAGTTTTTATTTATAAAGTTGCATAGGTATCTATTAAAGAATAGTTAGTGTCACTTCATCATCATCTGCCTAGCCTTTTCCCAACTATGTTGGACTCGGCTTCCAGTCTAAATGGATACAGCTGAGTACCAGTATTTTACATGGAGCGACTGCCTACCTGACCCCCACAACCCAGTTACTGGGTAATACGATACCCCTTGGTAAGACTGGTTGTCAGACTTTCGGGCTTCAGGGTGCTTACTCCCGAATATAATTCCAATAGATCGACATTGGAAATGTCAGTCAAACGTCAGGGATTGGCTGGACTCGCTGAGTCTAGCCAATCCCTGACGTTTAACTCAACCAACTGACGTTTGACCAATGTCGATCTATTGGAATTATATTCGAGAGTAAGCACCCTGACGACCCGTAACGACGGTCTAATATCTACGAAAGACAGCCGAGATTCCGAGGCACGGAAGGGTCTTATTATGTAAAGATGGTCACCCATCTACGGACCAACCGCGGCAAGCGTAGCTTAACCTGAACGATCGACCCGTGCGGCTGTTATATCTTGCAAATATCCCTACTAAAACATATTATAAATTTTAATGTGAATGTAAGTTCGTTTGTTACGCTTTCACGCGAAAACTACCGAACCGATCATCATGAAACTTTGTACACATATTCTTGGAAGTATTAGAAGTAACGTAAGATAGTTTTCATGAAAAAAATTTACGAAAGATAAAATTTGGTACCGGGTAAGTTTGAACCCCAAGAAAGGACATACGCCTATTTTTATTCCGAGATTTCGTCTTCGTCCACGATAACCGTCATTTACGCGGATGAAGTCGCAGGCCAAAGCTTAGTTCATATTAATATCAGTTACATATGTGTTACTTCTTGATACTTTGGTTGAGATTGGACACCTGTGACGACAATGCGCTACGCGGGCTGCCACGCATGCCATGCGTATGTCTACCATTCCACGTACGATTTTCGAAGCCATATTTGACTTAGTAAGGGGATGATTTTGGAAAAATTGCTATACACGTCTCATAATTATACTTCAAGAGTATGTGTACCAACTTTTGTGTCAAACGACCCAAAGAATAAAATGTTTCATAGAAAATTCAACCCCCCATTTCACCCTCTTAGGGACGGAATTTCAAAAAACCTTTTCTTAGTGGATACCTACTCTTCACAAAGAACACACTCTCCAAATTTCATCTCTCTAGGACCGGTGGTTTAGGCTGTGCGTTGATAAATCAGTCAGTCAGTCAGTCACTCAGGACTTTGAATTTTATATATATAGATTGAATAGCCTATTTATCGAGGAAGGCTATATACTATATAACATCACGATAGGACCCTACGGAGCCGAGCAAAAAGAAAAAGTCATGAATACGAAGACCTCGCCCAGGCAGGCGATTAGATGCGACGGGGGGGGTCGGGGAGCAAGAAATTGTATGCGGACAAAGTCGCGTGCAGGAGCTAGTCGCGAATATTACTAATATCTGGGTAGATTTTAACTATTAGCTCTTCTATAATGGTCAGAATTGTGCCTAACTCTGTAGGAAGAATTGGTTTATTATCCACATCTTCGAAGCCCTATTTGACTCTGTAAGGGGTTGATTTTGGAAAAACTGTGATACACGTATCTCATAACTATAATTGAAGAGTATGTGTACCAATTTTTGTGTCAATCGACCCACAGAATAAAAAGTTTCACAGAAAATTCAACCCCCCATTTCACCCTCTTAGGGGTGGAATTTCAAAAAACCCTTTCTTAGTGGATACCTACTCCTCACAAAGAACACACCCTCCAAATTTCACGTCTCTAGGACCAGCGGTTTGGGCTGTGTGTTGATATATCAACAGTCAGTCAGTCAGTCAGTCAGTCAGTCAGTCAGTCAGTCAGTCAGTCAGTTTCTCCTTTTATACATATAGATAACATCACGATAGGACCCTACGGAGCCGAGCAAAAAGAAAAAGTCATGAATACGAAGACCTCACCCAGGCAGGCGATTAGATGCGACGGGGAGGGTCGGGGAGCAAGAAATTGTATGCGGACAAAGTCGCGTGCAGGAGCTAGTCGCGAATATTACTAATATCTGGGTAGATTTTAACTATTAGCTCTTCTATAATGGTCAGAATTGTGCCTAACTCTGTAGGGAGAATTGGTTTATTATCCACATCTTCGAAGCCCTATTTGACTCTGTAAGGGGTTGATTTTGGAAAAACTGTGATACACGTATCTCATAACTATAATTGAAGAGTATGTGTACCAATTTTTGTGTCAATCGACCCACAGAATAAAAAGTTTCACAGAAAATTCAACCCCCCATTTCACCCTCTTAGGGGTGGAATTTCAAAAAACCCTTTCTTAGTGGATACCTACTCCTCACAAAGAACACACCCTCCAAATTTCACGTCTCTAGGACCAGCGGTTTGGGCTGTGTGTTGATATATCAACAGTCAGTCAGTCAGTCAGTCAGTCAGTCAGTCAGTCAGTCAGTCAGTTTCTCCTTTTATACATATAGATAACATCACGATAGGACCCTACGGAGCCGAGCAAAAAGAAAAAGTCATGAATACGAAGACCTCACCCAGGCAGGCGATTAGATGCGACGGGGAGGGTCGGGGAGCAAGAAATTGTATGCGGACAAAGTCGCGTGCAGGAGCTAGTCGCGAATATTACTAATATCTGGGTAGATTTTAACTATTAGCTCTTCTATAATGGTCAGAATTGTGCCTAACTCTGTAGGGAGAATTGGTTTATTATCCACATCTTCGAAGCCCTATTTGACTCTGTAAGGGGTTGATTTTAGAAAAACTGTGATACACGTATCTCATAACTATAATTGAAGAGTATGTGTACCAATTTTTGTGTCAATCGACCCACAGAATAAAAACTTTCACAGAAAATTCAACCCCCCATTTCACCCTCTTAGGGGTGGAATTTCAAAAAACCCTTTCTTAGTGGATACCTACTCCTCACAAAGAACACACCCTCCAAATTTCACATCTCTAGGACCAGCGGTTTGGGCTGTGTGTTGATATATCAACAGTCAGTCAGTCAGTCAGTCAGTTTCTCCTTTTATACATATAGATACAAGTGTGAATTTGGCATAACAATTGCTCGGGGAGAAACAGAGGGATACTTGCGTAATACACTATCAGTAGGAATAGCTTTCATTTTGGCAGTTTCACTACATTCATGGAGTTGTTTACGTTGCTAAGCAGACTTAGCAATAGGATGCTGGGTAAAAAACGTATTGCGCCAAACCCGAAGTAATAAGCCATGGGTAGAAAGTAGTAGGAAATTGAGCTTATCATTGTTCACTTACGTCATATCAAACGCTGTTTTCAATCTAGTTGACTGCGGGTCTCTGTTGGTAAATATTTCGCTCATGTTAGCCCGGCTGGTACAGAAGTCTTCGATGCATCTCTTGGTCCGCTCCAGACTGCAGTGGCAGCTGAAGAGGAACTTCCTTATGAGATTGTCCTCTGAAACAAATTATATCATGTTTTTATTCATTGCTATTTCATCATTGTTACGGTCTACATTAAGTAGATTATTTAGATAAAATATGAATACCTTAAGTAAATAAATTCATTCAAATATTTCATAACTAGCACTTTGCCCGCGAGTTTGTCCGCGTAGATTTCGTATTTTCCCCTACAAACTTTAACACAAGGTAATTAAAAAAAAACTAACTTAATGATTTACTTAGATAAGAATTCGTGGCAAGTTACTAGTTTATTATGTAAACAATTTAGGTGGATGATGATTTTCGTACCCTCAGCATCCATATTTCGTGGATATCGTCACAAGGCGACTTGAGCAAAGAGCAAGGGTAGGGGAAGCTGCGGTATGCCGCAGCAGACTTGTCAATGGTGCGCGTACCATGTCGTGTCGTGACGCTAGTGAGCACCGGGTGAGGACCGCAATGATGAGGTACCTACCTACTTTTCGGTCAAGACGAAGCGTGCTGTATTTTTGAAGGTATAACTTAGGTGATTCTATTTATTAGCTATATTGGTCATTTTAAACCATTAAATTCATATCATCATGACTACATACATACATAAACTACGGAACGGCACTTGCTACGATCCTTAAATACTCCTTTTGCCTCGTTTAGGTTCATACATCTAATCATGCACCAACGCCGGTTGCGAGTACTATGCTCCTGACCTTTCTGAAGAACATCACCAATAAGGTCACTATATGTCCTCCTAGGGCGTCCACTACCGGTGTTTCCACTCACATCAACCTTGTAAATACCTTCTGTAATCCGTCCTTCATTCATCCTCTCAACATGGCCAAACCATCTAAGCATATTTGTTTAAATTTTTGTCACTACATATTCTTTATTCTACCGCACCGTTGTCTTATCATGTCTATCCTCAGCCTGTCATTCATAGTCACACCACACATGCTTTGCAAGGAACGCATCAATATAACTATTAAACGTTAAATTTTTAATCCAATTTGTACTATTATTCCTTCGTCTTGCAAAAAAAAGTATATAGCAAACCAGATTTCAAAGTTCATTTGGTGCTTAAAACCGGCTTACTTCTTTTGCTAAAGTTAAATATATCCTTACGTCTGCGACGTACCTAAACCCATTTTACACGCTTTATTAGCTTCACTTGTATGTTTGTTTGTAACCGACTCCTTAAAGCTCGATTTTGACCCACTTTAAGCGACCAGATTTCATTTAAACTCTGTAGACTTATCGAGGACCGATGACAATACTATAATTTCATAAATTAAATTTGTGCCATTATCATTGCCAGGGTTACCAGGACAGCAAAAAAACTGTCTTTGAAAACTACGCTGACATACGTCACAAACTACGCTGACATACGTCTCAAAATTCGAAACACCCTAAAAAATAGAAAATAAATAATAGTTTTTAAAAAAGTGTGGGGTGCTTTTTGTGGTATTTTTTTATTGATGTCAGGCACCTCACGCTTTTCTTCTATTATTTTCTACTTTTAGTTTGGTTTTCCATGGAAGCGTGTTTTTTAGTTTTTTTTTAACTATTCTTTATTTTTTTATGATAAATGATCTTATTTCTGTGAGTAGGTTAGTACAGGTTTAAACGTCAATCACATTTTTAACTACATATGTAGATTAGAAAGGCGTTTCCTATCCGACTACTCTGAGAAGAAAGGCCGAAACAAACTAGAGGCCACAGTCTCTTAAGAACAACAACGATTCGACGAACAATACCAAAGAAAGGACATTTGGGTAGGCGGCATAAATAACTCTAACCGCTAGATCATAGTAACAAGTTACTGAGAAAGAAAGAAAACAAAAAAATATGACCACATAGTCTTCACATTCGCAATAATTAAAAAAATATAATACCTTGCAAAGTAAATATTCATGTCATTGTATATTACATTCACAGTAACATTTATCATTGATCAAAGAAATTCTTGTGATGCAGATCTTTTGATGTGTAAATCGATATTTGAAGTGTGGATCGATATGTAGATCGGTATTTGAAATGGTCTTTTGAGGAAAGAACCACACAGATTTGAGTGGACCTGTCGAATCAGAGGGGTAATTGCGGAACTTTTTATCGCTAGGAATTGGTTTAAAATTCATAGTTAAACAACATTCATTGCGTTATTTACGTTGCTGAGCCGACAATTTATTCGAACAAATGACGCAATGGTTTAGAAATAATCTTCAATCCCATTCAGATTCTGATAAATTGTACGTTTCGCAATTAGGGTGCAGTTTAGAATTTAGAATAAAAATTGTGTGAAGATTATTCCAATACCATAATTTCAGCCGAAACATGTCCACTGCTGGACATACACCTCAAATATCCAATATGAAATGCGGAAAATAATACTGGCTAAACGTATCTATGGACCTATGAATCTATAGTTGTTGACTATAGATTCATAGGTCCATAGATACGTTAAAAAAATAAAACCACTGTTCTCTAATCAAATCTGATATAACCATAGATATTAGGAAGGATAGGTTGTGTTGCATTTATGCGATAATAAAATCATAATACCAATTTAAAATATTCATTAAAAGATCATGGAGAATTAAGTTTTGAAACTGCAAGCAATAAATTACAGACTACAGATTACTATTAATAGCTTTAAGATAGGTATAAAATATATTTTCAGGGCCATTGGCAACTGTCAATCAAATCAATCTGCGTAGCCTGTTCCCAACTATACTGAGGTCGTCTTCCAGTCTAACCGCATGCAGCTGTATACGGGTATTTTACAGGAGCGACTGCTGACTTCTACAACCTAGTTTTTGGGCACAACCAGAGGGGTAGCGGAACTCTTTATCGGTAGGAATTGGTTTAATATTCATAGTTAAACAACATTTATTGCGTTATTTACGTTGCTGAGCCGACAATTTATTCGAACAAATGACGCAATGGTTTAGAAATAATCTTCAATCCCATTCAGATTGTGATAAATTGTGCGTTTCGCAATTAGGGTGCAGGATACCCCTTTATAAGGCGATTATCACACGCCACCGCGGAGGGCGGTGGCGGTAAAGCGGATTGACCGCGCGGTCGGTCGGTGTACGTGTGTTAGGCATCAACGGATCCACTTCACCGCCTACCGCGGCGGCGGCGGTGCGCGGTGCCGTGTTTTAATCGTCTAAGACTTGTTATCAGACTTTTGGGATTGACTTTTCTGACTACCCGTAATGACTGTCAAATATGGCAACGAATGGCAGCCGGGACAGTATACCGTAGTAGTCCGAGACGCGGATGGGTCTCGATATATAATGGATGGTTACCCATCCACGAACAGACAGCAGCTAGCGAGCTTAACCTTCGATTGTTTTTTGCGGCTATTATCATTTAGCCACGAATGACTGGCAATGGCCATAAAAATATATGTTTAACTTATAATGGATTTATTAATAAACACCTTTATATTAATAAATTTATGACCTAAGCACCCATTCTTTAGTTTTATTTTTAACTAACTACCTACTTTTTATTTTAAATGAATGGAATACTTAATTTATGTAAATTAAGAAGTCATAACTTGGGATTGCTTTTATGTACCTATTTAATTAATTATCCTGAGAACATAGCTCACAAAAAAAATACAATGCTCGATACTGTACATAACTTAGGTGGGTATCACATCTCCGCCGCGAAACCGTATTCGCGAAACCGCATTAGTTCCGTCATGAGTCAGTCATGACTTGTCCGTTGTACACACGGCTACATGTCAAGCTATATATATACATTTCCAGTTTTAGCTGACCTCGCTTTCTATAGGCTTTTCGTACGTTTTATAATTCAGGTACCTAATTAATTCTTTTTAAATTATGTAGTCTTAGTTTGCTATCGTAACAGGCTTTGTATGTTGTACACATAAATATGGAACAGGGAGGTCTTCTGCTACAGGTGTCTCCATACTTAAAAGAATGCCTCTACAACTTATTTATTAAAACCTGTTGATTATGAAAAATAAACTTATTATTATAAACTTATTTAAGTGTATAAAGTAATGCTAGGGTCAATACGATTTTCTTAATAATAACAGTTAATATTTTTTTTTAAACTTTTGGTCTTTGTACTATACTTTTAACACAATACTCTAATTGGGGTTTATGGGGTCTTGCGTTAATTATGTTACAAAGGTTGGCCACTCAATGTATCCGACATTATTATACCTCTAGGCGTGATTAAAAATTGTTACCATTAATTAAGACAATAATTACTAAGAAAAAGAAATAATGCATTAGAATTATGAACCATCCTGTTTATAATGTTTACGTCTCTTACGGTAGAGAACATATCTACCCAGAACACGAGTCGACTCGATCATTCTTTCTCCATTTTCCATGAGACAAAATATCAAATTTCAAACTGCGTCATGCGTCATCATAATAAATAATATTTTTATTTTTTGGTGTTCAAATGTTGATTTTTTTTATATGGATGTGTAGTAGTCATTGGTACATGTGTATACAAATACAAATATCTATTAGGTATAACCGTGTGGTGCCGGACGTAAAGAATAACACCACCCCATTTCTTCCCGTGGGTGTCGTAAAAGGCGACTAAGGGACTTACTAGAGAATGGGCAGCAGCGTTCTCTATGCATTTTACCACCAAACTGCGATCGCCAACCCACCTGCCAAGCGTGGCGATTATGGCAAAGCCCCCCAAATTGGGGGAGGCCTAAGTCCAGCAGTGGACGTCTTACGGCTGAAATGATGATGATGATTAGGTAAAACGGGCTGGTGTTCACAATTCCACGTCAGAGCACGTATTTTGCGTACTATATCCATTGCTACATATGTTCGAAAAATGTGTCTGTTCAACAACTTAAATACCGCAATGAATGATGTTTAACTGTCAAAATAAAGCCTGTTGCTACTGTTAGTGTGTTACGTAGGTAATTACCACGCTAAATGTGAGTTTATTAGAAAGCCTAAGAGTCCAGTTTACACCCATTTTTTGTGGTCGTATTTGTTCGTTTGTTACATATAGAATTCAGGTGACAGTCTATACTAAAATTTAGTATTCAGAGAAAAGAGAAGCTGCTATGAGAGCAACTGTTTTAAAGAAATCTATAAATATTTTTAAATATTTGTACCTCGTTCGATAGTTGGTTAAATAAAGATATTTTCCCTGTAATATGTTCGCTTAATTTCATATTAACATTTTAAATAAATAAATATCTTAGGACAACCAACACACCGTTATCTGATCCCAAACTAGGCGGAGCCTGTACTATGGCAACCAGATAACTGATAAATATACTTATATATTTCTAAATACATACATATTATAGATAAATTACACCCAGACACAGAACAAATGATTGTGCTCATCACACAAAGATTTGTCTTGGGTGGGAATCGAACCCATGACCTCAGTCTTTGCAATCAGGGTCACTTACCACTAGACTAACAGGCCAGTCAATTTTGAGTCAATTTTGAGCATTACAAGTACGTAGATGATTTTGAAAATCGTTAATTATGTTGTATTTGTTGTATCTTTTAACTGTTTATTGTTTCAGAACACTAGGTTATGTCGAAAGCTTTGTGAACGTATATCACCATTATTATTTCATTTTTCACGCAAACGCACGGATTTTCGCCAAGTCTTCTACACCATGACATTTTAATCGTCTTACCACGCAGCCCACTTCATGTAACCAATGACTACTACACATCCATAAGAAAAAAATTAACATTTGAATAACAAAAAAACTTTAGAGATGTCAAGGGACACCCGGATGGAACGAAGTTCCTTTCCAGGATTCATAATAGTTATAATTTTTTAATTATTTATTTTGTACAAAAAACCTGTATACACTCAACAAAAATATTTCCCTCTCTCTCCCTATCTCCTTCTCTCTCCCTCTCTCTCTCTCTCCCTCTCTCTCTACCTCTCTCTCCCTCTCTCTCTCTACCTCGCTCTCTCTCTCCCTCTCTCCCTCTCTCTCCCCCTCTCCCCCTCTCCCACTCGCCCCCTCTCTCCCTCTCTCCCTCTCTACTCACAACAAAAAAAAACAACATACAAAATATATACGGTCGAATTGAGAAACCTCGTTATTTTTTTGAAGTCGGTTAAAGCATGTCGTGACAACTTTTCGTAAGATTTTTTTCCGTCCTCTCCCCCTTTCACAACGCGCGATAAGGAACTTCGTTCCAAAAATAAAAATATTATTCATTATGATGGATGACTATTTTCATTTGTCATTTTAGTCCACCACATTAAAAATCATAGTGTAGGTAAGTATGTAAAGTGTGATCAATTATTTAGGAATGTACACGCGGCTACATATCAATCTATATATTTCCAGTTCTAGTTGACCTCGATCTCTAAAGGATTATCGTACAATGAGAAGTCAGCTCGTACTGGAAATGTATAGCTAGTTTTAGCGTCGTGCGTATTTAAAGTTAAGCTATTGTAACGGCTCTCAATTTGGTCTACCAAATTAAAAACCAGACTTAACCTGTTCTAGTATAAAGTAAAAAAAGAAACACATTTGTGGCACAAGAACATGTTTAGTTTATAAAATTTAAAAAAAGATATGAATTGTAAAAAAAATCGACGAATATCAATTGATTTTAGAAAAGAAACAAGATTAATAAACGAGATAAACTTAGTGGCTAATCTGGTTTTTACATAGGCTTAAATTATTTTTTTAGACGACCTATCTCAATCGATTGAATACAATCTATACACGCAAAAAAAACTCGCCCTTTTTCAATAACACTAAGTTATACAATGGGCCAATAATAATTATTAATATTTATTTATTTATTTATTTATACTGCTTAAACTATCATTACAGGGTTTACCCTAATGCGACAGCTAAGAACTTAAACTAATAAACTAAATTACAAAATTAAATACATTATTAAAATTAAAGAATACAAAAAACACAATTAATTAATTATAAAAATTACCTAATTAATATCTAACAAAAAACATAGTACAAAAAAAAAAAGTTAAAATTAAGTATTAATATTTTGCTTGTAGCATAATATACATAGTAATACCCTTGCGAATTCACTAAAACAACATGTAAACACATCAATCTGAGTTTGAAGGTCGTTGATGGTACGGATAGCTCTGGTAAGGGGTGCCTTGGCAAGCAGGTTAGTTCTGGCTCTAGGTACCAGTAGCAATGGCGGGCTGCGCCGCCTCCACACGTAGCGGTCCGGCACATACAGACTCAAACGCTGCAATACTCCCGGGTGGCTCTCCACTCCACGAAGCACCTTCACCAAGTAGGCGACCAGCGTAAACTCCCGTCGGACATACAGTTGATTATAGCCAACCATGCCCAGGACAAACAGAGTGGGATACATCAGTGGGTAAAACGGATATACCCCATATAATTTCCTGTACAAATGGCGCGTGAACTTGTTCTGAACACGCTCCAACATTACAGAGTACTTAGCTTCATGTGGATCCCATATGACCGCACTATGTTCCAGATGACTCCTGACTAGTGCATCATACAGGACCCTAACTGCTGTGATGTTTGTGAAGCTTTGGGTCTGTCTCAGAACAAATCCTAAATTTCTGTACGCAAACACCCAAGTCTCGCACCTCCGTGACTCGTTGCAGTGGTGCCGCGTCCACCACGTACTCATAGAGCAGAGGTGCACGAGCACGGGTGAAACTCATCAACGAGCACTTGGATACGTTAAAATACAGTTTGTTTTCATGGCTCCAT
Organism: Aporophyla nigra; assembly: GCA_947507805.1. NCBI lineage: Eukaryota > Metazoa > Arthropoda > Insecta > Lepidoptera > Noctuidae > Aporophyla > Aporophyla nigra. The sequence continues at coordinate 8,779,932 of OX382308.1, read as the reverse complement.
TCTACTATTCGATCGATGTCTTCCTGTAGGCGCCCACAATCAGACTCGGACCTAATCTCAAGCACCAACTTGAGGTCATCAGCAAATAATAAACAAGCGCCATGTCTTACAACTTCCGGCAAATTGTTTATCATTATGATGAATTCTAGGGGCCCCAAATTGGTGCAATCCAATATCTATTAACATAACTCGGGACCCTGGGATCCCGGTCCTTTGGAAGGCGTACGAGGGGCCGAAGCCAACTCGCAGAGGCCCCTTAGACAATTTTAAATGATGAGGGGGCATTAACCGACGATTATCCCTGTATGCACCTATGCAAGTGCACGCAAGGACAATCCCCGGTTGGAGCAGGACTATTACAGAATATGGAAACAAAACAAATTAGGCTATGGGTTTGGATAGCCACAGTGGATTGGTAACCGCAACTATGGAAGAACTATGGCCCCTGCCTGATCAATGTTTTGCATACACGGATAAAATGGCAGGGGGTGACTTGCACACTCAATAATGGGCCCCCGGAAAACATCGCTAGCACAGAGTGACGTAGCGACAAGGGGGCAACACTTCCTGAGGTGCTTGAGAAGTGGAGAGGTATTCCACGGCTGTCAGAACAATCCCAGAGCCCGGAAGATGGTCAAGATCCCTACGAGCACTTACTGGAATACTTCCTTTCCCCAAGCACGTTTGCTCTTGTGAATCTCCACTCAAGCCAGCCAATAAAGGCAAGAATGAGGTGGGAGCTCTGAACCTCATCAGTGTTCACTCCAGCCGGCCAATAAAGGCAAGCCAGAGATGAAGAACAAGAATTCTCCCGGGAGATAGGGTCCGTGGGGTCGCTACTGCCCAACAGCTCGCCACATGCTGCCCTGCGGGTTTATTATTATTATTAGCCGTTTCTGTCCCACTGCTGGGCGAAGGCCTCCCTACTCTCTTTCCACGTCTCTCTGTCCAGAGCTGCCAAGGACCAGTCTTTATTAAAAGAGTAATGGGCCAATAAACTTTTATTTAAAAAAGGTTATTAAACTTTAATATAGTAAAAACTTGATCAGCGGCATTTCAGCCTAATAACCTTCACAGCTGGACATATACCAATAAAAAATAACTGACATACATTTTTCAGAATCGAAGTTTAAAAAAATCAAGAAAACTTAGACCAATTACCTCAAAAACTTTAGATTAGGAATAAAACATGTTTAATTGTGGACAATACATACAATAATCGCAGTGTAGATCATTTAAACTGTTAAAACATTAACAATTCTGGTCACAGAGATGACCTCAAACTGACTTTGTGCTTGTCATTAATTAATGCAACAGCACGAACATACATTGTGTTGTTAGGTACCTACCCAGGTCAATCAAGTTGGCAAGTTGTTCTCTTATGTGTACCTACATGTACCTACTTATAAATAATTACACACCTACCTTATTGATGAGGACAGAGCGAGATGACGACATTAAAATAAAATAAAATACGTTATTGTATAAAAATATACATACCGGATGACATTTTTTACCGTCTCGACCTTCATATGGTGTGTTGTGTAACTAGAATAGAAGGCAGGAAGGCCTTCAGATTCATCGTAGGTGACTAAAGGAGCGCGGGACGCGGGTGGAAAGGGATGCGTGTGCGGCTAGTGCGCCTGCGAAAGATCAATTAGGCCGCCTATCGGCCGGCTTCAAAGGGTAGGACCGCGCTCCGAAATCAATGATACATGCCTCGCATTGAGTAGGATGCGTATGATTTGAGTTTCGATAGATTATAATTATTATTTTTTTGTTTTTTTTTTTCCAAATTTCTGTTTTTGTTGTTCTAGTATGAAAATGTTACTTTAAATGTTATTGCTAGATCAATTTAATTACATGTTATTCAAAAATAAAAATAATAAAAATTTCTATGCCAAAAGCTTCTACTCCGTTCACCTATTACCCCCATTTTTTTTCAAGACGCTAAAAAAAGTCACCCGGTATAGGTAAACCATTGATTCCTTCTTTAATTTTTAAATACTTACTAATATCCCTCCAGACCGTATTTCGGCCATGGTGGCCAATTTTAACGGAGACTTGCCTTTGGCGCGGGAGATATTATTATAGAGTACAGGTGTGTGCTCACTTGCTCAGACACAGGGGCACTCACTCTCGTAGTCCGATGGGAAAGCAATCCAACACGACCGGAGAGAGATCAGGCGTAAGACCAACGTGCTTTCCGTGGCACAGGGGTATCACAGGGTCGCGTTGTGTTCCACGAGTGCCTCAAAGAGATGTCAGCAGTACTGAAGGGGTCTGCTAGGACCGATGCCTGCCAGGGTCACGAGATTTGTTCGAAAGAGATATCGTGGTCCTGGCATATGATGACCCACAAAAAAAGGGGTATCACAGCGCTAATTTCCAAATTCCTTGTAAGTACATATCCCCAACATCTTAATATTTATTAACCAGTCAAATCAGTAATCTAATAAAAAGTTAATAGAACTGACTAGTTCTTCTTTTATGTTTCCTGATTAACTAATGCCTAATTGACCTTTATAACTCTCCGTTTAATTTAATTCGTTTCGTGTCCTTGACAAGTTAGGTACCCATTTAAATAGGTAGTTATAAGGAAGATCTAAAAATTTAATTCATAACAAGTTTGTTAAAAATAGCGTATCATACGATGTCTAGAGATTTAAAATTACATTCTTAAAGATAATAAATTACAATAACACTAGTTCTACCCTCATCGTATGAAGGTAAGTATAAAAGAATATTCTTTAGCGGCAGCCCTCTAAAACAGACAGACATACTAGACATTTCGGTAAGACATTTTCGAATAAGGCATGACTATAAGATAATAAAAACCCAGCCAAAACCAGCATTGGGGCTCGGTCTCGCATAAGGTCGCAGCATTATGCTGAGCGATGGCCGTTTTGCGTAGATGTGACGCATGTTTTCCTCCAGCTTTTTCTTTTTACGTGTGTTTGATCTTTCTTTACGTCATGTTTACCGCAAATAAACCTATGTTCTTTCTTTTTAGGGTTCCGCACCTCAAAAAGAAAAAACCGGAACCCTTATAGGATCACTTTGTTGTCCGTCCGTCTGTCTGTCAAGACCCTTTTTCTCAGGAACACGTGGAGGTATCAAGCTGAAATTTATATAAAATACTCAGGTCTACTGTCCCTAAGAGATGTGAAAAAATCAAACTTCTAAGCTAACGCAATCAAAAGATAGAGCCGTTTATGCCGCAAATTTTCGAAACTCGGAAGGGAATCAAAACCGAAAGGGTACTTCCAGTCGTTCTAGAATTTTTAAATTTGGTACGAAGTAACTGAATAATGGAAGAAATACTATTTATTGAAACTTGCACAGAAACTTAACTAAATCCAATATATACAAGTAAATTTAAAAAAAAACGGAAATCTGTTAAATAAAAAATAAAACAACAGAATTTCTTGTACGAGACCAAAAGCCTCCAATCTCAGCATGATGTTGCGTCATTTAAAAATACGGGTTGCAGCTGTGGTATTCTGATAGGGCGCGCTGTGGTGTGATGTCACAGATAAAAAAACATCTTCGTACAATATCATCATTATAGCTGAAAGACGTCCACAGCTGGACATAGGCATCTCAATTTTTTTTACGGTAGGTTTGCCATAATCGCCATGTTTAGAAAGTACCTAATGGGGAATATACCGCAACACCGTAACACATTCTTCATAATGGTGTAGCTGAGAAGAATAAACTACTTTTTTATTTGCGTAAGTGCTCGTTCAGACATGCGGGAACCACGCGATTCCAAATCGCGCGGTTTGGAACCGCAAAATTTTGTTATGTATTTAGACAGCCGCGGCTAGTCAGCGATTGGCGTGCGAGGTCCAGATAAAGTCAGTTTGAAAATGGAAGTCAACGTAGAGAGAAAAAAAAGAAGGAAAAAGGCAGTTTTGGGTGGCTTTTCTCCACGTCATAATGCATAATTCAGTGTCGAAGCGATCCGTAGCAAGCTCGCGTTGTTGTGCAATGCTAACCGCGCGGTGCCCGCAACTGAACGCTCCCCTGGAGCTCCATAGTAACAGAACTGCGCGGGGTCGGCGCGATTCTATTTTCTCGCGGTTGAGTTGCAGGAACCGCGCGGCTACATAAGCCGCGCGGTTACGTCTGAACGATTGTCTTGCTATTCATGTAAATAAGACCCGCGCAGGAATCGCGCGAATTTGGAACTGCGCGGTTAACGCCGTGCCAAGCGTTAAAAGTATTAACTTCTGCCGGCGACTTCATTCGCGTGACATTTTGACCCCAGACCCGTCGCGTCGTATCCCATCGCCCGACCGATCTAATAATTCGTTTATAGTTCTCTTTCAGATATTTTGCTCGACTCCTAAGGGTTTTAGCGTGATGTTAAATAGCCAAAAAATCGTTTAATTCAGACTATTAAAATGTCCATATTTATTACATTATCTTAAAACTATGGTAATAGTGAGGAAATCAGTTATATTTGTCATAAAAAATAAATTACATTGAATTAAGTTAAAATAAAATTGAAATAAGTTTAAATAAATTAAATTGAAATAAGTTTAAATAAATTAAATTGAAATAAGTTTAAATAAATTAAATTGAAATAAGTTTAAATAAATTAAATTGAAATAAGTTTAAATAAATTAAATAGCAATAAGTAAAAATTCACTTTAATTAAAATATAATTAAAATAAATTGAAATAAAATTGTTGTAAATTAACACAGATAAAGGAAAAATTGCGAAAACCGTAAATACTTACATCATATAATAAAAATATATTTTAAATTTTAAACTTTATACCTACAGGTTTGTACGGTGCCTCGGTGCGCGAGTCCGACTCGCACTTGGCCAGTTTTTTTGTTATAATATACTTACTCATAATATGTATTTGGATCGAGAATTCGTTATAGTTACAAAACTATAACGAATACTCGATACAAATGGGGCCACTGATTAATAAACTTTTCGCGGTAACTATGTTGGACAGGGTGTAGACCAGTGGTGGCATAATGGTAACAGCTGTGATTTCGAGAGAGACGAGAAGTGCGAACCCACTCCGACGCTTTACTTTGTGTAAAGTATTTCATCACCACTTCTCTTAAACTGGTGAAGGAAAACATCGTGAGGAAACCGGCATGTCTTTTTTTTTTTTTTTTGGATGGGAAATCATCAAATAACTTCTCCCGCTCTGCCCAGAGGGCGTGTCAGACTTTTACTGACTAAAACCCACCCGTGTTCCTTCAGTTGCCCATGTGCCAGGGTCACGGTATCTCTTTCGAACAATCGCGCGACCCCGGCAGGCATCGGTCCTAGCAGACCCCTTCAGTGTTGCTGACATGTCTTTGAGGCGCGCGTGGAACACTACGCGCCGTCGACCCGAGCCTGGTCCTTACCGGGCGGCGAGCTACCCATTGCTCGCCACCCGCAAGCTCGCGCCTACGGTGGCCGGGAGTCTGCTATCGACTCCCGACGCCCGGGGCGTCTCCTCCTGCGGCGGCTAGGGACGTGAGGGCGCAGTGACTGCCACTCCCTCAGGCGCCCCGCCTCCTCCTTCGCGAGCATTACTGCTTCGCAGAAGGAGGTGACGGCTTCCCATGCCCTCTCGCTCCCAACCATGGCTCGCACCAGGGCCGGACGCGAGAGGTCGCCGCCGCCGATCGCCTCCACGAGGACACGGCGGTGCTCCGCCCAAGCAGGGCACACCTCCACCGTATGCTCCACCGTGTCCTCCAGACGATCCTCGCAATGGAAACACCCGGGCGTTTCCTCCCGCTTTATCCTGAACAGGAACCCACCGAAGCACCCATGCCCGGTGAGAACCTGCGTCAGGCGGAAGGTGAGGGCGCCGTGGCACCTCTCTATCCACTCCTCAAAGAGGGGACTTACCGCCGCAATTGTGGCGTGCCCGAACCGGCATGTCTCAAAACAACAATTTGAAGACATGTGACATCTACCAACTCGCACTGGGCCTGTATGTTGGATTACGGCCCACTCCCCCTCACAGAGAGAGAGGGCCTATGTCCCAGCAGCGATGTTTGTTGGAGAAAGTAGTTCAATTCGATGGTCGCAGATCTGTACTGCAAACTCTTAATTTTTACCACGCTTTTCTGATACATATGCTATATAACAAGCTAGGTTCCGTCTTAGTTTACATAATTATCTATTACGGATGGCCTTGATCGAATTCTTGCTAATAACACTTGCTTTCGTGAAAACAAGTATTCATCCGGTTAAATTTTTGCGTACGTTGCTAACAGATCTAGCCAAAGGACTATTTTAACAATGAAGAAAATGTAAATTTTGGAAAAGATTAACTGGCCCTACCGGGTACCTATAGCGTGACTGGGGTTGCCACCTTTTTTTTGCAATTAAAGTACATTGGTTATTATAGGTAAGAAAAAAGTACATAGTATAAAAATAAAGTATGATTTATTTGTCACTATTATTATATTTAAAAACATATTTTTTATTTCTTTTTGCAGTTTGTATCACATAAATTTCGTTTAACGAAAAAGTACTTAGATACGACTAAACTTTTCAAAATCTCAAAGAAATCAAATCTAGCAAAATAAAGTATTTTCGTGTACTTTATTGTTCTCAATAAGTATAGAGTACAATTATGTGAAATAACGTACAATACTTTATTACAAAGACAGGGTTGCCAACCCTAAGCGTGACACACTAAAAAAAGGATCGGCTTCCATTTTGACAGGTTAACATAATTCATTTCTTTATTAATTACGTTGTAGAGCAGACTTTTTCGAACAAATAAAGGTATGGATTAGCAATGATATTCAAAATGATTCAGTGTCTATTAGTTTACGCACTTTAGGTGCTGTCTAATCTGATCCCCTACACTCTAATTGTATACCATACTTTTAATCACAATCAATCCATTGCTTCATAGGTTTAAAAAATCGTCTGCTTAACAATGTAAATAACGCAATGGACGCGGCTGAACTGTCAATGTAAAGGGCATTGCGATTGATTGCCATTTAAGTGTGTTAGGCCAATGCCCCGCAGGCCGCAGGTAATTTTAAAAGCGAAAACTTGTTTAAGCGTGTTGAGTTGCTAATAATAAGGGTGTTCCTTAAATAACCCGTGAAGTTCCAATTTCCATGCGTTGAGGTCAGTTGCAGGCTATGTGTTGAACAAAATATGATTCGCCACCGTAACTCGTATGTATTTACAGAATTGTAAGCATTAAAATCATCGATACAATCCTTCTAAGTTCATATTATTATAATCCCATTTAATGAACTAATGAATGACTATCGTGATATAGTCATTGCTAAAAACGTAGAAAATTTTAATTTGGCGGGCTATCCTATGGGATTTAGTTATAAACGTGTTTAAGCTAAGCGACGTTTAAACGTCAAAAACGTATGGTTCAACAGCCGCTAATCATTACTTAACTTTAAGCAACGTTTATAAAAAAAAAAACTCATAAAACCGTAGCCTGTGAGTAGTACGTGTCGCGCTTGGGTGAAAGCGTTTTCATAGTTCGTGTATCGGCAGACCCCATGACTGTCTATGTTTTTTAATACATTTACCAATACAATACCCTAGTTTCTTAAGCAACTAACTTTCTAAACGAGTGAGGCAAAACTTAAATGTAACTTTCATACTTGTAAACAATTAACTTGTAACGTGTTTAAAAGTAAGAGGCACGCGATATTGCAATTTCTAAACGTACTCGCATGATTGTCTTAGTAGTAACTGTGTAGATTGCTTAAAAAACTATGTAGGCCAAAGTATCTGGGCTACAATTTCGAGGTGTAGTAGGAAAAGAAACTAAGTGTAATACGACCTTGTTTATAAGTGCACGCTACTCTTGAGAGCAATGATGGCGCTGTGAAAACAGCCTCGACTTACATGGTCCAGAGGGGTAATTGCGGAACTTTTTATCGGTAGGAATTGGTTTAATATTCATAGTTAAACAACATTCATTGCGTTATTTACGTTACTGAGCCGACAATTTATTCCAACAAATGACGCAATGGTTTAGAAATAATCTTCAATCCCATTCAGATTCTGATAAATTGTGCGTTTCGCAATTAGGGTGCTAGTCGTAGGTTCGAACGCCGACAAACGCCATACTTTGTGTAAATTATTTCATCACCACTGCTCCTAAATTTGTGAAGGGAAACTTCGTGAGGAACGGTTTTTATCCTAGAACTAACTTAGGTACTCGACTTTAAACTATATTTAAATCATTAGCATCTTTTTTTTAGTATTTTTAATTACATATCTCAATCATATTACATATCATATTTTATATCTTGTATTTAATATTATTATTAGTTTATTAGAATTATAATATCGTAATCATTATTTATCTTTAATCATTATTTTTTATATTATTATAGAAGTTTTTTAAGTAATACTACATAATTAAAAATGCTTCCTCTCTCCTAACACACTTATTTTGCTGTGACCGACAGGGTCCATATGATCTAATCATAAGTTTACGGCCTAATAACACATGTGGAATGCAATAAAAGTATTGAGTATTGAACCAAAAATTTGAAGACATGTGACTTCTACCAACCCGCATTAGGCTCCCTTGATGGAATATGGCCTACTCCCTCACACAGAGTGGAGACCTAAGTCTCAGCATCGGGGACATTATAGTCTGATTGTGCTACTGATTCTTGCCACTAATGGTGTCGGTAAACGCACCATGAGTAGTGCACTAAACAGTTAATTGAACTATGTTATAGACATTACTTAACGTGGTACTATTGTGATTACATTTGTCGAGGACTGGACTGTGTGCAAGATATAGTTGTGAGTGTGACCTCTGAGTTTGTTTCTGCCTTTCTTCTCAGAGTAGTCAGATAGGAAGCGCCGACCTGCACCCTAATTGCGAAACGCACAATTTATCAGAATCTGAATGGGATTGAAGATTATTTCTAAACCATTGCGTCATTTGTTCGAATAAATTGTCGGCTCAGCAACGTAAATAACGCAATGAATGTTGTTTAACTATGAATATTAAACAAATTCCTACCGATAAAAAGTTCCGCAATTACCCCTCTGATCTAGTTTAAAAAAATATGTTTGACGTTTAAAAGTGCTTGGACAAACCTACTTGCAAAAATAAAGTCATTTATCATTTATATCTAGAGAGGTGACTACCGAGATAACTACTAATAGAGAAGTTCTTATGGAAGCAAAAAACATTGTGTAGACCCCAAACAAATTGGGTTAAGGGCAAGCTATTGACGATGATCGTAACCATAGATCGTAACTGTACTTTTGATAAATTATAATTTTCAAGCAAGTATTTAAGCATCAGTTAATTTCTAAGGAATATTAACATCGTTCGCACTTTGATAATTTCAACATAAATGATGCCACCAACTTTTTGTAACAACATTTTGATTGAAAAGAGTGGGTTTTCTCTATAGGTAGGTACCTACTACGTTTTGGAATTGGCATAGCTTCATCTTTCTGACTCACCAACTCCTTGACAATTCAAAAGGGCAATTGATTTGAAACTAGCTTTTGCCAGCGGCTTCGCCCGCGTGGAGGTCGGAAATTATTCCGCGGGAACTATTACCGGGATGAAAAGTACCCTATTTGTTAATCCAGGTTAAAAACTATCTCTATGCCAAAATTCATTTAAATCCATTCAGTCATTTTTGCGTGAAAGAGTAATAATCATCCAAACTCACAAACTTTCACATTTAAAATATTTCTAGGATATAATATTATTAGGATAAATGGTTTGAGTTTGGAATAAGCAGATTATCTTTTCAATCATGAGGAGTAACTTGCCCATAAGAGCAAGCCATGGTTTTGGGCTTGTATTAAGGTACCACCACCATTTCTGGCAGTAAGCTGTAATTAAGCTCTTATTTTATTGCAATAAGTATGAAATGCGGAGTCTGGACTCGTCACTTAGCTAGGTCCCTTCTTTTAACAAGAACTACCCTCATGTTAATATCAGCACAAGCTTTGACCTGGAGTTGTTGTTCACCCCGTATTTCTTTCATAAAAAAAATCCACAATAATACTTGTCATACGTAAATGACCAAACACATCAATCATTACATCAAATAAATAAATACACTGGAAAAGCAAATAAGTAAACATAAAACGTTTATGTAGAATGATATTTTTTTCATTACGCTTAATTATATATACTTAACTGATGCAGTAAATAAGGGCCTTAGACTAGCGCGAAACGATTTAAGTTGTATGTGGAACTGTAGGTACCTCATGCTATCTAGTATCTATACAACGTGTAATATAATGAAAGCCCCTGCCAGGGTCGCAAGATTCGTTCGAAAGAGTTACCGTGGCCCTGGCATATGGACATCTGAAGGAACACGGGTGGGTTGTGGGGGTAAAAGTCAGTAAAAGTCTGACACGCCCTTCCGCTCCGCCCAGAGCAGGAGATGATTTCCGATCCAAAAAAAAAAAAACATAATGAAAGCAAGACCTCATACACCCCAATTACAGTATTGAATTAACAGCATAATACCATTACAAAAATTTTCGTTTAAAGCAGTTACTATTAAGAGAATCGTATTATCATAGCATTACTTTATGCATTTAAAATTGCTCTGAAATAAGATTGAATTTTCTTTGGCTCACCCGGTGTTAGTAATGGCAAAACACATTATTTCTGAAAAAAGTATCCATATTAAAAATGATTGAAATCGATTCAGTAGTTAATTATGAACAAACTGGTGTCAGAACTTACGTCTATTCGGTTACACCTTGTATATTGTGAGTAGTAAGAAAGTCAGATTTCTTCTCTAATTCCGTCATGGGAATGTTTTAAACCTAGCTGCAAAAAAAGTCCATTTTAAAAATGATAACGCTGGAAATCCATTTAATTAAATTCTAGCACCCAGTACAGCGTAGTTATGACCAATAGTCAGATGATTTGTAGGTCACAAAACAGCAGGTAAAATCTGTATGAGATTTAGAAATACCAGGAAATCATAGCACAATAGGAGGCCTCAAAAGTGGGTAAAAAGGCTGTCAGTGGCGATGATTATTAGAGAGAAAGTTGCTAAAAGTGAGGATCTAACAGCTGAGTAAATATCTACTATTTTACCGTTATATAATATAGTTGCCATGACCAAGTATTTATAGTTGCCAACCTGACAACCGTTTACGTGTTTGACGTATGAATCAGCATTGTAGCTTACGGCATAAGAATTATGAATGGGTTTCTAAACTATTTAGTATTCAACATGTGTTGTGTATTCCCATTTTAATGGTTTATTAAATAGCTGTTAGTCAATTTCTACATTAATTTTGTCTTTCTTTACGAGCACCAAACAAAAATTTAAGATACTGAAATTGTGGCGAGATTTTTTCGCGTATTTGATTTTCAAGTCTATTAAATTGAATATTGAGAATCTAACAGAGTGTAGCGCGATTGACCTGCCAGGGTCGCGAGACTTGTTCGAAAGAGTGACCTTGGCCCTGGCATATGAAGGAACACGGGTGGGTTTTAGTCAGTAAAAGTCTGACATGCCCTTCCGCTCCACCCTAGAGCGGGAGACGTCATTTGATGATTTCCCACCCACAAAAAAAAGAGGTATTATTGAGACCATGTCAAAGAATCAACTGGAATGTCATATCATAGGAACACCTTGTATAGGTAGCTTTCGTGCCGAAACAGTAACGACAGCAGAAGAATTATAGTAGGTGATGCACAATCGTATAATATTATTTAAAAAAAAAACACGCCGAATAGATACACGACCCAAGAACCTAACATGGCCGATTAACAAAAAACAGCCAATTTTTAAGAGTGGAAGACGTGGTTTTGTTAATATTGACATACTCGAACTTCACTAGGCAAATCGTCATCGAGGTTATCGAGGTCAATACATGCTAAGTATTTGTTTAACTAGGTACTACTTACTTAACCGAAGTTAAACACACTCTCACACCTACATTTATCCTCTCCCATTATGCTTACTTTCCACATACATAATTACGAGTACATGGCAGTCTTATATTTTTAGAGACTTGTAGCTAAGTAATAACAACTGCAAGGATCTATTGGGTGGATCGTAAATGGGTGACCATCTTTACATACCAAGACCCCTGCATGCTTCGGAAAGCACGTTAAGCCGTTGGTCCCGGCTATCATTTGTGTATCTTTGACAGTCGTTACAGGTCGTCAGAAACCCGAAAATGTAGAGGTCAGATAGGCAGTCGCTCTTTCTAAAGTACTGGTATTCAGCTGCATCCGGTTAGAGTGGAAGCCGACCGCAGTATAGTTGGAAAAAGGCTAGGTAGATGATGAATCTGATATTATTTAACATTTTAAACATGGCTACTAAATCATTAAAATTTATTTTATCATCATCATTTCAGCCGAAAGACGTCCACTGCTGGAGGTGTTTGCTATCGCTACGCTTCGCAGACGGGTTGGTGATCGCAGTATGCTAGAGAAACGCATAGATATTTCTACTGCCCATTCTCTTGGAAAAATATTTATGGAGATCAATTTTAACCGAGATTCAGGTTTACCACCTAGTTCGGATGCCAAACTTTGTATATTACGAACTTAAATTATTGTCATTATTCAATTTAGGAATATCTTATTTTGGTGAGTAAGTATTTTATTTTATTGTCATTAAGGCTTCTATCCGGTTTCTGTAAATACAATCGACTCAAAATTATGCTTATTTTTTTCTTTTGTTATTTTTATAGTTTTAAGCCATTATTTGGTGTAAAATGCCATTATAACATTTTGTAATACGAGTTTTTATTTTGCTGAATAAAATTAATGATTGTAAACTACTACTATTATTGACACAAAAATTACGCTTTAGTTTCAGTTAATTTTCGTCTTTCATTCGAAAAATTTAGTCATTAGCGAAAGATGTTGGATTTCGGCCCTCGGCATCTTTCAGTTACCTACCGAAGAGGTCGCAATAACAAACGTCATTATCGTCATAATTTCAGCCGCAATGTGGTCTGCTCTAGTGGGCAGAGCATATTGCTCGCAAAACTTTCTGCCAATTTCGACCGACGCGACGTAGCCAGAAGGATTGCCCTTACCTGAGTGGCAGTCCACTTAGATAAGTTTGGCAATCCTTCTGGCTATGTCAGTTACCTAATGAATGTTTACTCTCATGTAATTTTGTAGATGTCGTGTGAACGGGGCGTGACACTAAAATGAATATTCACTCGATTGAAACATTAATTGGAGTAAAGCGTTTGAAAACTTTAGCCGACAGATGTTCTAAGTCATTCGCAGTTGTGGTTGCCTGAAATTGGGTGTTCATCATTTCAGTCGTAAAACGTCCACTGTTGGACATAGGCCTCACCCGATTTGGGGGGCTTTGGCAGGCGGGTTGGGAATCGCAGTATGGTGGTAAAATGCGTAGAGAACGCTGCTGCCCATTCTCTAGTAAGTCCCTTAGTCGCCTCTTACGACACCCACGGGAAGAAATGGGGTGGTGCTATTCTTTACGTCCGGGACCACACGGACGATTGGGTGTTACTGGTAAGTTATCTGAGTAGGTACTTACCAAAATTTTTGGGTAGAGTCGGTTCCTTAGCCAGCCAGTCTTTGAAGGCTGCTACATCTTTTTCGTTAACCTGCGTCATCTGAAAAGACAGATCAAATTGGATTTTCATCGTGATTGTCCCATGGGTTTCCTATTCGGTAACATAATCAAATACCTACATTTACGAAAATAAGTTTTAGTTTTACTCTTTTTGCTTACGGTATTGTACTCATAGCCAGCCCAAAAACTCTTGCGACTGAAAGTTATAAAATTGAGCTATCCAACAGTAAACAAGAAAAAAATAGGTAAAGAGCAGTCTTAGAAAATAAGTACCTACAATAATTTTATGTTGTTATAATTAATGGAAGAAATACTATTTATTGAAACTTGCACAGAAACTTAACTAAATCCAATATACACAAGTAAATTTAAAAAAAACGGAAGACTGTTAAATAAAAAATAAAACAACAGAATTTCTTGTACGAGACCTAAAGCCTCCAATCTCAGCATGATGTTGCGTCATTTAAAAATACGTGTTGCAGCTGTGGTATTCTGATAGGGCGCGCTGTGATGTGATGTCACAGATAAAAAACCGGCCAAGTGCGAGTCGGACTCGCGCACCGAGGGTTCCGTACAAACCTTCAGGGTTTATGCATAAGGTTTATGTTTATGAAATTAAATGTTTTTTTTTTTTTAATTTTTATATTTGAGTTGACGAATGAAAGGTAAATTGTGGTTTACAATTTTTGACGTATTAAAAAAAACTACTTACTAGATCTCGTTCAAACCAATTTTCGGCGGAAGTTTACATGGTAATGTACATCATATATTTTTTTTAGTTTTATTATTCCGCTATTTTAGAAGTTACGGGGGGGGGGGGGGCACATTTTACCGCTTTGGAAGTGTCTCTCGCGCAAACTATTCAGTTTAGAAAAAAATGATATTAGAAACCTCAATATCATTTTTGAAGACCTATCCATAGATACCCCACACGTATGGGTTTGATGATTTTTTTTTTTTTGAGTTTCAGTTCTATGTATGGGGAACCCCAAATATTATTGTTTTTTTTTCTATTTTTGTGTGAAAATCTTAATGCGGTTCACAGAATACATCTACTTACCAAGTTTCAATAACATAGCTCTTATAGTTTCGGAAAAAAGTGGCTGTGACATACTCGGACAGACAGACAGACAGACAGACAGACACAGACAGACTTAACGAATCTATAAGGGTTCCGTTTTTTGCAGTTCATTTGGCAACGGAACCCTAAAAACGTCTTCGTACAATATCATCATTTTAGCCGAAAGATGTCCACTGCTGGACATAGGCATCCCCATTTTTTTGGGTGGGATTGCCATAATCACCACGCTTGGCGGGTTGGAGACCGCAGTATGGTCGTAAAATGCATAAAAAACGGTGTTGCCCTTTCTCTAGTATATCCCTTAGTTGCTAGCTAAGCGCACGTTTCTAATTGGTCAATTCCTATGGAGAAGAGCCGGAAAGAAACTCCACGGTTACTGTTTACAAATATTTGTCTTGTAATGTTTACAAATTACAGTGTTAATAGGTACGGAAGGACAGTGTAAGCCAGTCAACAAATACATACCTAGTACTTAATTGTCCACAAATCTACAGGCTACAAGGCCTACAACGTTCTCACATTTACAACATATAAAAAAATCTACAATAACCTATTTAAACGTAATGGCGTGATTGCCATAAAATAAGAATTGTGGGTTTATAATGTCAACTAATGAGAAGAGTATGTAAAAGAAGTATGTATTTAGGAATTAAGAAAAAATACTTGCGTTTTAATTTGGTAGCAGTTAATAGGCATTTATATAGTTAATTGTTGTCGTTAATGTGGTACACAGTGATACCCACGGCGACAAATCAAGCTATACATTTCAAGTATAAGCTGACCTCTGATTGTACGAAAAATATATCCAATGCGAGTTCAGCTAAAACTGGAGATGTATAGCTTGATATGTAGGCGAAAGCCACATGTGTTTACGGAATTATTGCCAATCTTAAACGTAGTCTTTAATCTTTTATTTTATTTATGACTGGCTTTAAAAATAAACATAATGTTCTATTAATTAATTTAATTTTAGTAGTCAGTTTAATTAAAAATAATTATAAAAGAATTTAATTATTCCTCATTAAGAATCAACAATAATTCACATACCTACCGAGGAACTACATTTACATTTAATGTTTTTACGCACAATTTAAACGAAAAAAACGAAATAGTAATTATTTTTCTTAACATACTTATTTATGAATGTTAAATTATTTGCACAATTTAGAAAGTACCTAATGGGGAATATACCGCATGACCGTAACACATTCTTCATAATGGTGTAGCTGAGAAGAATAAACTAGGTACTTTTTTATTTGCGTAAAAGTATTAGCTTCTGCCCGCGACTTCTTTCGCGTGACATTTTGGCCCCAGACCCGTCGCGTCGTATCCCATCGCCCGACCGATCTAATAATTCGTTTACAGTTCTCTTTCAGATATTTTGCTCGACTCCTAAGGGTCGTAGCATGATGTTAAATAGCCAAAAAATCGTTTAATTCAGTCTATTAAAATGTCCATATTTATTACATTATCTTAAAACTATGGTAATAGTGAGGAAATCAGTTATATTTGTCATAAAAAATAAATTACATTGAATTAAGTTAAAATAAAATTGAAATAAGTTTAAATAAATAAAATTGAAATAAGTTTAAATAAATTAAATTGATATAAGTTTAAATAAATTAAATTGAAATAAATTAAATAGCAATAAGTAAAAATTCACTTTAATTAAAATAAATTGTTGTAAATTAGCTAAAAGATTAAAATAAGTGTTAAATTAACGTATAAAACGTACAGTATCAGGTAACATGTAGCCTGATAACCCTTGCCAACGCTAGCGATGCTGGTCTGTCTGCAAACATCCTTAGGATATCGTTGCCCGTCCCTTGAATTCGGCGAATTAGTGAGGCTGACTTTTTTCGCATAATAGCGTAAAAGTCATCTACCCTCGCGTCGGCAAACATACCCGAGGCACTGCAAAATCGAGGTAGTCACACCAGAATCCTAAAGACGTTGATATACTGTACTCTGAGAGCATTGTAAGACCGCTGCGTGTAGTTGGTCCATAGGGCACTTGTGTAGAAACTTTGGCAGTAGGCTCTGAACAAAGTTCAGGTAACTTGTTGCACACCACGCAAAGATATGCACCAACATGTTAGCAAGCACCGACAATGCTCTTTGCTCTCTCAATATCAGCGTCATCATGCAGGGTTTCGGGTTTTCGGTTTCTATAACCTTCCTCAAGCACTTGGCTTTCAAATGAAAAAAGATTTGAATGAATTTTGGCAACTAGGTCGGGTGCGTCTCATAACGTATAAACTCAATTGGTCTAATTTCATTTTATTTATCGTTCATAAGATATAATCAACGTGAGATATACCAACTGTTGATATAATTTCTTTACATATAACATTTATTTATTCTAAAAATTAATTAGTATAACGTTGTTTGATATAACGTTTATGTAATCAAAAAAAATTTGGTCTAAAGTTTAATATATATAAAAAACGTCATTATAGGTTTAACACCCCGACTCAGAGTACCCCGACTCGGATAGGTTAGGTTAGAAATTGTGGTTATTTTTTTTTAAACCACCCAGAAATATGAGCCAAGCGGGGCTCCGTCGACCTATCTTAGCCCAGGTGGTAATCAGTTTCGTCTCAGAAGTAGGCAGTGACCTATCGCTGCCGGCCGTGGTCGCGTCGATGGTCGGCAGCGAGGAGTCTTGGGACGCGGTGGTATCCTTCTGCGAAACTGTCATGTCGCAGAAGGAGGCTGCGGAAAGGGAGCGGGAGATGTCTTCCGCTCACCCAACCTACAGCAGGCGCACCGGGCGTCGGCGGAGAGCGGACAACGTCCTCTTCCAGCCCCCCTAAATGGGTCCAGGGGCGATGGATCTGGGGACATCCGTCACCCCCTATTCCTTAGGATCCGAGATGGTAGCGCGTAGTGTTCCACGCGCGCCTCTTTGTGATGTATGGGGGGTAGTTTAACACCTCACTCCCCCCCGACGTGAGGAGGCCCACTAAGGCGGGCCGGCACCAGCCGGGGATCGCGGAAGACATATTGGTTCCCGTGGTCCCCGACGTAGGCGTGAGACGGAACACCGGGTGGTTTTAGTCAGTAAGAGTCTGACAGACCCCTCCGCCCACCCCAGGGCGGAGGACATCCATGAGGATTTCCACCTCGTGATAAAAAAAAAAGTTGGTAATCGGTTTCTATTACTAGTTATGTTCATCATATTAGACCAAATAAGTTTTATATCTTTTGAGTGGTATGTCAAACGATTTTATATTTAATGTATGTTATGTCAAACGATGTTATATTTAATGTATGTTATGCTTATAAAAATTAGTTATTTTAAAATTATATCAATCGTTCATAACTATACTCCATTTGTTTAGGTAGTTAACTAAATGTAAACAATCTTAACATGTCTTTTATCTAAAAAACTGTCTAAAAATTGAATCTAAAAATGTTTACAATTAGGTATTTACTTAAACCGATGTTAGGTAAGTAACTTAATTTTCAATAATATTTGTTGGTCTTTTATACGATTTATTTTATATAAAAAGACATATCAAGATTGTTTACCTTTAGTTAACTACCTAAACAAATGGAGTATAATCGCTATTTTAAATAAAATTATAGGTTCCGTTGTTATATGTTGTTAATATTAGAGATTTTGTTGTTATATCATCTATTACTTACCCAACTAGGTCGCTTAAAATATATGGGATGTTTTTTATTCCGGTAGTATGTAATGTACCTACATTGTGATGGACGAGTGATTCGATGGATAATTTCAGACCCGCACGCGGGCGAAGCCGCTGGCAAAAGCTATAACCATCGCAATAAGTATATTTTGGAGCGTAAATTCAGGCTAACTCATTTTAAAAATAATCAGAAAAATATAAATAGATAGCTTAATTTAATTTCTAACGTGCCGTCAAACGTTTTAGCAAACTAAACCTCAATTAAGGATACTACTGAAATTCCCCACCTTGGTCAATTGACCTCTTAAAAAATAGTTCGTTGTACTAACTCGGTCTAAATTTAAATTTTAAAATGATTGCTGAATCAGAAACTAGTTCGTGAAATAAGTAGGTAATGATTTTAGTAAAGTTAGGATTTTCATTTAATTATGTATAAGTTTTATTTCATTTTTATAAGTTAACGTAATTTTATAAATGCATGTGAATTAATGTCTTAAAAATGAAACGAATTTTTAATACAAAGTCAATTATTTATTAAAATTGAAACGTTGCATATTTTTTAATGTAAAAATACTGTACCTAATGTGTTGCATGAAAAATAAGACTTTTATTTCTAATTTATTAATTACTTGTTATTTATGTAGATCCAACGTCCTTTCAATCGAAATACGTCCATTAAAGAAAATTTAATATGATTAATGAACTGCTTGATTTTTATAAATTAAATTAACTTTTGTTCGAAAACATCCATCGGTTTCTTACTAAACCTCAACTATTTTCGACGACACCAGTTACTTATCTCTTTTGGTGACCCTACATAAATGTATACTAATACGTATATAAATGTTTACTAATACTAAATTATCTTCTTTACATAATATAAAACAAAGTTGCTTCCCGCGTTTGTACGCTAAGATCTTTTAAACTACGCAACGGATTTTATTGCGGTTTTCATCAATAGACAAAGTGATTCAAGAGGAAGGTTAATATTTATAATACGCGGGCAAAGGCTCGTATCTATACTAATATTATAAAGAGGAATAGTTTGTTGGTTTGAACGCGTATATCTCGGGAACTTCCAGTCGGATTTGAATCATTCTTTTTGTATATGATAGCCACATTCATGAGGAAGGCTATAGGCTATTAACATCACGCTACAATCGTTAGGAGCCGAGAAAAATGACAAAAAGTCGGAAAGAAAGGCAATTGTAAACGAAGTAATAAAGCACGGCCGGGTTGTTTCCCATACAACGCGACGGGTCGGAGGCCAGAATTTCACGCGAACTTTGCCGCGGGCAGCCCCCCTTAGCCAAGTTCCAACCGCCTCGGTGTCAGCTATTGTAGAAAACGATAAGTTGGTAGCCATGTAGACACGCCTGAGTCGGCCGCTCGTTTTACAATGTTTTTAAGAAAACGACATTATAACAAAGGATGTAGCGTTGAACATTGTAGAAACGATAACAATTAATTCAATCAATTTGAACGATGTGAACTTGGCTACTAATTTTCTATTCGTTTGTTCTAACCATGTGACTTAACGTTGAGATAACGTTTTCGACTAGCGTTAAACATTGCAGATTATTAACAGGCCTAGGGGTGCAGAAACTAGTAATAAAATAAATAAAGAATGATGAATGATTTTTCCTTGAAATAGTAATTCAATGGGATTAAATCCTGCCAGGGTCGCGAGATTGTTCGAAAGAGATACCGTGACCCTGGCACATGAGTAACTGAAGGAACACGGGTGGGTTTTAGTCAGTAAAAGTCTGACACGCCCCCCGCTCCGCTCAGAGCGGGAGAAGTCATTTGATGATTTCCCATCCAAAAAAAATGGGATTAAATTAACTTAGAGGGTAATCTTGATGATTTTATTGATTATGATTCTTTAAAAGCAAAATTTTTGCGGTCACTAATAATATTCTAATCAACATCAACCTGACATTGACCTGCAAATTGCAAAAAAACGCAGAACCACCTGATATTGCACTGTCATAAGTTTATAGCATGTACAGTCACCAAAACAGATAAGTAACCCGAGTCGTCAGATATAGTTGAAAAGTACACTTTTTAAACAAACATATTAAAAATTAGAGGATTATATCCAAGACTAGCTTCTGCCCGCGACTTCGTCCGTGTCAAATTTTTGCTCCCCTGACCCTTTCCGTCGCATCGAATTGCCTGTCAGTTTTCGTCAATTTTTCATTACTGCTTCACTCCTTTTGATCATAGTGTGATTTTATACAGCCTATAGCCTTTCTCAGTAAATAGGCTACTCAACACAAAAATATTTTTTCAATTTAATAATAATAATAATAATATTCCACAACTATCACACAACGCCATCTAGTCCCAAGCTAAGCAGAGCTTGTGTTATGGGTACTAGACAACTGATAAACATACTTATATATTTCTAAATACATACATATTATAGATAAATTACACCCAGACACAGAACAAATGATCGTGCTCATCACACAAACATTTGTCCTGGGTGGGAATCGAACCCACGACCTCCGGCATAGCAGTCAGGGTCGCTAACCACTCGACCAACAGGCCTGTCTCAAATTCGGACTAGTAGTTCCTGAGATTACCGCGTTCAACCAAACAAACAAACTCTTCAGATTTATAATATTATATATGTAGAATAGGTATAGTATAGATTAGAGAATTATATCCAAGATTAGTATGCTTGGAAATATGCTGGTCCTGCTCCATAGGACAATCTAGTGTCTAAACGAAATCGATCTGGTTGCTAATTGAATTGTATAATTCATTATTTTTTATGATATTCATTTACACATTGTGATTACTTATGCTCACACACTGACTTATTATTACCTAGTTGCCTATTCTTGAAACATCAAATACCAACTTACTTTACAATGTTTGTAAATATGTGAACACCATGTATCCATCAAATTATTAATTTATATGCCATTGCTCCATTTTAAAAATTCTTTGTATACGTACTGTGGTACTTATAGTAATTTTATTCTAGGTGTATCGTTTTCACATTTATTCTTCTCCATACGAAACTATCTTTTGGAATGGGCGACTAGAATCTATTCTATTGTAAACGTTGAACTTCAAAAGTGTAATTCAGTAATTCTTTATTGACATAATTGATTACAGAAACTTGTTTGAAGCCTCTGACTCTCGAACTAGGTGTACCAGGAGTATATCAGGAGCCAGACTGTTGTTGAATGCTTTGACTTTGATTTTGTTTAGTACGAAACCAATGGATGTTTTCGACTGTTTGCTTTATATTCTTTAAATTTTACTTTAGTCGGAAAAATCGATCGGTTTTGGACTAAACTCCAACTATAATGGTCGACCCTAGTTACTTATCTCTTTTGCTGACTGTACCTACATGAAACCTTATTATAAGTACCTACGCTGTTAGGTAAATTAAAATGATAACCATCTATATGAACACTCATGGTAAAGTGTCATGAGTATGACTCATGAATGTTAAACGGGTAACAGCTAAAGTTATAATTAGACTACCTACATGAACTGAACATTTTCATAAGGTTGGCAAAGTAGGAGGAAATCATTCGACGTTAAGGGGGATGCTCCGACCAGCCCGCGAAATTCAAAATGTATTACGTTATTTGCAATTTGCAGGCCATTGCTAGGTTGTATGTTGATTAAAATATTATTCGCGCCTGTAAGACGTATGTCGTTACAGAATTATAATCATCAAAATCGCCAATACAACCCTCCAAGTTCATAAAGCTATAGGAATGATTTTTTCTCTTTTTTTTTTGTTCTTAGGCCTTTATGAAATTGGAGGGTTGTATTGGTGATTTTGATGATTATAATTCTATAACTACATACGTCTTACAGTCGCGAATAATATTTTAATCAACATACAACCTAGCACTGGCCTGCAAATTGCAAAATACGTAAGAAATTTTGAATTTGGCGGGCTGGTTTGGAGCATTCACCTTAAGAGTTGAGTTTAGAAACGTGCTCCGTCGCTCCAAAAAATAGGGTTCCAAAGGGTCTTCTGACCCATCCACAATAATTTGTAACTCACATAGTGAGTATCTATCTATTATAGGTAGATGTGAAAGTTTTTCGATGTTTGCCACTCAATCACGCACAAACATCTGAATGGATTTGGAAAAAAATTGGCACACTGATCATACCTACTGTACTTAGTATTATAAATGTGAATGTATGAATTATAATGTGTTTGTTTGTTACTCTTTCACGCGAAAACTACTTAACCGATCATCATGAAACTTTGTACACATATTTTTGGAAGTAACAAAGGATACTTTATACGAAAAAAAAAACAATATTTATTGTTATTTTTAACGCGAGCGAAGCTGCGGGCAAAAGCTAGTGGACCTGGATTGACACAGGTTTTTTTTCATCCCGTACGTTCTTGTGGGATAATTTCTGATCTCCACGCAGGCGAAGCTGCTGGCAAAACCTAGTTATCAATAAATGAATGGCCACTAAGGTAAATAGTTCGATAACCTAACCTAAAAAACCTACTTTTTTATTACTCGTCATCGGCAAAAAAAAGTGTTGAGGAGAGTTCAAAAGACCTGTTGCCACGGCAAGATACGGTCATATAACCCGTAACCAATAAAATAAAATAGAAGCGAATGATTAGGATCTGTTGTTAATGAAAAAAAACAAATTAAGGCTTACTAAAAATAAATATTAAATATATTATGATAGTATAAATATAACTTCTGAAGACACATTTTTTGAAAAAATTACATGACCTATGTAGAGTTTTATATTGTCTAAAATATTCACTTTCAAAGTTTTACGCCATATCTTTTTATTTTGATTCATAAATCTAAACAAAATATAAATAAAAGCCTTACCTTGAATTAATTGCAACAATTCAGAGATCGTAACTTGTAGTACTCAATGAAGCACGTACAACAATAAATCCGACTTCACTCAAAGGTGTCTCAACCGGTACTAAATAAATAAATAAAAACTTATCTGCTGATTCAATTTTTAAAATTGCTAAGGCGGACCGAACACTAGACGACTTTGTGAATGCGAACGACACGCATTGCGGATTCTGTGGTAATGCGATTGTCGCAACATCAATTCATAGGCCAGAAATGAAATATGCCAAAATTTGGCCATAGTTTGTTGTAACCTCAGTTTTATATTGCGATACTCTGATATGATAGTAAATGACGTACCTATGTACTTGGGCATGTATATGGTTACCATTCTCCAGTTAAGTTACAAAAGAAAAATACTCCTAGAAACGAGGTACCTAATGTTTTTCTAGACTCTTAAGGAGATGTCAGTTGGATCTCGATGTTGGACCGCTATTAGTAGAGTGACTCTACTAGAGTCTTATCCCAAGGATATTTGAGTAGTCGGTAGGCAAGTCGGATTATCTTGCAACATTTGTCAACAGTCCTTAAAAATATGATGTTGACAGTCATTTTTAAATCATGCACATGCTGCCATGTCATTGGAAGTACGGTCACCAAAACGGATAAGTAACTGGGGCGACGACCCCAGTAACTACTAAACTTTGACTATATTCAACGGGATATAATTAATCAAAGTTTAGTAAGAAACCTTAAAAACAAAAATAAAAAACCGAGTAGTAAACTTTGCGTTATTTTTTTTATTTATTATTATATTCTAAAAATATACACATATTTTATAATTAGAATTTAGTATGAAAAATTTATTTAAAACGGAAATAATGCTCCCAAGTATTAAAAAGTGTCAAATTAAATGAATTGTCATGTGTTGTCAAGATGAATATAGATTGTCCGTATTTATGCAAAATGGAACCAAACGACAAATTTAGTTTTTTACTTTTTTTTAAGAATACTAATTTAAAAGTGGTCTAAATTCTTATACAAAGAAGAACCACATGATTTTTGCCTTGGAAACAAAGTTAACAATTTTTTGTATAAGAAGTTAGACCATTTTCAAAAAAAGTAAAGAACAAAATTTGTCGTGTGGTTCCATTTTGCATAAATACGGACGATTGATGTTTTTATAGCTTTTAAGACACTTAGTGAATAAGTGACTGACTGTTTTAAGCCAGGCCAGTCAGGGGAGTAGCTATTACAATGCTGATCGTTTGAAATTTATTACAATCAATAAGATAGTTTATTCTCTAAAAAAGATACGTGAAAAAGATAAAAAGTAATAATAATATTTGTTACACACTATTTCTCCATAGTTTTGTTGCTGTATGCCGGAGAGATGACGGTATAAGTTGGCGCTACTGGCAGCCCAACTCTTTTGGTGACCGTACATGAACTTATTTTAAGAGCATACAATTATGGTATAGGCAAATAATTTTTTTGGAAAGTTCATGAATATTATTCAGAGTTCAACGGTTAAATAGCTACGCGACATAAAATAATAATCCCATGATTGCGAGCTGTAAAATGGACCGTCAAAATTGACCCTCTCAGGACGAGTTTTTCAGGTTTCATATAATTAAAGTCAATATTTTCGCAAATGACCAAGTGGATCACAAACTACACGAAAAACGATGAAAAACGTATACAAACGCGATTTCAAATATTAATTTAAATTATTTTTATTTTTATTAAAAATAATAAAAATTCAATTAAAGAAACTATTGATTATTTTTACCCCCCCCCCCAAATATGAGTATATGCCCTAATAAATTTATCTGATTGTCAGTAAAATAAATAAAAAAAGTGTTTTTTTTAAATTTTTATTCTTTTTAATGAAAATAAAAATAATTAAAAATTAATATTTGAAATCACGTTTGTATACATTTTTCATAGTTTTTCGTGTAGTTTATGACTCACTAGCATATATGAAACCTGAAAAACTCGTCCTGAGAGGGTCAACTTTGACGGTCCATTTACCCCCTAAAAATGTTTTCTCGCCGATAAAAAAAGGGTGTCTCTTAGAATTCAACGTAGATTAATATATTTCAGCGGCATCAAAATCGGAGAGGAACACCTGGGAATGTTTCCTTGTAAGACCCATAAAAACATAATACATAAATAAGCAGAAAAACAATAACTATAAACTAATGACATATACTATACATAGATACCTTAAATAATAAAGGGAGGGTTTTTTGACATTCCATCCCTAAAGGGTTACAATTGGGGATACAAGTTTATATGAAAATCCGTCAGTTTCAAGGTTAGGATCTCCAAATTATGTATTTAGGCTCACGAATAAAAAATATGTATACGTGTTTTAGCGTTTTGATAATTCTACCCTCGAAATGGTGAAAAGGAGGATGGAGTTGTGTATGAAAAGTCCTTCATTTTCAAAGCAAAAATCACAAAATGTAGTATTTAGGGTTATACAATAACAACACAAGACAAAACTTTATTTCAGGCAACTAAGGCCCATAAAAACACAAATAAATACATAAATAATTTAAAACAATAACTATAAACTAATACACATTCTATAAAACAAAAACTTAAACTATCACTAAACACGTAATGATGACGGCGTCGTGTTCCGCTGCGTGGTGTCGCGTAACCGGAAACGTCGATATAAGACACCGTTCGGCCAAAAGTCCTCTCTCAAGCAGGTTTGTAGATGGTCGGTTGGAACTCGTACAGGCAGCTTACTCAGCTCCCTCGCCACGAAATCTAGCACATCGTCCGGGTCGGTCTTGTTCAACATATCAATAATATCTTGAATGCTCTTCTCAGTTCCATCTCTGCGGCGAGACGGCATCTGGTTCAGCTTTCCAAGTGACTGGGAACAGTAGCAGTTTACCACTGCTGATCACGTCCTCCTTGAAATTGGACAGATTGGTCCTTGAATTATCTGCAGAATGCTCACCTCGTCCATGTAGTCGATGGCATGGACCAGGAAAACCAGCAATTCGTTGACTATGAGTGGTTTGGAACTCATAGTGAGACTACGGGCAGCGGCTATGGCCGCGCGATACGCGAATAAAATTCGATCCGTGCACAGTGGAAACGCGTCCGTATTCGAGCGCGCATCGCACTGCACTAATTATGCATGCACTGGTTATGCTATGGTATGTTAGAATCGGTTTCCAGTCTCACCACATGCAGCTTAGTACCATAGTGCGACTGCCTAACCTAACCTAACCTCCACAACCCAGTAACTAGGTAACAAGGTACCCGTTGGTAAGACGGGTTGATAGGCTATTGATTTCGCGTAACAACTGTATAAGATCTACGAATGATAGCCAAGACCAATAGTTTAACGTATTTTACAAGGCACGGAGGGGTCTCCAAATGTAATGGAAGGTTCCCTCAAACCGACCGCGGCAAGCAGCTTAACCTTGTATCGACCCGTATGGCTGTTATTATTTAGCCACGAGCCCCTCATGTACAAGTACATGTCTGCTGACTGCACAAGTAGGTAAATTACCATATAATCCATACCAATAATATAAATTCAAAAGTAACTCGTGTCGTAATTCAAAGGTAACACAGGTGGTGTTACCTTTTTACACCTATGCCACTTAGAAGATTTCGATAAAATTTGGTAAGCAAATAATGACATCCTGGGGAAGGACAAACACTATTTTTGACCCTAAAATAATTCTCATCACCATCATCATCAATATTTCAGACGAAAGACGTCCACTGCTGAAAACAGACCTCTCCCAAATTGGGGGTGCTTGCCATAATCGCCACGCTTCGCAGGCGGATTGGCGATCGCAGCATGGTGGCTAAATGCATAGATAACGCTGCTGCCTATTCTCTAGTAAGTGCCTCCTACGACACCCAAGGGAAGACATGGGTGGTGCTATTCTTTACGTCCGGCACCACACAGAAAAATAAAATGCTAAAGCGTGTGATATAACATTTATTAAGTTTCGGATATGAAAAATACAATTTGTGGTTTTGATCATATCCTACTAATATAATAAATATGAATGTTTGTTTGTTAAAATGTTACTCATTCACGCAAAAACCGCTGAACAGATTCGGATTTGGTTGCTCAAGTATGGAGTGGGAAAAAATTACAAGTGCTGGAAAAAAAGAATCGCAATGTCGTCTATAAATTCTGAAGTCCACGCCTACGAAGTCATGCGCTAAATATTTATACACAAGCTTCTGCCCGCGACTTCGTCCGCGTCAAATTTTTGCTCCCGTGACCCTTCCCGTCGCATCGAATTGCCAGCCAGTTTTCGTCCATTTTTCCTTGCTGCTCCACTCCTTTTAGTCGTAGCGTGATGTTATATAGCCTGTAGCCTTCCTGGATAAATAGGCTACCCAACACAAAAATACTTTTTCAATTCGGATCAGTAGTCTTTGAGATTAGCGCGTTCAACCAATCAAACAAACTCTTCAGCTTTATATCTTTACTAGCTGACCATCTGTTGGGCTGATTTGACAGATGGCGCTGCTATCGAGTTCTAGGAAACAGGACAACGTCTGTACGGTCAGCTAGTATTATATACGTATAGTATAGATATGTCGAAACCAGGTACATAGGATCCTGATCAGACATACATAGTGTTAGACACAGTGTCAGATATACAGTCGTGGGCGCAGAAATGGGATACGTGTACACGAGAGAAATTGCTCCTTTAACTTCTACACACTTTATTGTAACGTTCTAATTAAGGAGACAGAGTAGTTTCTAGGCCAGTTTGTGTCAGGACCACGGTTAAACGTTCACTATCTTTTCGTGCGTCCGTATCGAACCCCATACTCAATCCTAGACTCTAGTCTTGTGTAGTTCACGAAAGAACTAGGTCGTTAGAGCGCACCCATAGATGAACTAAGCAAACTAGTTCCCTCATTCTCCGATCCGTAGTTCGTTAGTTCGAGCGAGGATGGCATCAACCGAACTAATACACGGGACAAAATACAAAAAGGTTTTTGTAATCACTAAACTACTTATTTATTGAAACAATAATCCTTGGTATTATTTACAATCATGATAATTTTATGAATTAATTTATTAATTTTTTTGGTTTTTGCTCTTTTTAGAGTCCAAAAATTGTAGGTAAAAGTAGAACATTCCATAATCTTATCACATGCAGTACGAGCAAAATCTTAACGAGCGAACGATCTGCCTCTCTTTGATTCGAGCTGGGAGTTGACGAACTAGAAGAGCGAACTAGTCCGTTAAGGAGCTGCGAACTAAACGGAGCGATCTCAGTCGCGAACTACTATGCCTAACTATTAGACTCCGCACAGCTCTAAAATAAGGCGTTTTGTGTCTCATTTTAAGTGCGAACTGAAAGATCCGGCACCTAAATATATTAAAATGTGGAATAAACTCTTGTTACATTTTCACGCCTATACGGCTGAACGGATTTGGATGAAAGGGACAGACCATGACCTGGGCTAGGACATAGACTACTTTTTATTCCGGTAGTAAGGTTTCCGTGAAACAATTTCTGACATTCACACGGGCGAAGCCGCGGGCAATAGCAAGTTACTGGATAACATTGAAATGGGACATGGTAGAACGAATGCCCACACAGAAAAAAAAAGAAACAAGTAGTACCAAAGATAAGATTTGTTAAATATTTATGGATTTTTTTGTCATCTTATTTTACATTCGTGTACATACGAATACATATCAAGCTAAACATTTCCAGTTTTAGCTGACCTCGCATTCTATAGGCTTTTCGTACAATCAGATGTCAGCTTATACTGGAAATGTATAGCTTGACTTGTGGCCGTGCATACATACCAAAGATAAGAATTATTAAATATATATCGATTTTTTTGTTACTTTATTTTACATTCTTGTACATCACGACAACTATAATGAATTCCATGACACGGTTAATGACTTCGGCTGAGAGAACTACACAAGCAAGAACGCACGCTGAACGTGCGTTATGTTGACCAAAATCCTTATGAAAAGTAACTGAACACAAAGTACCTGATGGTTCTTTAAATGACTCCATTGAACCAGACGTTACTTAACGCTCCAAAACCACAAAAAAAAAAAAAAACAACGATAATATAAGCGAACCATGGAACGCTGTATTCTAGGTGTTCGACTTTCAGATCGTGTAAGGAACACAATACTGCGCGCCAAAACCAAGGTCCCAGACGTTACCCGAAGGGCGGACGTTTTGGGGTGACTGTCTTATGTAACTTTGACGTTCAAAAAGTGCTGACTCTCAGCCTAGTTTGAGTAAATGACTTTTGATAGGATTTGATTTGATTTGCCAGATGTTGGATGATAAATGGGCGTATAGAACCAACAATTGGGTCTCACTAAACGTACGACAACATCGCGGTAGGCTGAGACGAAGATGGCAGGACGAGCTAGACTCCTACCAAAGGACTGGCCAGCACTAGCAAAATAAAGAATTCTGTAGAAAACGGAGACGCAAGCCTTGCGCTGCAGTGAGACAATACTGGCTAGTTAAGATTCGATTAGATAGATTTTGTCACTTTATTTTACTTTCTTTTACACCACAACCACAAATTAATAGATTTAGCTCTTTAATGTTTATAGTAATTGACTTTAACTGAGCTGATAGATGAGCAGTAAATAGTATGACTGCTACACGGATTTACAAATAAACGATTCACATCAATTCACCAAAATTATTATTTTCGTGAAAAAATATTAAAAATGTAGGTTTTGCCAAAATTTAAAAACTATCGAAAGACAAGTGACCAACAATAATTAAAAAAATAATAGCCAATTTCAAAATTGTATAATGAAGCATTACTGTACTTACCTATAAATAGTGAATTATTGCTATTCGTGTTGAAAAGGAGTGAATAGATTAAACATATAGGTATCAGATCATAGGGATTAAAAAAAAAGAAACAGTATTTGACATGAATTATACTTTGTTCCTTAAAAATTACAATAAATGTTCCAATTATCTGCCACCAACTCTATTGCAGTCCCTACATCTAACAATAAAGCCTTCTTCAGACAGGCGCGACGCGACTCTTGTTGAACAATTTTCATACAAATTGTTCAACAAAAGTCGCGTCGCGCCTGTTTGCGGGAGCGTTAAACGCTATCCTGAGCAGTCACGTATTGCGTCGATCGCTTATTTTCGATGCAGCTGCCCAGTTACGGCTACATAAGTCTCCCAAGGAATCGATCGGTTTTTTGGTAAACTTTTTACTAAAAAGAGCCCCAATAATAAAAAAATACCAGTAGATTTAGATCTGGAAAACATTCTATAGGTTTAGGTATCTTTTATCTTCTGGGCCACCCAACATGAAGATTATACCACATATTTGAAACTAAATAACATACTAACCAATTTGTATTCGTTACGTTTTTTAAGCAAACGTTAGGTCTAAGCTGGTTTTAAACAGGTTTTATTCAATTATTATTATTCAATACTCACGTCTTAAGCCTCTAGGCCTTCAGGCTCTATTCAATTATTACTATTCAATTACAAATAAAAAAATACATACATAAACTCACACCTTTTTTTCATAAATTATTACTATTCGTTACTTCTTCTGTTAGCCTCCTTCTCGAACAACCTTGAGAAGGAGGCTAACAGAAGAATTCAGCTTTCAGTTTGGGAATCTTCGTCGAGCCTTCTCGTCGCGTATTCCGCAGAGCCTAAAGACGAAAGTCTTCAATCAGTGCTTCCTGCCTGTTATGACCTTTGGAGCCGAAACGTGGACACTCACGGTACGGCTGGCCCATAAATTCAAAGTTGCTCAGCGAGCTATGGGACGAGCTATGCTCAATGCCGTCTTTACCATAAGGGCACACGGGGCCCATGCCCAGGGCCCCCATTCTCAGGGGGGCCCCGAAGGACCTACAATCTCTCTCACACTTTTATTCTCAAAACATTTTTGTCGGACATTACTTTTTTTTGCAAATTAGTAACCTTATAAAAAGGTATTTACATGGCATAAACTACACCATTATGTCGATGACTGCGGCTATTCCTACTGTACGAATTAACAATATTTACGAACGCATCCAACCTAATTTACTAAGTACGAGTACACCATCTAGCGATCACTCACTCAATCACTCCGATTCCAAAGTCAAGCTGCACCGTCTAAACGAGGCCTAACGTAAATGTCGACATTGTCTATGGTCGGGGAACCCCCGAACGAATTATGTATTAAACTTTCAGTCTGTTAAGAGTGAGTGGAGTTATTTTGTTTCGTTTTATATTTAAAATTGAGTCAGATAAAAATAAGTTTTGATTTGTTCGTTTGTGGTTCGTTGTTTGTTGCATTATGTCAAAAAGAATATATTTAAGTGGTTCACAAAAAAGAAAAAAAATTACAGCTCAAAAAGAAATAACGGAAAAACTTCCAAAGCTTACTTCGTTTTTTACGGTTGAAGAAACAAATAAGTCGAGAGATGATTCATTCTCATCGCCGCAAGATATAGTCGTAAGTACCTCTAAAAGTCACCAGGAAAAAGAGGCTACGTGTTATGAAAATAACGATCACAAATTAGATGCTAAACCATCAACTTCAACCTACTGTGAATTAATCACTACAAGCTTAGAGAATGTATCTGTGTCTCCTGACCCTGGTACTTACTGTGACGACATTTTACCGGAAAAAGTCCGTGATATTTGGATTCGAAAAGGGCCAGAGTTTTTCCAAAATATAAATAGTGACTTCTCCGAAACTTCTACTAGTTTTCCAGATTCAAATGGTAAAACAAAGATAAGATCCTTGACAAAAAATATTTTTATTCGTAAATTGACGAATGGTGAGTCTTTAGAAAGAAAATGGCTTCTTTATTCTCCAGCAAAGAAATCTGTATACTGTTATTGCTGCCGTCTATTTAATACCACTACTGGTGCTGGACATAATTTAAGTTCTCCTAATGGATATAAAGATTGGAAGCATATCAGTAACTTATTGATAGAACATGAGAACAGTTTACAGCACAGGGAATTTATGATGAATTATGTTGCAAGAATGAAAACTACTGGACGAATTGATACTGAGTTGCTGTACCAATATAATAGAGAAATTAACTATTGGAAGAATGTACTTAAGAGGATTGTTGCAGTTGTGAAATTTTTGGCTTCAAGAGGTCTTGCCTTTCGTGGTGATAATGAGACATTAGGATCGCAAAATAATGGGAATTATTTGGGATGCTTAGAACTGATTAGTGAGTTTGATCCTTTTCTTGCTGATCACATACAAAACTGCGGGAATCGTGGAAAAGGAAGTACATCATATTTATCGGCAAATATTTGTAATGAATTTATTAATTTAATGGGACAGCAAGTTTTGAAAACCATTGTCAAAGAAGTTAAAACAGCAAAGTACTACTCTATTAGCGTAGATTCTACACCAGATCTGTCCCACGTTGACCAACTGACTTTCATAGTTAGATACGTAAAAGACGGACAGCCTATTGAGAGATTTTTGCAATTTTTGCCTATGGATGAACATAATGCGCAATATATAGCAGATACCATTTTAAACTTTTTTGAATGTGTTGATATTTCTATAAAAGATTGTCGCGGGCAGAACTACGACAATGCATCAAATATGTCTGGAAAGTACTCTGGTGTTCAGTCGAGAATAAAAGAAGTTTGTGAATTTGCGATTTACGTTCCATGTGCGGCACATTCGCTAAATTTAGTGGGTGTTCAGGCTGTTGAGTGTGTTACTGAAGCAGTAGCATTCTTTCAATTTGTACAAAAATTGTTTAATTTTTTTTCGGCTTCGACGAATCGATGGAAAATTTTGACAGAGCATTTAGGTGCAAACAGAGTCTTGAAGTCTCTTTCGGAAACTAGATGGTCTGCATGTGCCAATGCCATTAATGCTTTGCAAAATGGTTATTTCAATATTTCTGAAGCATTGTGTTCTATCGCAAGTGACATTAATCAACCAGGAGACACTAGACAGGAAGCCCAAAGCCTAGCAAAAAAAATGGAAAAATTTGAGACTGCTCTTCTAACGGAAATATGGAATGATCTTTTGGGAATTATAAATAAAACAAGTCTAAGTTTACAGAATAGTACTATGACCATGGACGTTGTAACGAAACTCTACGAGTCTCTGATCAGTTATGCCAATACCGCACGCGATAATTTTGATCAGTACGAAGCGGCTGCTAAAGAAAAAACTCCAAATGCTGACTACAAAGACACATTTGAAAGAAAAAGATTTCCCAGCACACGCATCACTTTTTTTGAAGGATCATCAGAGACGGCACAGTTGAGAGGCAAGGAAAAGTTTCGTGTAGATACTTTCATTCCCATAATTGACACATTAATTACACATTTAAAAAAGCGTTCGACAGCATACCAAGAAATTGACAATCGATTTAGTTTTCTTTGTCAATTAACAACAATAGAATCTGATGAGTTGACCAAAAAATGCAAAGAATTTGCAGAATTTTATCATGAAGACATAAATGCAGATGAGTTCAAAACAGAATGTTTTCATTTAAGACAATATGTAAAAAACACAGCAAAGCAATCGGCGGATTTAAATATCTCAACCTTACATAACTTAATAAAAGCAGATAAATTGGAAGAAACTTTTCCAAATGTAGAAATTGCTACAAGAATATTCCTTTGCCTGATGGTTACCAATTGTAGTGGAGAGCGGTCATTTTCACAGCTTAAGAGAATAAAAAATGAATTGCGAACAACAATGTTACAAGAACGACTAAGTAATTTGTCAATTATGTGCATTGAAAGTGATATCCTTCAAAACATTGACTTTAATGATATAATAGAAGATTTTGCTCAACAGAAATCCCGAAAGAAACCATTATTGTAATCAGAACCAAAAAGCAGCAGCATACGAATATCATTAATGGCCTATAATATCATACTGTATTTGATTACCTATAATAAATGATTAAACTTATTTGAAAATGTTAGTATAATTCGCGTTTTTTACTTTCCAAAAGGGCCTCCAATTCTTGTGTGCCCAAGGGCCCCAGCTTAGGTTAAGACGGCGGTGGCTATGCTTGCAGTATCTCTGAGGGACAGAATCCGCCTATGGCATTAAGCCTTAGCCTAATGCCTATGGCATTAAGT
Source organism: Aporophyla nigra (assembly GCA_947507805.1). NCBI lineage: Eukaryota > Metazoa > Arthropoda > Insecta > Lepidoptera > Noctuidae > Aporophyla > Aporophyla nigra. The sequence goes on along the minus strand of OX382308.1, from coordinate 8,745,716 downwards.
CCGCCTCTGTACATTTGTGTACGTGAAGTATTAAATAAATAAATCCCGAATGAGGTGATCCGACAGAGAACCAAAGTTATCGACAAAGCTCAAAAAATTAAGGTAATGGGCCGGCCGCATTAGCCGAAGAACCGATGACCGTCGAGGTAGACGTGTTCTTGAGTGGAGACCGCGAATCGGCAAACGTAAGGTAGGATGCCCTCAGTCTAGGTGGAGCGACGATCTTCGCAGGGTGGCTGGTAGCAGCTGGATGAGAGTTGCCGAGAATCGGGCTGAATGGCGTGCAATTGGAGAGGCCTATGTCCAGCAGTGGACTGCTATAGGCTGATGATGATGATGATTCGTTACTAGAGAATGGGCAGCAGCGTTCTCTATACATCTTACCACCATACTGCAATCGCTAACCCGCCTGCCAAGCGTGGGGATTATAGCAAACCCCCCCAAATTGTGAGAGGCTTAAGTTGCTGAACTTACTTAAGCCTCCCACAATTTGGTGGACGTGCTTCGGCTGAAATGATAATGAACTGACCTAATTCTCATTAGAAATCAGATGGACCTTCAGTCTCCTATGTTCTCTTGTTCCCCAACCTGTATTGTGACCAACTCAGCACGGAGGTCCAGAGAAAATGTCCCAAAGACTATGGCCAACATATCAACGTCTCTGCTGATCTCCAACAGAACTCTGCGAAACATCAGACTGGAGATGTTTTCCGCAAGGTCAAAGACCTACCTAAATGTCGTATTACGAGAACCTGCACGATCGCGGATATGCAATAAAAACTAAAAATCAATGGAATTCTTTAATTTAAGGTCGTGGTTTTACAAGAATGTAAAATTAGGTAACAAAAACATCGATTATGAAAAAGCACCTACCTTTAGTACCTACTACTTTTGTTGTTTTTTTAATCATATTTTTATCCTTTAATTACCGGATACCGTTAATATATTAATAAATACCGATATGTGTAATGTTATAGTTAACATTAGAATTATTGCTTGCAACTTGCTCACTCATAAACTTCAGCTGCACTTTCACAGCATTTATATCTAGGACCTCTAACTATCTGCATACTTTATAAAAATTCACAACCCTCCTTTTTGCTTCGCCATAGTCGGGTAATTAAGGTAACATTACATGTAAGTCCGTTAGAACGAATTGTTCTTCTAAAGTGGACGTTACGGATTTTCATGTGATTTTCAAAAGAATATTTCGGATGGCTTATTGAGTTATTGGTAAAATAAGCATTATGCCAAGCATTTTCCCAACTATATTGGTGTCAGCTTCCAGACTGACCGAATGCAGTTGAATGCCATTATTTTCCATGGAGCGACTGCTAATCTGAGCTCCAAAATCCAGTTACTGGGTAATACGATGGATAAAACTGGTAGTCAGACTTTCAGGCTTCTGATGACCCGCAACAACTGTCAAAGATTCAAGAATGACAGCCGGCACCAATGGCAATATCGTGTTTTTTACCCATCCACAAGCCCACCGCAGTAACCGTAGCTTAACCTCATCGATTGACTGGTGCGGATGTTATTACTTTGTCACAAGCCCCACCAAATCATAATTAAACTTATTAATAAATCTAGATGATTTCTGGAGTCATCATAAATAAAAATAACAAAATAATATATTAATAACTTAACCATAACTATACACAAGCTAAAATAAAGCGTCGAAAAATTCATCCTCATCGCTGTCGATCGGCAATGTGGCAACCACGAGACTGGCGGCATTACCACGCTGTATAGCAATGCTAAGCCGCTGGCCAAAATAAAAACCAGCCCTTGGGTCACGAGAAGTGTCAACCAGCCGTTTTGATATTTCTTTAAAGAGGCCATGAGCACTCTGACCCCACGGCCCGAGGGTTACAGTTTCTGGAGTGGTAAAAATCGTTCGAAGCTCGGGCGTCTTCACATAAACTAACCTGCCCATGTGTGACGATTTGGGTAAAAATATCCAACGAACCCTGAGCAGTCAACCAAGCTGCTCCCCACTCACCCAAACCTGTTGCCACGGTATGAGACTCTCAAAAAATTCCATAGGTACCTATTACGTGCCGCGATGAGTGAAGACAATGTAGAACGTGACGCCTTCATCCCACAAAGGGATGCGCCAGCCAGTGCACCCTTATTTCAACAGTTTTGTTTAAATAATTTTTTTATACCTTCTTACGTTTACTACTTCTGCTCGCGACTTCGTCTGCGTAAAACACTTGTTTCTCTGACCCACCCCGTCGCAACGGATCGCCTGTTCGTGCTATCTTTCGCTTAGTATTATTTCAAACTTTTTCCCTTTTTGCTCCGCTCCTTAGGGTTGTACCGTGATGTTAAATAGCCTATAGTATTTCTAAAGAATTGGGTTATCAATTACAAAAAGATTTTTTGAAATCCGACTAGCAGTTCCAGAGATAAGCGCGTTCAACCAAACAAACTCGTCAGCTTACAGCTGTAAAGAAGGTTGTGTTTAACAAACTTTGAATTTTGGGGGCTACTCTGTCATTTCACCCTAAAGACGTTTTAAGTTTTGGTTGTTCAGGCAATTGTGTTTCGGATCATCATCAATCATTCAATCATTTCAGCCGTAAGACGTCCACTGCTGGACTTAGGCCTCCCCCAATTTGGGGGGCTTTGCCATAATCGCCACGCTTGGCAGGCGGGTTGGCGATCGCAGTATGGTGGTAAAATGCATAGAGAACGTTGCTGCCCGGCTGGAGGTCTAAAAAGTTTAACTTTTTAGAAATCGCCGGGCGAAAATCCGTTTAAGTAGTCAGAATCTTTTTCAGATTAACTACGAGATGTCCAACAAAAAAAAAAAAAAAAAAAAAAAGAGAACGTTGCTGCCCATTCTCTAGTAAGTCCCTTAGTCGCCTTTTACGACACCCACGGGAAGAAATGGGGTGGTGTTATTCTTTACGTCCGGCACCACACGGTACGATCATAACAAAAATATAATTTGGGATCAAAACAAAAAAATAAATAGAATCAGTCTTTAAATAAAATGATATATCAAAATATCTAACCTAATCTAATTATAAATTAAAGCAAGTTTTCGATTTATTTATGTATAATATAAAAAATATGGCTGCGCATTAAAGTAAATGCAGTCAGAATAAAAAAAACAAATGACAATAATTGCTCCTACCATTTTCTTCTACCAATTAATTACAAACATAATTTATGTGAATTTTACTAATTAGAGTATACTGAAAGGTTATAGGTAGGTACTGAATCGAATAACTAATTTTCTTCATAACAATGTTGAGGAACAGGTTTTCTTATAAATATAGGTTGGTTTTTATTTATTTCCTTACAAAGTATTACCTAGCAACATTGTTTTACTCAAGTTTTTAATTGTAATAGATTCTAGATTTTAATTGACCTTCTTTCAGAACTGGTGCTCTGAGGCAGTGATGCACGGTCGCGGCAGACCACGAAGGAGATGGCGGGACGATTGTTTTGACTGGATAGGTTCCGTCAAAACTGGAAGGAGGACGCGCGGGTTCGCGATAGTTAGAAGTGGATTTTGCCCACGAGTGGGATACTGCAAAAAAAAAAGGCCTTTACCTAGAAGAAATCATTCCTTCACAATAATTAGTTCACCTGTATAGTTAGTTCTATAAACGAAATAATGATAACAATTAACTTTTTGCAATGTATCTATGACAATAATATGCAAGTTCCTTACTACTTTTTTTATTACAAAAACCCCCATTGGGATTGGCATTATTTTCCGACTGCCCGAATATCTATCTTCACTTATATTATAAGTAAAACTTATAATATATAGAGAACGGGATTGTTTAAAAGAAAATGAAGTGACAGAAATCGAAAAAAGTATGCTTATAAATATTGAGAGGATGAATGAAGGACGACTTTCAAAACGTATCACAAAGCAGATGTTAGTGGAAACGCTGGTTGGGGACGCCCTAGGGGGACATTTAGTGACCTTATTAATGATGTTCTTCAGAAAGGTCAGGTGCGTAGTACACGCAAACGGCGCGGCGTGTATGTCATCAGATGTATGAACCTAAACGACGCAAAAGGAGTAGTATATAGTAGCAGGTGGCGTTTCGTAGTTTCTGCCAACCTGTTATGCATATATAAAATCAGATTGAGTTCCGAAAAACTTATTTAATTATTTTATTTCAGCTATTTTTGGAAACCTCGTCATGTAGTATCAAAACATCAGAATTGAGGTGATAATTTAATAAGAAAAAAAAACATCAATCAAGCTTAATTCTCTAGCAAAGTTATTATGATCTTTCCTGGGATTTACACTACCACTGACCATTTAAATCTATTTTTAACCAGTCTTTTTGTGCAACCGGCTCCATTTTGGTGCGCTTTTTTTTTTAAGCGACTTTTAAAACTCCCAGACTCAGTTCGGTGGTTTTTTTTTTTAAGTTTGTTTCATCGGAACTCCACCATTTATGAACTTATCTATTGAATCCGTTTATTTTTGGTTCTATGTGTAAACGGAAGTGAAAAAGCAAAAATGTATATTTTCTCAAGTTATGATTAATGGTTTTTAAGTGAGCTTCAATAATACGAATTTATTTCACTTAGTGTTTGTTGATGATGTTATAATAACTTCTTATCGCTGCTATTTACTTCACAAATGAACGTATACGAATTTGTGTGAGCTAGGTACAACACCTTAGTAGAAAAAAAAAACAACCGATTCCCTAAAAACACTACAAAGTGAAAAAAAAGTTTAATTTCGGAAGTCTAGAGCAAATATTAGTATTTGCCCCAGATTTCCGAAACTAAAGTTACTTTTCACTTTGTCCTGAAGTTTTTCATTTGTGAAGTAAATAGCAGTGACAGGAAGTTCAAATATCGAGTTCAATTTACAAAAATGTGGGGGAGGGTTGCCATAAATTTAGATTTATGGCAACCCTTCCTATTTTTTCGGGGAGGTCTATAATCAGCAGTAGACGTCGACGAAATAATCGAAAAAACAAAACTAAAGGCACTGATTTCCGAAATTATAGTGCATTACGATGCGTGTGACTTATTGCACGGCATGAAATAAGCTAAACGCGTGCAACAATATACTACTTAAGTCACACGTGTCGTATACTGTTTTATAGTAAGGCACGGGGGTATCACACCGCCAACATTCAAACTCCGTGCTGCTACTAAGAAATTCCTAATGGAAAAACCCTGTAGCACGTTAAGCCGATGGTCCTACGCCTGACCTCTCTCCGGTCGTGTCGGATTGTCGTCCCATCGGACTATGAGAGTGAGGGAAGATTGAGTGCTCCTGTGTCTGCGCACACACTTGTGCTCTATAATATCTCCCGCGCCGATGGTTAGTCTCCGTTGAGATTGGCCGCCGACGCCGAAATTCGGTCTGGAGGACTATATAGTAAGTACATGTTAATTAAACTCACACTTTCAGTGTGAAAGTGGACTACTTAAGTCACAGAAAAGCGTGACTTAGGCTACGCAGTGCTATTAAAGTAATTATTCACTATGTTGTGTTCTTTTTATAACCTTTTTATCCGTGTCTAGGATATTGGTAGTGTACCTTTATAATTTTAGTGTTCATGTGTGTCATATCCTGTTTGTTTTATTTATACATTGTTTAAATGATATACCGTAAAACGGGGCTACTTTGAACAGGTTTTGTAGGTTTTTGGATTGTAACTTTTTTTTACGGCTCGAATTTCACTTTTTTTACGCCAACAGAACAATGTGTCCTTTGGTTATCAGATCTATGGCAAATTAAAAAAAAAAAAACTACATGGATTTACAAGAAAACAATGACAACAAACTATGACGCGTTTCCCACACCCCGCGCCTCGCGCAATATTACTCGAGGTCACGCACACTTGCTGAGCACACGTGAAAACCAATTTTGGCGCTCTGTCAAGGTAGCCCCAAAATCTGTCAAAGTAACCCTAGAAGTCAAAGTAGCCCCGTTTTGCGGTAGTTCGTCATCAGCCAATTCATTGCTACCTGCTTCCGTATACTACATATTTATACATGTATGTTTTCCAGTATGAAATCGAATAGCACTGATATAACTCAGATTTTGTATTTTCTTGGTTAATGTTACTGCTGAAAAGCAAACGTTTACTTAACCTGGTTTAGGTAACCTTTGCCTATTTTTACATCCAAAGCCTTATTTTACATCATCATTTTTTTTATTTTATTAAATTATAAAACAATCTTTCAATATTTTTAGACTTTCACATTTTCATCACAAATTGTCATCCGTCAGATTTCTATTTCATGGACTCTAACCCTCTTTGGGTTTATACATTCTTCTGTGGCTCTAACTTTGTTCAACCTTTGTCTAAGATAAGCGAATCTGCTGAATCTTTAACGAACTTACTACTTTGTATTGTGTTGCGATTGTGTGTGCTAATAAAAACAAATTAAACGTGTGTGGTGTGATTCTCCCTCTCCACTGCTTACGGCCCTCTCACCTGGGTAAGTGGAAGGCTTCTGATGGCGAGAAATCTCTGGGGACAAGGCCTAGAACGCTGCAACCGACCGCCCCTATACAGGGAGGTGTCCAACACGGGGGGCACTCTGTTTCCTTATTCCCCTACTAAACTACAGTAATTCTTTACCCAAGTATCGTACTGCCTGACGACACGGTAGATCTTGCTGTAATCTGTCGCATGCTGTGTCAAAGTCAAAGCATTTATTTCAAACAGGCACATAAAAGGCTCTTTTGAACGTCAATATTTACGTTGAAATAGATTTTAGTAGCCCCTTCCAGAATGTAGTTTCGGATGGAGAAGAATAGGCAAGAAACTCCACCGTTACTCTTTGACAAATGTTATACAATATTTTAAACACATCCCTACAAGGTCCTCCCGAATCCTGCTGCATCGTTGCCCAGTAGCCTACCCAGACGCCATGGACCCTATCCACCGGAATAATTCTTGTACCTCATCTCTGGCTTGCATTGGCCGGCTGGAGTGAACACTGATGAGGTTCAGAGCTCCCGCCTCATTCTTGCGTTTATTGGCCGGCTTGAGTGGAGATTCGCAAGAGCAAACGTCCTCGGGGAAAGGAAGTATTCCAGTAAGTGCTCGTAGGAATCTGGACCATCTTCCGGGCTCAGGGATTATTCTGAAAAATTGCTACATATTGCTGATCGAGTTACTAACTTCATGCGTCCTGAACTGCGTGTAGCCGAAGCCGACTCGAATTCCTACACCTTTTGTTTTTTTATCTTTTTTTTCTATGATACGGTTAGCCGTAATGTTACAAATACAAGACTACTCTCATCCCCCTGCTGTCAACAGTCAACCTTTACAGATCGAAAGGACACCTAGCCGTATGTTTGCTGATTCATGGTCTTCTATCACCTATACCAACGTTCATCGGTTCAAAACAAATGTCATAACAATATTCAAATATAGGTACCTACGTCATACATTGTCAATAAATTATTCATTGTTGTACTGTATGGCTTTAATTACAGTTCAGGAAGTGTGTCCTGCTTGGAAATGAGCTAATTGGCGCGAAATATTTGGAGTTGATGATAAGCGGAACAAAGTTCAATAACAATGAAATTGGTAATACTTTATTTGGATTATTTAATAGGTTTATAGGTACATAACCCATTAGAATATTAGTTTAGGAACGTTACCTATCAATACAATTCTGTCATCTCCGACAACTATACTCGGAAGGCAGAAAAGCCGCACGGTAGATCGACCAGGTTAAACTACACATGCTGCAATCAGTTCGTGGATGGGTAACCAACTTTACATACTGAGACCCCTCTGTGCCTCGAAACTTTTGGTCTCGGCTGTCATTCCTAGATCTATGACAGTCGTTATGGGCCGAAAGTGTGACAACCAGTCTCACCATGGGGAATAGTGTTACCCAGTAACTGGGTTGTGGAGGTCAGATAGGCAGTTCAATCAATCAACTCAGCCTATCGCAGTCCACTGCTGGACATAGGCCTCTCCCATGCTGCACCACAACACCCGGTCCTCCGCCTTCCGCATCCAGTCTGTCCCAGTCACCTTTTTGAGGTCGTCGGTCCATCTAGCTGGGGGGCGTCCCACACTACGTTTGCCGATACGCGGATTGGCAGTTGCTCCATTTAAAATACTGGTACCCAGCTGCATCCGGTTAGCCTGGAAGCTGACCCCAACATACCTGGGAATACGCTAGGCGTGAAGCAACTGCACAATAAAAATATGTTGCAGTATAGGCGGTTGCTTCCTATATAAGTCTATATTCGTGTATACAACTAGGTCTACGGTGAATTTTCGACCAAACGCTCCGCGTATCCACCTTAACGTGGATTTTTCGGTGTGGATAAACGTTTTCGTTCGACTGTTTCCCCGCTTATTTCTTCTAAGCCATGTAACTGGTTTTCATTATCACTTAGAAATTTTCTTCCGGACGGTTTATATCTATGTATGTATAATAGACGCATATTATGTGTGTGCGTGTTATTGTGGTTAGTGACCCTGACTACTAAAACTGAGGTCGTGGGTTCGATTCCCACTCAGGACAAATCCTTCTGTGATGAGCACAATCATTTATTCTGTGTCTGGGTGTAATTTATCTATAATATGTATGTATTTGGAAATACTTATATAAGTATGTTTATCAGTTGTCTGGTTGCCATAGTAAAGGCTCTGCCTAGTTTGGGATCAGATAACGTTGTGTTGGTTGTCCTAAAATATTATTTTTATTTTATTATAGTAGAGAAAACTGAGAATTTCAAATATTTGTAATGTTGTCGTTATGCAATCATATTTTTGCCTGCCTATGTCGCTAATGCTGGTTACCCTTACGAGATAAATCAAAATAAAATACTAACGAATTGTATATCTTAAAAAATCTACAAAAACGGCAATGGCATACGTCTATATCCTAAGGATAACCCACAGTGACCATTTTTATCTTTCTGATATTATAAAAAACAACAAAATACGAAGTTATTTTAAATAATACATTATTCATCCATAGATCAAGATTGCCCTTTACAGTGCTGCACTATCATTAAATTATCTTGGTATAATCCCAGATGTTTTTGGACAAATTTAAAATAATTAATTGTTCACAATACAATGGTACTTACTAGAGAATGGGCAGCAGCGTTCTCTATGCATTTTACCACCATACTGCGATCGACAATCCGCCTGCCAAGCGTGGCGATTTTAGCCATCCCTCCCAAATTGGGGGAGTCTATGTCCAGCAGTGGACGTCTTTCGGCTGAAATGATGATGATGATGAATTGTTCACAGTGAAATGGGTTGTATGTCGGCCGGCATGCGACAGGCCTCGTAGCCATCCACGCTGCTGGGGAACATTCTATAGTCAACGACTTCCGTCACATACACTGTGCACCTGCGCGACGGCGCGCAGCGGACAGTTCGCAAATATTTTTCATAATTAAAACACTTTTAGTAATCAATTTGTTTTATTTTTATTTTGAATAAATTGATTTTTTTTGTAACACAACTCAATTTTTGTACAGATCACTTAACTAAATGCATCACTATAACGAATGTAATATTTTATGTTTACTTTATAATTATAAAAATGTACAATATTGTACCTGTAATATTTATTCATTTTCAGTGAGTATATAGCTTTGCATAAATTACTCACATTTTGTACATATGAAATACTTGTACCTCTCTTAAGTCAATACATGTATGCCCAAAAAGAATGGTAAAATATTATCAGTTATTTTTTGTCACAGTGTAATTCACAGAATACTAATTAGTCACGTAAAAAGTCAATTTATAAATATTTTTAATTAAGAGTTCTGTGCTCCAAGCGTGCCAACGGGACCCTATTTGGTAGAGAAGACGCTGTTCAATTTTTTCCGTTTCTGCTAATTGTTTAATAACCATGAATGTGAGAGTCCGCAACTAAACTACTACCCAAAAAAATCGTCAGATGCCTGGACTGGAAGTGAGGGGAATACTCGCGTAAATAAACATACGAGGGAGCGTTTTTATGTTCGCGGAATGGAGGATAAGGGGTGGAAATACAAAAACTAAATTATTTTTCCTTTTCAATATATTCACCTGCAAGACGGATACATTTTTCAGATCTTTCAATTAATTTATTTATACCCTCAAAAAAAAATGTTTTCTCTTTATCTACAAAATACGCCGAAACTGCCTCCTTGACTTCATCATCGGTGGTAAATTTTTTACCCCGCAGCTCTTTTTTCATTTTTGGAAACAGGTAATAATCACTCGGGGCCAGGTCTGGGCTGTAGGGTGGGTGATTCAAAATATCGAAGCCCACCTTATGCAGGGCAGCCAACGCAACGCGGCTCTTGTGGACGGGCGCGTTGTCGTGCAAAAGCAGCACACCTTTCGTCAATTTTCCCTGTCTTTTCTCTTTGATGGCTTCTTTTAGTCACTCTAATATTGAAGCGTAGTATTCTCCGGTTATAGAAACACCTTTATCTTTATAATCGATCAATAATATTCCTTCCGAGTCCCAAAAGACCGTTGCCATGATTTTCCCAGCTGACTGTGACACCTTAAACTTCTTGGGAGGTGCTGTGCCCTTTTTATGCCACTGCATGGAGTCTTGTTTCGACTCAGGTTAATAATTATGAACCCAAGTTTCGTCTCCAGTAACAATTCGACTCAATACACCATCCTTGTCTTCATTACAGAGGTCCAAAAATGCACGTGAACACTCTACGCGTTGTTGTTTTTGCGGCGGCGTGAGCATTCTCGGCACCCATCTTGCGCTGACCTTAGTCATGCCAAGATGATCGTGCAGGATTTTAAAAATGGTTGTATCGGATACTCCAACCATTTCTGCGAGTTGTTTCTTCTTTAGTCGAGCATCGTCGAGTACAATTTTTTCGACTTTTTGGATAAGTTCTGGCGTGGTCACCTCGATGCTCCTGCCCGCCCTCGGGTCGTCTTCAAGGGATTCCCTTCCTTGTTTAAAAAAACTGTGCCACTTGTACACCATGGTTTTTCCTGGACAAGAGTCGCCGTAAACCAATGACATCTCATTCAAAATGGTCGCAACAGATTTTCCTTGCTTGGTAAGGAACTTTATAACGGCACGATATTCGATTTTTTCCATATTTCACTTTTCACTCCCGATTATGTTGCTTGGTTGACGATAGCTCAAAGACTAATTGTCTAATAACAATCAAACCTCGTATTTATACTAATTATGAGTTACTGAACACGTTACGATCCTAATGAGCCTAATCACCCCCCTCCAACCCTCTCATTCCGCGAACTTAAAAACGCACCCTCGTAATTATTGCAAATGACACATCAGGCTTTTGATTTTATGCACAGTAACAGCACTTACTAGGGTACCCTACTAGTCGTAATTTCGAATTTCAAAATCTCTATTTTGTAGGAAAATAAAACTGAAACTAACGCGACTGACGTATATTCCTGCTACCCCCACGCCGCGCGCCGCTAGTAATAAATATGCAGCAACGGCTCATACCGTCAAACGAACGCAACTATTTCCCAATTACACATCGTTTCGTCGTCGGTACGCTCTTAATTTCTTATCATCAGCGAGAATTCATAAGACGACCAAGAAAACAACAACACGGAACATAGCGAAGCCTCGACAAAGAAAAGAGCCAAGCAAACGGATAACCCCACCAAAAGATGCATCGGTGAAGCTCGACCTGGATCAACATGCCGGCGACGACGTATAAAGATGCCCTCCTATAGACAAATCACCCTTCTCTCCACTAGTCCAATGCTTACTTAAGGCTGCATAGTCGGTAGGCTCGTAATCCTTTCCTATCCTATGGGCACGTCTTCCCTACCATTACAGCGCCCCCGGTCTACTTCTTGATATGCAATGGCCTATGTAGCACCATGAATCATGAGGCTTCAGGGGCTAGTGCATATCTCGGGGTTCATTCGATTAATCGAGTCTGGTCAAACCACGCTGGGATTGGTGCAATTCATTTCATTTCATAAGCCCATAGAAGTGTCTATGCGACAGTCGCGAAACGGCCAAGCTGTACATTTTGACCAAGATGTAGAGTTTCTGGAGTTAGGGCTTAAGTGGGATAAGAGGCTTGGCTCTACATTACATCTGATAACGTTTTTAAAATAAAAGCGTTATTAATCCTATTTATGGTCGTTATTTATGGTCTCTTTGGGGGCTGTGGTTATTTCAGCTGGACGGCGGCCCCCTCCCCCTAGACCAGCCTTTCCCAAAGTGGGCGATAACGCCCCCTCTTATGGGCGCTGCAGGCCTAAAAGGGGGTGGTAAGAGACCCAGAAAAAAATGGGGGCGTTGTGTAGTCTACACACCCCACACAGTCTTTTCTGGGTCTCTTACCACTCCCCTTTAGGCCTGCAGCGCCCACAAGAGGGGCGTTATCTCCCACTTTGGGAAAGGCTGCCCTAGACGAACTAACGCTCCTTATCGGTTTTACCTTTCATGCATCTTTTTATATGTGACTGAACCTGTGTTCCTTTATGATTAAACTTCTAAATCTAGAGTAAAACCACATCTTAAAATTTTATTTAAATCTTAAATTAGCAAGATCCTGGATCCAAGCCTATAAAGAATAAGGCAAAAACATATTAACACAGCCAGCTATTTGTATGCTCACATATACGCACATATTGTACTACATATATCTAATGCCCATTTTTACGCAATATAAGTAAAAAAAAACATTGTATTTTTCTTGAATCCCGTATACAAGTATAAATAGCATCAAAGCATATCACCTTATTCAGACAAATAGCAACGACACATTACATTACAATATATTATTCGTATAAAGATGGTAAATATTCATTAGAAATAAAAATACAATAATAATAAATTAAAATTAAAAAAATTACGTTTTGTAGAGTGTAGTGAGGCTTTAGATGTGCATATGTAGGGTGTGTTATAAAAATAAATCTTCATGCTAGTGCCAAAATAATTCATGCAACAAATGTCTCGTGCGGTGTAAGTGCCAAAATAATTCATCCAAAAAATGTCTCGTGCGGTGTAACCTGTTAAGACGGCAGCAACTTTTATACATAGTCGCTTCAAGTAATGGTATGCCACAGATAATTAACACTGGTTCGTATAAACAAAAACGAATCGCTTTGATTATCAATTTATATCAATATCAAATGATATCAATTTTTTAATGGCAAACAAATTAATTCCTAAGCTAATTTTACAGAGTTTTTTAAGAGTCCACAAACATATTCAATTAATTAATTTAGACAAACAAAAACTCAAAACCAAATTACAACACTGGTTGTTTAATCAAGACTATTCCCGTACTGAAGACCTTATTTCAAAACTAATGTTGGCACTATTAATCATTATTTATTATACAAAAACTGATATATAAACACATGCGACATCATAATATATGAATACACCATACACGACTACACGGACCCCCACAAAACACCCTCTCCCCTCTCCTACACCACACCATACCACACACTCTCCCCTCTCCTACACCACACCACACCACACTCCATCCCACCCATCCCCCACAAACATAGTCAAACATTCATATAGCAAATCAGATCATTATGTGTTTATTGTTAGAATCACACAAATAAAGGTTTATTTTGTAAACGTAGTTACTAGTAGAACATTGACTCCTAGGTCACAGGGTTTCCCTAGTTTAGGAGGCAGGGTTTTCCACTATTTGTGCAGCCTTTTCCCAAAAACCAATTTAACCTACCTATGTGAATGGTTGTTGTTATTGTACACAAAGGTTTTTTGTGTCAATAAACTTATTTTATTTTATTATTCGTGATAATTACTTTCATATGGGAGGTTCTACTATGCACTACTTCATTATTGGTAAAGATACAAGAGTCATAATTTTAGCTAATAAGGGTCCGTGAATTATAGGGATGGGCTATTAATCGCACTGATTCGTTCAGGCATAAGGACATAACTGTTAATTGTGCAGCGAAAGCACTATGAAGTGATGAACCGCGGGCGTTATGAGGGACTGACATTTGATTTTGATTTTATGATGAATCAGTGAATAATAAAATTAATTCTGATTTTAAAATTTTATATCAATTAATTTTATTTCACAATTAATTACGTAGTTATAAATGATTTTCAAGTATTTTTACAGAAAAAAATATTATTACCAGAGGGGTAATTACGTAACACACAATAGGAATGCTTTTATTTTGACTGTTCAAGAACATTCATTGCGTCATTTACGTTTTTCAGCAGAAAAATAAATTGAACATTTATGAAGCAATGGATAATGCCTTATTCCTTCAAAATAATTCAGATTGATCACAATCATATCAGTGTTTTACGAAATTAGGGTGTGCAGATTAAGAACCAAATATTAGTACTAATCCAAATCTATTTACAAATACGTGAAGCAAAAACTTTTGACCCCTTTTTACAAAAAGCACGTGGGTATAAAAATTTTGGCACAGTAAGATTAAATGAAAAAGGAGTGCAGAAAGGTAATGCTTTGATATAATAATGTACTAAAAATATGGCCGAACTTCGACCACTGGGCGACTTTAGTCGGTATTATCAAAATATCACAACAGTTATTTAGTCTATAACGAGAGTCCTAAAGGAACCGCTCATGGTATTGTCCACTGCTCCATTTTTGACTTTCATATTGACTTCTGCCTTCCACAGGTCGTCGTTCAGGAAGAAATCCCTGAAAATAGATAAAGCAAGAATTCAAACTTAAAACTCAAAGTATTTATTACAAATAAAAAAAAAACTAAGTCAAGTCAAGGAGTTGGTCAACCAGATAAATAAAACTATAGTTGCCCATTTCAAAGCGTAAGATCTACGAAAGACAGCCGGGACCAATGGCTTAACGTGCTTTCCGAGGCACGGAAGGGTCTTGGTATGTAAAGATGGTCACCACGACCACGATCCACGGACCAATCTCCTAAAATCAAAATATGGTTACAAATTATAGTAACATCATTCATGTTGAAATTAGGCATGCGAGAACGTTGCAGAACGTTAAAAGCGACCGTAAGCAAAAGATAAAAAAAATATTCGAATTATTGAAATAAAATATGTCCTAGCTGTTAGGAGATAATCAATCCCAACCGACGGTGCCCTTTATATATATATTTTTTTTTTAAATAAAGTTCCGCAATTACCCCTCTGCTCAACGAATCGCTTTTTTTTATATCTTAGGACAACCAACACAACGTTATCTGATCCCAAACTAGGCAGAGCCTGTACTATGGCAACCAGACAACTGATAAATATACTTATATATTGCTAAATACATACATATTATAGATGTGCTCATCACACAAACATTTGTCCTGGGTGGGAATCAAACCCACGACCTCAGTCGTGACAGTCAGGGTCACTAACCACTAGACTAACAGGCCAGTCCTGTGAGGGGGCCAGTCCTGTAAGGGTCCCACTTCTAAAAATACTTTTTCTTCTATTTTTAATCCACACTTCCACACTATCCACACTTTAATATTATAAATGCAAAAGTAACTCTTTCTGTCTCGCTTTCCTGCCAAAACTACTGAACCGATTTAAATGAAATTTGGTACACAGATAGTTTAGAGCCTAAGAAAGGACATAGGCTACTTTTTATCCCGGTAGTACGTTCCCGCGGGATATTTTCCGACCTCCACGCGGGCGAAGCCGCTGGCAAAAGCTAGTCCTACATAATCCACCAATCAATCATCACCTTTTCTACCTAAACCACTGATTAGATTTCGATAAAATTTGGTAAGGTGATGGCATCCTGGGGTAGGACATCTAATAGGCTACTTTTTGTACCGGTAGCACGTTCCCGTAGAATAATACCCGACATTCACACGAGCGAAGTTGCGGCCAGAAAGTCTAAAAGATTAAGGTCTAAAGTCGGTAGTCTTTTTTTTTTTGTGGGCGGGAGATCATCAAATGACGTCTCCCGCTCTGGGTGGAGTGGAAAGGCCTGTCAGACTTTGGCTGACTAAAACCCACCCACATCGGTCCTAGGGGACCCCCCTCAATACTGCTGACATCTCTTTGTGAGTGGAACACAATGCGCCGCCGTCGCCGTCGACCCTAGTTTGGTCCTTACCGCGCGGCGAGCTACCCATTGCTCGCCGCCCGTGCCTACAGTGGCCGAGGGTCCGCAATTGACTCCCGACGCCCGAGGCGTCTCCTCCTGAAAAGTTACTAGTCTTAAATAACTTCAATATTTTACCGTTTCTGATTAATTTCTTTGAGCCAAATATTGCTTTTTCAACCATGCTGCCTGCATCACCGCCGTATTCCGAAGGCAGGTACTTCTTGTCTATAAACTTGTGTAACGTCGTGTGATCGGTGTGGAAATGAATCTGAAATAAATTTCAATATCGACTTTTATTCGGGGGTTTTTGTTTTTGGAAGTAATTAAGTCTGTGGATTGGATGTTTTGCTGCTTAACGTTCTAAGACTACTATAATTCAGTTGGGTAGGCTATAATTAATTTGAGTGAAAATTTCTTAGCAAACTTGCTGTAATAATTGAAACCCTCTGGTGTTAAAAGTCCTTAGCTCCACCATCTCCCCAGCCTTTTCGCAACGCCCAAGGGGGCGTCCATTAATTACGTGAGGCGTTTAGAAAGGGAAGGGTCAAGCTGAATCTCACTCTATATCATGTGGGGGAGAGGAGAGTTTTCGCAAATATCAAGTAATTATTGTTTTTTCTGCAAAAAAAACAATGCAAAATTGCAAGTAAACCGGGGTTAAATTAAATAATAGAAACATATTTTTCCAATATAATATGGCTAAATCCAATGATATTATGATATGATATTATGTAAATCATTGGTTAAATCCTATAAAATAATACTAACGGTTATGTGGTACAGTAGCCCCCTTGATTTTATGTCGCCACCGGCCAGCGAAGCTAGCCAAACGCAACGCAAATAAGCCCAAATTAACTTATATTACACTAAATTGCGCATTTTGAAAAATCTCACTTGAGATTATGGAGGGGATGGGTTGGGCCTAAGCTCACCACATCTCACCAAGGGGAGTGGAGGGTTAAAAAATCGCCGATATTGCCTAACGTAATTAATAGACGCCCCCTATGTTGGCGTCGGTTTCTGGGTCTAATAGAAAACAGCTAACTCTGGTCCCAGTATTTAACATGGATAAGCTCAGAGCCCCACTACCCACGAATTCCTATCTTTAACTACAAATAGATCCAATACTATACAATGTCCCGAATCTTCTGCGGCAATGCTCCCTTGACCAAACCATACAAATACTCGTAGTATGACGGGCAGTTGGCCACGTGGACTTGTAACAAGCAAACCGGCAAGGAGGCCCTGAAAACATAAAATTATCTTTCATCAACGATTATCAAAATAGTGGGAGCACAAAACACATTTTCTAGAATAAATATTTTTTTTGAGTAACTTCGTTAGTTTCCTCTATGTCTCATTGATTCAGGGTTTCTTTCGGACTAACATAATAATATAAAGTAACGTTAACGCTAAACGTAACGTTTATGGTTTGCTGATTGCAGATCATTACCTTACTTTATCAGTCTTTAATGTTCCCACAGCTGGGACACCGGCCTCCTCTCAGTAAGAGGGACTATGCTAATCCACCACACGGGCCCAGTGCTGGATGGTGGATGTATGGCGGTTTCTCATGATGTTTTCCTACAACATTTTGTGAACAGTGGTGATGAAATAATATACATAAGGGGCGGTTCGAACCTATGACTTACATACTACCCGTAAGTCGCGACCATTACCACCCGGGCCACCACTGCTCTTGACAATAAATATCTATACAAGTTAATTCAGTGATTATTCACTAATTTTCTGTGAAACTAAAGTTTCAAACACCTTAAAAATTGTCGTATGACCAAAGATTAGTATATTAGTGATAAGTAGATTCCCGTGTTTAGTTGGACGGAAAGAATAGCACCACCCCATTCCTTCCCGTGGGTGTCGTAAAAGGTGACTAAGGGACATATTAGAGAATGAGCAGCAGCGTTCTCTATGCATTTTACCACCATACTGCGATCGCCAACCCACCTGCCAAGTTTGGCTATAATGGCAAATCGCCCCAAATTAGGGGAGGCAGTAGACGTCTATCGGTTGAAATGATTAGTTGCGTCTAGATATATAGACTCCAAATTATTACTGCAAAAGAAGTGTTAAAAAGAACTGAATTAACTCACGAATAAGAAAATAAGGAACTTCTGGTAGAAAAATATATTAGATTTTGCGACCACCGACAGCGTGTAAGCTCCTATATCCAAGATGAAGATTTGTTTCTCAGGAAGCACTTCCTTTTGCAGGTCCAGCCAAAGATCTATTTGCATCATGAAAGCTTTGAGGATGTCGTAGAAATCATATAAGTCTGATTCATAGAGGCGGTGGATCAGGATCTCGTTGACCCCGGCGTTGTAGGTTGCCATATTTCTGCAAAACATATTTCATGGAAAACATAAGTATTTATTGGAACAAAAACACTTTACAATTTTGTGATGGTTAATACTGCGTTAGTTTAGTAACTGTTTCATAGATATTAGCGCTCACCTCAGGAGCGAAAGACAACTGAGTTCCATAATAGCCATTTTGATTAAACAGAAACTAGACATACACATTTCATCACATCATCATTTCATCACGGGGCTGTAAGCGCTGGGCCAGAACTGTTTCCATATCTGTCTGTTTATCATATCTTTTTTTTTTTTTTTCAAATCTCGGTACTAAATCATACCGTTTTGCTTTTCGTTTTCTATTTGTAATTTTTTTCCTAACTATTTATTTTTCTTGTCCATATTTCTCAACTCTAAGTCTTTTTTGATGTCACTGACTATTGGTAAACTTTGCAAGACTTTCCCAAAGTCTCAGCATCTTTATCGCCCTTTGGCCACCACACTTTGGATCTCAATCTAGGCTTCATTAAGACTATCCGGGACGACCGTCGTGAGCTGCCGTTATACTTGATTACGTAGGTCACTTGAGATTACTATTCTAGTTCCTCTCAATAAAACTCCTTCATATAAGCACAGCTTATTTTCAAATAACTGTAATTTTTAACTTTATCGTACAATTTATTAAGTGGTCTATCTATATCAAGACACCACCCAATGCTACTGGACTAGCATCGTCTATAACCACTTTCAACCCTAACTCTAGTACTATAGATATAATAAACAGAGACAGATATGGGAACAGTTGTGGCCCAGTGCTTACAGCCCCGAGCCCCCGACTCAGGACTTAAACATAACTTGCGAAATGTAGGCATTGCGCAAGTTATGTTTAAGTCCTAAGCACCTTGGATTCACTTACGTGATATCAAAAGCTGTTTTCACTTTAGTTGACAGTGGGTCTCTCTTGGTGAATATTTCGCTCAAGTTAGCCCGGCTGGTACTGAACTCTTCGATGCATCTCTTGGTCCGCTCCAGACTGCAGTGGCAGCTGAAGAGAAACTTCCTTAGGACGTTATCATCTGAAACAATTTACATATATTATATGACTTAGTCTGCGATCCACGAAAAAATGTAGCCTATTCAAGAACACTAGCTGCTGCCCGCGACTTCGTCCGCGACAAATTTTTGCTCCCCTGACCCTTCCCGCCGCATCGAATTGCCTTCCAATTTTCGTCCATTTTTCGTTGCTGCTAGGCTCCTTTTGATCGTAGCGTGATGTTTTATAGCCTATTACCTTCCTCAATATTTATTGTTATATTTTTTATTTGTTGTGTTTTTGTTTGTTAAAAATAATTTTCAGTTCTGACCAGCAGTTCTTGAGATTAGCGCGTTCAACCAAACAAACAAACAAACACTTCAGCTTTATAATATTGATAAGTATAGATATGCACACATATGGACCCAAGTCATAGTCTATCTGACAAGACTGAAAGACTTTCACTGCTAGACATCGGTCTCCCCCAAAATTCAGGGGGGGGGGGGGATTTACCATAAATACCACGCTTGGCCACGGGTTGGCGATCGCAGTATGTTGGGAAAATGCAAATATGACGCCGCTACCCGTTCTCTAATCGGTCCCTTAGTCGCCTTTTATAACGCCCATGGGAAGAAATGAGGATGGTTTGGAAGGAATGGCACCACACGGAACGATACGGCGGAACAGAACGATACAATACGATACGCCCGGATGTTTTAGCTACTGAGAACAAAACTACATAGTATATAAGTAAAAAAATGTGGCTATTATTGAAGTATATTGGGGCGTCTTACGCGACTGTTACGTGAACAAAGTCGCGGGCAGAAGGTAGTAGAATAATAAAATTAGTACCTAACTATTCAAAACAGCAACTATTCATTCTCAATGACATAATTTTAATCCGAGTCTTTTGAATTATGATTGTTATTTCCTTGGTCTTGGACTCGTATGATTGTTATATCCTTGCTCTTGCAAAAAAAAATAATAAAATGCAAACCGGTACCTAAACTTAATTCAGCGAATAAGCCGGTTTATTTCTTTTGCTAACGTTAAATACATCATTATCCGACGTCAACCTCGAATTATTACATTGCGCATTATTAAAGTCAAAGGTTAAACCAAATATGAAATAAAACTGGTTGTAATACTGGTTAAAAGTAAAACCACCGTTCTGTAATCTGATTTAATTAAGTAGGTTTTATTGCTTTTACGTGATTAAAAAAAAACAAACTGCCTCGCTTGTCTCAACCATTTCTACTGAGCTCGAGGTCCTGCTGGGTTCGATTCCCGGATCGGGCAGTATTATTGGGTTTTATCCATCTGGAATTTCTCAGCAGCAGTTTGGAGTTTAAATATGTGCCCGGTTGATGGCAATAGGCTCGATCTCTATTACATGTACATGGGACTTAAAAAAATATAACTAGCGACACCTATATTGCTATCCGTCTTACGGCGACTGCTTATGGTTTGCGCAACGAAATGTCCAAACGCCTGGTGGACACTTCCCAAATCCCAAGGGTTGGGTTATAACTTGGCCAGGGGCTAAGCATTGCCGGCAGTGATGCCACCCGTCTCTCGTACATTGCCTGTCCACAGCGACGCGGAGAAATTTTTCAACGCCATGTTTTACTTTTTAAATAGTTTTAGTCAATTTAGGTTATTACCTATATTTTAAACTAGCTTCTGTCCGCGACTTCGTTTGCGTCAAATTTTTGCTCCCGTGACCCTTCCCGTCGCATCGAATTGCCTGCCAGTTTTCGTCCATTTTTCGTTGCTGCTCCGCTCCCTTTGATTGCAGCGTGATGTTATATAGCCTCATATCTTTCTCAATAAATAGGTTACCCAACACAAAAATATTTTTTCTATTCGGACCAGTAGTTCCTGAGATTAGCGCGTTCAACCAAACAAACAAACATACAAACAAATTCTTCAGCTTTATGATATATATAGAATATAGTCCTCCAGACCGAATTTCGGCCACGGCGGCCAATCTCAACGGAGACTAGCCATCG
The DNA here is from genome assembly GCA_947507805.1 of Aporophyla nigra. Lineage (NCBI taxonomy): Eukaryota > Metazoa > Arthropoda > Insecta > Lepidoptera > Noctuidae > Aporophyla > Aporophyla nigra. The sequence continues at coordinate 8,724,344 of OX382308.1, read as the reverse complement.
GCGCGGGAGATATTATAGTGCACAAGTGTATGCGCAGACACAGGAGCACTCACTCTTCCCTCACTCTCATAGTCCGATGGGACGGCAATCCGACACGACCGGAGAGAGATCAGGCGTAGGACCAACGGCTTAACGTGCTTTCCGAGGCACGGGGGTATCACACCGCCAACTTCCAAACTCCGGGCTGCTACTAAGAAATTCCTAATGGAAAAACCCAGTAACACTTTGCCCGACCCGGGAATCGAACCCAGGACCCCACGCTCAGCAGTCGCGCTTGCGACGATGAGACCAACGGGGCAGCTTTATGATATTAAGTATAGATAAGTATAGATTTTATATTTTGTTAGATAAAAGTTAATTGAATTTACTTTGATCATCTTTGGTATTTCCTAATTGGTTTACCGACATTGATAGCTCTCAAGTTAATTTATTTCGTTTCGTGTCCATAGCAAGGTTAATAGAAATAAGTAGTAACAATAAATAGATAAAAGCAAAACAATAAAATACAATTATCTTATACTACAAGTTATTTAAAAATAGCTTGACTTAAAATAACAATCTTAAAGATTATAAATTGCAATATTACTTTATTCGCGTGGATTTACCTTTTATACTTATGTAGGTACTAAAACCTAGCCATAGCACGAAAGATACCATGAGTTTACGCAGCGAAAACTCACAAGCGTCTGTGTAAATAATATGTATGAAATAATGTGCATTTTTTTTTTTTAATTCATACAATTATCGTTTGATGAGATATGGCAACTACTGTGTACGGATTTAGTTCTAATAAAACTCTTTGTGTTGGCTACAAATCTGTAACATCATTCAGATCTGTGAACGCTTCTTTAGAGAGTCTGTAAAGATTGTTTAACTTTGTTTCACTTATTATATTTGACTGGCCTGTTAGTCTAGTGGTTAGTGACCCTGACTGCTAAGACTGAGGTCGTGGGGTCGATTCCCACTCAGGACAAATGTTTGAGTGATGAGCTCAATCATTTGTTCTGTGTGTGGGTGTAATTTATCTATAATATGTATGTATTTAGAAATATATAAGTATATTTATCAGTTGTCTGGTTGCCGTAGTACAGGCTCTGCCTAGTTTGGGATCAGATAACAGTGTGTTGGTTGTCTTAAGATATTATTATTATTTTCCAATTGGGATCCAACATATGTATAATCACTTTTTGGCTTGAAATTCACGTTATTCACGTCGTTGGTTTTATACTTAGGGGTCACTAATATATTCCATGATAAATAAGGTTTTAATATTTTGACCTAACCTTATACTTGCCTACTATAATTTAAATAGAAACTTAAATTTTTCACACCTCAACAATGCTAATGAGTAACGTCAGTACCATCGCAAGCGTATTTTTCGATAGCTTATGTCTAATGAGCGAGTCATAGTCCCGTTTTGTATGGCGACAACAGAAAAAAGTAAGTTAATATTGAATTGATTATGTTGAGTTTCTTACCTTTTAAAATAATAAAACGAAAAGAAAAAAGCATAAGCCAATTGATTCTTTGACATTGTCTCATTAATACCCTAAGGAACACATTGTATAATTCTCATGGTCCAATTTTAAATCTTTCCGTGACCGCTAGGGGCGCTGTACAATATTTCTTATACAGGGTGGCCAGGACATCAACGCGCAAACTGTAACCATGAATTCTGCACATGATTCAAGTCCCCTTAGAGTTGAAATTTTACTTTTGTTATCAAAAAAAAATTTATGCTGTTTATTAAATTTTGACCGAATAGGTTTTGCAATTTTCTATGTAACAACAGATTATTTATTATAAACGGCTATACATTTCATCACTTGGATTCTAGAATCATATAAGTACTGAATTCATGACTATAGTTTTCGAATCGAAGAGATTGCCACCCTACATATCATTAACGGAGACGCTAGCGAATTTTGGCTGTGAAAACTCACATCCATAATTTTGCTAGTCTCCAGTAAACGTGGAAAGAAACTAAAAAGAACACTGAGTGAAACATTTACTTGAGTGAGATGATTGATATTTTTAAAGTCATGTTATCTGATGTTGTGATTACTTGTGATTGCCAGAAACTCCAGTGTTAGTTAACCAAGCAGGTAAGGCCTTACCAAAATTTTTGGGTAGAGTCGGTTCCTTAGCCAACCAGTCTTTGACAGCAGCCACATCTTTTTCGTTCACCTGCGTCATCTGAAAAGTGTGAAAATTGTATTTTAATTGTGATTGCCCTATTTCCTATTTAGAAAGGTAATTAAGGCTTATACAAAATGTTGGAGTACTATTTTATAGGTCATCAACGCCAGCAAAGACCAAAAAACCCTTTATACTGTACTAGCTGTCTGTCAGCGGCTTCGCCCGCGTATTAAACGTATAACCTTCCTCTTGAATCACTCTATCTATTAAAAAAACCACATCAAAATACGCTGTGTAGTTTTAAAAATCTACGCATACATAGGGACAGACAGAGGGAAGTGACTTTGTTTTATACTATGTAGTAATATGTATACCTACACTCAGGCTCTGGGCCGATTTTTAGCTATAGTTAACTGACCCAATTGTTAAAATAGTAAGTAATGGTTAAAAATTGGCAAAATGTGTTTCTTGTTTCAGTTTTCAATTGTTAGTTTATCCAAATAATTAATTATTAGTTAAAATAATTAACCAGCCAAAGTTGGGGGGTTAAATAATGTGGCGGATGATTAACTCAAGCACAATATCTGTGTTGTACGCACGGCTACATATAAAGCTATGCTTTTCCAGTATAAACTGATCTCATCTTGTATGCGATTTCCATTTAATGAGAGGTCAGCTTAAACTGGAAATGTATAGCTTGAGATGTAGCCGTGTGTACAAGTTATTATATTTGTGCTGCAACTGATGAAAAACCTGTCAAACTGCATTTAAATTAAATAAAATATCACGAGATTCAAATTTGAATACAAGTAAGAAAATACCGTTAATTTTGTCACTTGTTTGATTGCTGTCTATTTAACCTAACATTGCGGTCGAGATGAAACTTCAAGAACAAAATACACCAAATAAAATAACATATAATTTCAATCTACCGTTATTTTAAACAGGTTTGTCATTTAGAGTTTACAATAAAAAAATACGTTTTGTTATAAAATCTAGATATGATTTTATAACAAAACGTATTTTTTTAGGAAACGATAGGTCAATATACTGGCAATATGATGACTATGATTAAGTTTGATTTTTAGCCCTTTAACCATTAGTTGCACAGTTGACTATGGTTAATATAAAATATTGTTAAACGGTTTGACTACGGATTAAAAAACCGGCCCTTAGTAAGCGCTAACTTACCCATACAAGGAAAAGAAACACCGCTACTTAATTTGCCTACACAAATAATTATCTTAGTATACTTATGTTTTCCCACATTTCCTAAAATATAGTCATAGGGGGAAGTGGGGCAGATTGATTCATAAAAATTGAAAATGTAATAATATGTGAATAAACATAATATTTTTAGTTTATTTTCAACTCAACGTTTAGCCAAATGTATAAACATTATAATGTCAAGGATAATAATTGTTTATGTTGTGACAGTACGGGAAAAATACGTGTTGTGTAAAAAATATCTTTTGAATCATTGTGCCCCACCAACGGGGCACTTAGATACATCACGTGGGGTACTTTAATACAGTGTGAAAGTTGTATGAAATTGGTTAAGTTATAAGACTTTCTTGAAAATTAACACTTCTTTTATTGTGAAGATATACCATAATCAGTCTTACAAATTACTTATTACTTAATCAAATGAACAGTTTAGAATATTTTGTCTTCAAAAACGCTTGTGATGTTTTTGAGTGTAAAAGATTCCAGAAAGGCAGATTTTGAGAGTTAAGCTATGTTATATAAGGATAGTGTCTTGACAATATTTTGAATGTGCCAATCATTAAAACCTATTTCCAGTTTGCTTTTAAATGGAAAACTCAAAAAACGCTGACTTCAAACGGTTGTAATTTATGTGATGTATATTGTGGCAAAAAAAGATAGATAATCAAAACTTTAGGTGTTGGTAAGACTGTGTTAATGGCTGTTTCATCGAAATTTAGTATACGGTCAGGTGTGAATTTATAGCATTACATGCTCATAAAATTTTTTTAATCAGCTATGCAAAACTGCTTGCGGCACTTGTGTTTTTAGGCTTTCTTAGGCTAATTTCCTTTTCCATTTTCTAAATCCTGCTGCCCAATCTTTCCCGGCACTTTTATTTTTTTTCCCCAAGAATCTGAATATGTACATCCTAAATATTTTGCATACTCATAAGCTAAAGATGAAAGTTGCTGCAAGGATAACCCATAATGCATCTTGAGCAAATCAGTACATATTCTGAAAAGACATTTTCTTGGGCAGTAAATACTTGAGCAACAGTATACTTTGACCCATACAAATTAGTAGATGACTTTTCGTTTTCCTCGCAATCTTTTCTGAACTTTTGAACACGATATTGCAGAGTTGCAGGTTTGATACCTGATACCATATTTGTCAGCTGCTTTTCCAATAGACAGTACCCTCGAAGTAACATCTGATATGGCGAGCTTGATCGTTTTTTCATCTATACTACGTCTATCGGTCTCTGGCTCGTACTTGCGTTCCATTTTCTAATGACAACAAAGGAATATATAATTTTAATTGAAATTTATATATTTTCACATTTTGTTGGGGCACCTTGAAACAGTTAGGGGGCACAATGATGTGTATCATTGTACCCCGTACTTCGCTGTATCTAAGTGCCCCAAAAGATATTTTTCAAAATATACGAATTTAGTAAATAAACTAACATAAAAAAAAAATAAGAGTACTAAATCCTTAACATTTGATCCCTTAACTTACATTTGGTGTATAAAAATATTCACAGGATCGTACAGAAGACCGTAGAAACACTTTTACAAATTACGTATTTTTTTAGTTGATCGCACTCGAAACACGTTACGCGTTGTTAAATGCCACCAGTTGACTGGCTGTCTACGAGATCACATCGGATGCGATCAAACATATGTATGATCGTTTTAGAGGTGTCACCACTCGAATACATTCAATCGATTTTTAAATAATGCCTGTGTATCTATGTGCCCCTTGCATCAATGTGCCCCACCTCCCCCTACAACATATACAAGGTGTAACAGAATAGTTCTAAAAATAGTTTGTTCAGAAGTGACTACTGAATCGATTTTAGTAACTTTTAATATGGCTATTTTCTTCAAAAATCTTGTATTTTGCCATACCAACCGATGCCGATTGAGCGAATGAAAATGAAATCGTATTTAAAGGGAATAAGACTCCATTTTAAATGCTTGAAGGAATGCTAGAGTCATCACGATGTTCTTAATAATTATAGTTAGCTTTAAAAAGTTTTTATCATTTAAGTCAATATTCTGATAGGGGTGTATGAGGTCTTGCGTTAATTATGTTAGATTTTTAAGTATTGTATATGTAATTTGGACCAAGTATTACACTTAAACATTGTAACGTAAAAGATATGGCAAGTTAAAAAAAAAACGGTACGTTCTTTTGCCAAGGCAGTTTAATAGTATGTACTTAATTGTTATATTAAGTAACATAATTAAAATAATAAATGTTAAGTATATATTGTACCCATGCAAAACTTACCCGGTCGTGGGAAGTAGCTTTTTCAAATTCAAATATTTCTGCTTATCTCATACTCACAAACCATAACAATAATTAAGTATCATTTAAAATTCATAAAAAAATATTTCACAGATTAAAATAATATTATCAAAAAGATCAGTGCAACAATAAACATAATTAAAATCAAATAAAACAAGATTCAAATAAAAATAATCAAATTAATGTTTAAACATATATGTATCCTGCCAGGGTCGCGAGATTGTTCAAACGAGATACCGTGGCCTTGGCATATGGGTAACTGAAGGAACACGGGTGACACGCCCTCTCGCTCCGCCCAGAGCGGGAGAAGTAATTTGATAGTTTCCCATCCAGAAAAAAAAACATGTATACACGGTGAAAGACCCATTTCCATGTCATCATGAAAAAAAAATATTCAGTGTATAACTGAATTGGGGCAGGCCTATGTCCAGCAGTGGACATCTTTCGGCTGAAATGGTGGTGATGATAATAGAATTTATCGACCAGTAATTTTCTGAGCCGTTTAATAAATATCATATCAATAGGGATATACATATATAAGGTGTATATATTCATACACAAAATATTTTAAAAAGTACAAGTGTAGGTAGTAAAGAAGCTATAGGCGCAAAAAGAAAATTTTTAATCTAAGCGTTTTTGAATTTTCTTAATTATTATAATTTTAAAACTGCTTGAGACGTTTTGCATAAAACTTTACTCCAAATTCTATGAATGGCCCGCATGACGCTGCGAGGGCGGCGAACAGACAGCACGAACGCGGCCACTATAGAAACTAGAGTAATGGATGTTTAAAATAAGAAGGAGCCAGTATTTCTTATGTGCTTCAAATAATTTATAAATATTAATGTTTGAAAAAGATACATTTCGACAATTTTTTTTTCGTTGGTATAGCTTCTTTACCACCTACAGGTAGGGTTGCCAGGCGTCCGGATAAAGCCGGACACAGTCAGGCTTTTTAGTTGCATGTCCAGCTAAATTAGATGGTGTCCGGCCTGTCCGGCTTTTTGTTAGGCTTTTAGATACGATCATTTTTGTCTTCACCAGCCTCATATTGTATCGCTAGCGCAAGCGAGCGAACTAGCACTGTCCTCCCCGCGTTATTACTACTCAATTTTAAAGGAAAAGAGCTTTTAAAGGAGGTGTCTGCCAACCAAAAAATATGAATTCCTTTATGTAACAAAGATTTAAAAATGTAGGTATTTAGTTCATTAGTCTTATGTTTAGTTTTGTTTTAAGATTAAAAAATTAAAGATGTTCGGGCTTTTTACCCAAATGTCCGGCTAAACTGACAGGTCTGTCCGGCTTTTCGGTTTTATGATCTGGCAACCCTACCTACAGGTGTACCTCTTTAAAGATTTCGGGTATGAATAGATACACCTTATACAGGATAAGTTTTTATCCAGTGCGCAAATTGTAACCATGAATTCAGCATATCATTCTAGACCCCCCAGTGTAGAAAATTTTCGTCGGATATTAAAAAAAAAATCAGCTGTTCCTTACATTTTGACCCTGTAAGTATTGCATTTTTCTATGAAACAGCAGATTTTTTTTGTAAAACTGACGAAAAATTTCTGCGCAAGGGGTCTAGAATGATATGCTGAATTCATGGTTACAGTTTGCGCACTGGATAAAAACTTATCCTGTATAGGTACCATATAGCTGGAGCAAATTTTTATAGTTAAATCATCGTCACCGTCCCGTTCGAAACGCCGGACGTAAAGAATCCCATGTTACTATCTCATTTCTTCCCATAGGTGTCGTAAGAGGAGACTATATAAGGGACTTACTAGGGAATGCTGCTGCACATTCTCTATGCATTTTACCACCATACCACGATCGTCAACCCGCCTGCCAAGCGTGACCATTACGGCAAACCCACCTAAATTGGGGGAGATCTATGTGCAGCATTTTTTTTTGTTGGTGGGAAATCATCAAATGACGTCTCCCGCTCTTGGGTGGAGCAGAAGGCCGTGTCAGACTTTAATTGACTAAAAGCCACCCGTGTTCCTTCAGTTGCCCATGTGCCAGGATCACGGTATCTCTTTCGAACAAATCTCGCGACCCTGGCAGTCTATGTACAGCACTGGACGTCATTCAACTGAAATGATGCTTCCTGCTCATGTCCTATGTTACTTGGGGTACTTCTTTCATTCTCCCCCGTCAAACGTCACGCTATCATTTACTCCAGTCTCTTTAATATTCCTCACACATTCCATCCATCTCTTCACGGGCCTTCCTATCCCTCTCCATCCATTCATCGCTCTTTTATTCACATACGTTTCTTCTTGCCTGCCAGTTTTCGTTCATATTTCGTTGCTGCTCCGCTCTTTTTAATCGTAGTGTGATGTTATATAGCCTATAGCCTTCCTGAATAAATAGGCGACCCAATACAAAAAAAAATGTTTCAATTCAAACCAGTAGTTCCTGAGATTACCGAGTTCAACCAAACAAATAAACAAACTCTTCAGCTTTATAATTTTAGTATAGATTTGAATTATTGGTTTGAATGTTTTTTTTATTTTATAATTCTTAAGCCAGTTGATTCTTTGAAATGGTCTTATTAATACCCTAAAGTTATGGTATGGGATATCAACAGAAACACGTTTGTATTATAATATTCGGTTGATTAATCGTATTTGGTATCTAAAACCCGTATTCGGGCCATCACTAATAACAGGTATGTACGTATCTATATGGAACCTGATTCAAAGTAGCTAAGTTGTTTGGTAAATTATAAAAACTTTTTTACAAAAAAAAAACAACCGACTTCCTTAAAAACACTACAAAGTGAAAAATAACTTTAATTTCGGAAGTCGGTGTCTTAGGATCTGTATTTATGGTTTTTTTGCCACCGACTTCCGAAATTAAAGTTATTTTTCAGTTTGTAGTGTTTTTAAGGAAGTCGGTTGTTTTTTTTTTGTAAAAAAGTTTTTATTTTTAAATTTTTAGTTGTGGTAGGTATCCACCCCGCACTAATTCGAAACAAACAATGCATATTTATGCGATAGCAGAAATCGCGGTTGATTTGCTGTCATTTTTTAAAGAGTTTCGGTGTCTATCTCTGGAACTCATCATCAGATCTATATGAGATTTATATGGGACCATTTCGGAATAAACCCCTTTCAAACAAAAAAAGAATTTTGCAAATCCGTCTAAATATGACGGAGTTATGGCCGAACATACATAGAAAAAAAAATATAAACATCCGAATTGAGAACCTCCTCCTTTTTGAAGTCGGTTAAAAATAAATAATCATCTTCAATACCTTTGATGTTTTGTCACATGAATGACATACGGACTAGGTACATAACCACACACATACATACCTACTACATACATAGTTTAGACTGGCCTGTTAGCCTAGTGGTTAGCGACCCTGACTGCTAAGACAGGTCGTGGGTTCGATTCCCACCCAGGACAAATCTTTGTGTGATGAGCACGATCATTTGTTCTGTGTCTGGGTGTAATTCATCTATAAAATGTATGTATTTAGAAATATATAAGTATGTTTATCAGTTGTCTGGTTGTCATAGTACAGGCTCTGCCTAGTTTTGGATCAGATAACGGTGTGTTGGTTGTCCTAAGATATTTATTTATTATTTATTATAGTTTGGTCAAAATAGACATTCAAGGATACATTAATTCGCATAGAGTTGAGTTTTGGCTACGTATGTTTACCATCAATATCCTTAAAGCCGAAAGACGTCCACTCCTAGACATAGAGTTCCCCAAGCACCGCTAATTTGACCGGTTCATTTTTTGCGGGGGCTAGCATAATCGCCACGCTTCACAGGCGGATTGACGATCGCAGTATGGTGATAAAATGCTTACAGAACGCTGATGCCATTCTCTAGTAAGCCCCCACGGGAAGAAATAGGCTATTCTTAACGTCCGGGTCTCTACGGAACATGTATGTTTATTTCATCGTTATAAAAGATATGTCAAAAGTCAATCTCCAAGTCCACATCAATCCCACATTAGTAAAAAAACCTATTCAAGGTCGGAAAGTTTAATCATAAAAATAAATCAGACAAAAATTGTAGAACATGCCATTATCTACAAAATCCTTAAAATATATATATATATATATCCTTACAATATTTTTCTTTCACGCTTCACATACATACAAAAAAGTTAAAATACGTTTTGATCGTAAAGAAACTGAATTAACCAATTAAATAAAAAAGATTAATAGAAAAATCTAATAACCTGAGCATCATAAAACATTAGGAATAAAACAAAAAATTACGATTAAATACACTTACTTATCTGCTGAAGAAACATTTTTGAAAAATTACCTTAAATTTTATATCACCCAAAAAATATTCACTAAGCCAGTTCTACATGAAATGTTTAGCCATAAATTTGCTCACCTTGAATTAACTGCAACAATACGAAATCCTTAATAATCTCGATGAAGCACGCCAAAAGTAAACCCGGCTTCCGTCACTGGCGTCTCAAACGTTACTAAGTAGATAAATAAATAAAACTGGTCTGCTCGATTCCATTTTCAAAATTGCTGGCGGAGCGAACACAAGGTGGAGCGATCATTTTGTGAAGGCCGCAGGAATCCATTGCATGCGGAAAAGACAGAACCGCTCGAAGTGGCAGAGCTTGGGGGAAACCTATGTCTAGCAGTGGACGTGATTCGGCTGAAATAATGATGATGATGATGATGATGAGTGCACACTAGACGACTTTATGAATGCGACTTGCACGCATTGCAGATTCTGTGGTAATACGATTGTCTATTAGCTATTCAATCAAATGAAATATGCCAACATTTGACCTTAGTTTGTTGCATCCGCAATCGTAAATCACGATACTCTGCTATTATAGTAAATGGTGCCTATGTATTGTACTTTGTTTTGGCATGAATGTGTGCTTCCCACTCTACAATAGTAACCAAGAGGAAGAACTGGTGTGGTGTAGTGATTTGGTGTGGTGTCAAAATGGCGGTCCTTTCGGGAGGGAGGAAAATAAAATATTAATTTATTTTGCAAATATAGGCAATACTGATATTCATTAATAATAACCCGCAGGGCAGCATTTGGCGTGCTGTTGGGCAGTAGCGACCCCACGGACCCTATCTCCCGGGAGAATTCTTGTTCCTCATCTCTGGCTTGCCTTTATTGGCCGGCTGGAGTGAACAATGAAGAGGTTTAGAGCTCCCACCTCATTCTTGCCTTTATTGGCCGGCTTGAGTGGAGATTCGCAAGAGCAAACGTGCTCGGGGAAAGGAAGTATTCCAGTAAGTGCTCGTGGGGATATTGACCATCTTCCGGGCTCTGAGATTGTTCTGAAAGCCGTGGAATACCTCTCCACTTCTCAAGCACCTCAGGAAGTGTTGCCCCCTTGTTGCTGCGTCACTATGTGCCAGCGACGGTTTCCGGGGGCCCATTATTGAGTGTGCAAGTCACCCCCTGCCATTTAATCCGTGTAAATACAAACATTGATGCGGCAGGGGCCATAGACCTTCCATAGTTCTTGGTAACCAGTCCATTTTAGCCAGTCAAATACATAGTCCAACATATTGGTTTCCATATCCTGCAATAGTCCAACACCAACCGGAGGTTGTCCTTGGGTGCACTTGCACTGTGCATACGGGGATAACCGTCGGGTAGTGCCTCACTTCATTTAAATTTTCTAAGGGGCCTCTGCGAGTTGGCTTCGGCCCCTCGTACGCCTTCTAAAAGACCGGGATCCTAGGATCCCGAGATTTATAAATAAAAATATAAATAATAATATCTTAGGACAACCAACACACCGTTATCTGATCCCAAACTAGGCAGAGCCTGTACTATGGCAACCAGACAACTGATAAATATACTTATATATTTCTAAATACATACATATTATAGATAAATTACACCCAGACATAGAACAAATCATTATGCTCATCACACAAAGTTTGTCCTGGGTGGGAATCGAACCCACGACCTCAGTCTTAGCAGTCAGGATCAATTAAGTTAGCTGGCACAGGATACATCAATCCAGTCCATCCGTGATCCAGTCCAATTCAAACTTTTTTTTTTCCTGGATACTTAACACTTTGCTAACGCTTTGTCCATTAAAAATGTACGTAGTCTACTCTTAATCAGCATTATTTGTTGTCAAGCCATTCCAAGCACATGGTAATTTTAAACTAGCTTCTGCCCGCGACTTCGTCCGCGTCAAATTTTTGCTCCCGTGACCCTTCTCGTCGCATCGAATTGCCTGCCAGTTTTCGTCAATTTTTCGTTGCTGCTCCGCTCCTTTTGATCGTAGCGTGATGTTATATAATATATAGCCTTCCTCAAAAAATAGGCTACCCAACACAAAAAGTTTTTTTTCATATATTTTCTTTGACGTTTTATGTCACGTCACACGGGAACGCAGTCGAACGGTATAAAAAGTATCCTATGTCCGTCTCCTAGTTCTAAGCTACCTCTCCACCAATTTTCAGCCAAATCGGTTCCGCCGTTCTTGAGTTATAAATAGTGTAACTAACACGACTTTCTTTCATATATATAGATAATTCGGGCTATTTCCGTATTTCCCCATTCCTTCCCGTGGGTGTCGTAAGAGGGTCCTAAGAGACTTACTAGAAAATGGGCAACAGCGTTTTCTCTGCATTTTACCATCATACTGCGATCACCAACCCGCATGCCAAGCCTCCTATGTCCAGAGGGGTAATTGCGGAACTTTTTATCGGTAGGAATTGGTTTAATATTCAAAGTTAAACAACATTCATTGCGTTATTTACGTTGCTGAGCCGACAATTTATTCGAACAAATGACGCAATGGTTTAAAAATAATCTTCAATCCCATTCAGATTCTGATAAATTGTGCATTTCGCAATTAGGGTGCAGGTGCGAACGTCTTATGGCTGAAATGATGATGAATTGGGGAGACAATTCAGCACATCAAAGTAGTATCTCACGTTAGTACATAATTTACCATTGTCATGTCTATTTCTTAGGAACACATCAGCATTCAAAACGACTTGGACAAATATAGCTCCTTCAAAAATTTAAATACAAGGACTTCCTTATATTTATATTTTAGCACACTTGTGGTAATAATAGTGTACTGCTTAAAATAAAGCTTGCAATAGTCTGTAGTTTAAAGTTTTAACTTTGATCGGTAACATTAACTTTTGGCTTTGAATGTTATATCTCTGTTCGTTGAATTCGCCCAGAAAATGACACTGTGACGTAATTGAGATTCAACTATACTGTGAAGTGGTTCGGAATCTACCTACTATGGAGTATAATCTAATGTATCTATAAAAAACATAAATGCCAATGAACTTTTTTTTTTACACTATTTATCTATAAATGTGTTTTCCAATTTAAATTGTAATATGTATATCTGTAATCCCAAAACGTTTGCATCATTTTCTTCGTCGGTGTACTAAATTAAATGACTAATTATACAATTAGATACAAAAACACGACGCGGGCGAGTACTCACTACGTTCATAACGTTTTCTAACGTTTTGAATTTCATAACGATCCCTTTTAAAAATGCAATAACATAATTATTACCTTCTCTGAAATAACCGCTATATTAAGTGAAATTGATCTATATTCAATTCAATTCAATTTATTTATGTCAGAGATAATCTCCATAAAAGTACATAGTACACAATAAAAAAGTGACAATCATAAAAAAGTTAGTGTGTTAATAACAAAAATTAGACTTAAAATTATGTTAGTACTGTTATAATATTCCATCAGCTCCGTATCAAAATCAAAATCAAAAGTCAGTCACATCCGTACAAATACTAAAGTTAATGAAAGCAACTTAAATGGCCGAATATCTCCGTTTTTAATATCTTTTTAGCAATTTCATCAATTCTGCTATTATTTATAGGATATTATTATTTTGTCCTAGCTTCTACACGTGACTTTGTCAGCGTCAAATTTCTTGATCCTTCCACCCCGTCGCCGCGTCGGAGTGGTTCGTATTCGTGACTTCCTTATCTATTTGCACGGCTCCTAAGGGCCCTAGCATGATGTTATAGCCTATAGCCTTCCTCGATAAATGGGCTATCCATGACTAAAATATTCTTTCAGTTCGAACCAGTAGTTCTTGAGATTAGCGCGTTCAACCAATAAAAAAAACACTTCAGCTTTATAACATTAAAAGCTCGTTCAGACTAGCGCGACGCGACGGTCGCGCGCGATTCGGGGATTTATATCAGTAGCAGTAGAACGATTTAAGGCTCGTGCAGACTAGCGCGACGCGACGGTCGCGTGCGATTCGGCGATTTATATCCGTAGAACAATTTCTATGAAAACGCGCGCGACACTTCACACAGGGGCGATCTGTCGCGCCGCGACACAGTCGCTCCGCGTCGAGCAGCGCGACAACATAAGGTAACAAAAAAAAACCGGCCAAGTGCGAGTCGGACTCGCGCACCGAGGGTTCCGTACAAACCTGTAGGTATATAAGTACAAGTTCACCCATCACGACAATCGAGTCGTAGTTCTGTTCTGTTTCTTGGCTTGGTTTTATTTCTGTCTGTGTTTTATTCTGTTTATTATATAATGTAACTAAAAATTTACGGTTTTCGCAATTTTTCCTTTATCTGTGCTATAAGACGTTGCTTCGTACCAAATTTCAAAATTCTAGATCGACTGGAAGTAGGTACCCCTTAGGTTTTGATTCCCTTGCGAGTTTCGAAAATTTGTTGAAATTTGCTGTATAAACGGCTATATCTTTTGATTGCGTTAGCTTAGAAGCTTGATTTTTTCACAGCTCCAAGGGACAGTAGACTTGAGTATATGATATAAATTTCAGCTTGATACCTTCACGCGTTCCTGAGAAAAAGGGTCTTGACAGACGGACGGACGGACGGACGGACGGACGGACGGACGGACAACAAAGTGATCCTATAAGGGTTCCGCTTTTTCCTTTTGAGGTGCGGAACCCTAAAAAAGAGAAAAAGTCATTCCTACAGCTTTATGAACTTAGAGCGTTGTATTGATGATTTTGATGATTATAATTCTGTAACTACATATGTCTTACAGGCGCGAATAATATTTTAATCAATATACAACCTAGCACTGGCCTGCAAATTGCAAAAAACGTAAGAAATTTTGAATTTCGCGGGCTGGTCGGAGCATCCCCCTTAAATACAAACTCAATGGTGTAAACACAGATGTAGTTCAGTATAAATTTCGGTAAATATTCCAAATTTAAATCACATTCTCCCCCTAGAAGATGAATGAAATTCAGTACAATTTTCTTTCCCTGTTTTTAACAGATTAAAAATGACTATTGTTATGTTCGCTTTTTGTGGCATAGAATGTCACTTTTTTGAGCAAGTGGTACGAAAAAGTCATTGAAAACAGCAATCTCCAAAGATTTGTATATTTTGTAAATAATTTGATTATCAGCTTTTCAGCTTTTACTAGTTTTTCAATTTCTTGTTTGAGGACAGGTATTATACAATATTTTATCTGGGTAGTTTTAAATTTGCATGTGGTCATTGATTTATTTTTAGATTGTTGTATTGTGCTGTATTGTAAATCTGTGTTTTTGTGTAACATTAAGATTTTATTATATATAGATAATTTAATAACTAACGAATTTCATTATAATTATTGTCGCGGTTAGGTTTCAGTCTGAATTGCCATGAAGGGTTTCTTTTGTTGCGTAAATAGTTCATCATTTCAGCCGCAAGATGTCCACTGCTGGACATAGGCCTCCCACTTTTGGGGGTGTTTGCCATAATCGCCACGCTTGGCAAGCAGGTTGGCGATCGCAGTATGGTGGTAAAATTCATAGAGAACGCTGCTGCCCATTCTCTAGTAAGTCCCTTAGTCGCCTTTTACGACACCCACAGGAAGAAATGCGTAAATAGTTATTTATGTTTATTTATCAGGTTGTTTTTTTTTTTTACAGGAAGCATAAATCGTATCATCATTAATTCCAATCTGGGGCGGTTGGCCATAATCGCCACGCTTGGCAAGCGGGTTGGCGATCGCAATATAATGGTAAAATGCATAGAGAACGCTGCTGCCGTTCTCCAGTAAGCGACACCCACAGGAGTAATAGGTAATAGGTAATAGGTAGAACGGGCTGGTGTCCGCAACACCACGTCTGAGCGCGTATTTTGCGTACGGGTGGGAAATCGGTCATTCGATCCACCCCAGCTTCTCGAGGAAGGCCAGCAACGCTTTGACGTTGCTGACTATCTCGTGTAGGGTACCTGGGTTACCGAAGTAACCAATGTAATTATAGTTAATCGCTTCAATTGCTTTTGGTAGACGGTCAATTTTCGCATTTTCCCTTATTCCCATTGGCCCTTTCGCGGGCGGTCTCAGTTTAAATTGTGTTCTAGAATGACACAATAAATTGCCATACAAATAAATTTGACGTATAAACACGGTGTGAGTGTGGGTATAGTGTCGCGGCACATTGTTATCAACAGCACATTTTTGAAACGGTTATAAACAACGTTCACGTGATAGTAATTTAACGAAAATCAAAGTCCTGCCGTAAATAATATTCAGTTTTTGAACGTCATCATACGTTGTGCCGTACCAAAATCGCAAATGATGACGTACAATTACGTTCTGTACGCGAAAATGTTAAGAGAAGTATAAATGTCAAAAATGTTCCTAATTATAATTACTGAAGATTAACAACGTTTATAAATAAGTCCAATATCCTTGTTTCAGATATCCCTATCGCTGTAATGTAAACTGTAGGACTGCTGTTGTTTACAACTTGATCACTTATAAACTCTAGCCCACATCTAACCGGGTATCGGAGGTAGTGTTGGCCACTATGGAAAGCTTTCATCATAATACCAGCTTGCTGCACTTGACTCGATGGAACGCACTGCAATAAGGCTCAGAGGCGAAGAAGCGCTCATAGCTACTATCTATAGATGAGGTCAAGGGCACGACAATCAGGTAATAAAGAAACTACAGCATCATCACATAAAATAACCTCACCAAGATGGGCGATGATAGGTACATCCAATGCACTCCGAGCCTGCTCCCACATCTGCTGCTACGGCAAGGTTAACCTGCCTAGTCATTTCCCAACTATGTTGGTGTCAGGTTCCAGTCGAACTGGATGCAGCTGAATGGTAGTGCCAGTCAATGTGTTGAGCGAAAAGAATAACCTGAATTCCAAAAATCACATTTAATATAGAATTTACAAAAACTGGTTTCTTTTTAGGGTTCCGTTGCCAAATGGCAAAAAACGGAACCCTTATAGATTCGCCATGTCTGTCTGTCTGTCTGTCTGTCTGTCTGTCCGAGTATGTCACAGCCACTTTTCTCCGAAACTATAAGAGCTGTGCTATTGAAACTTGGTAAGTGGATGTATTCAGTGAACCGCATTAAGATTTTCACACAAAAATAGAAAAAAAGCAATAATATTTGGGGTTCCCCATACATAGAATTGAAACTCAAAAATTTTTTTTTCATCAAACCCATACGTGTGGGGTATCTATGGATAGGTCTTCAAAAATGATATTGAGGTTTCTAATATCATTTTTTTTTTAAACAATAATATTTGGGGTTCCCCATACATAGAACTGAAACACAAAAAAAAAAATTAATCAAACCCTTACGTGTGGGGTATCTATGGATAGGTCTTTAAAAATGAAATTGAGGTTTCTAATATCATTTTTTTCTAAACTGAATAGTTTGCGCGAGAGACACTTCCAAAGTGGTAAAATGTGTGTCCCCCCCCCCGTAACTTCTAAAATAAGGGAATGATAAAACTAAAAAAAATATATGATGTACATTACCATGAAAACTACCAACGAAAATTGGTTTGAACGAGATCTAGTAAGTAGTTTTTTTTTAATACGTCATAAATCGTAAACCACAATTTACCTTTCATTCAGTCAACTCAAATATAAAAATTAAAAAAAAAAACATTTAATTTCATAAACGATGATGACGAATGATGATGATGATGACCTGCAGGTTTGTACGGAACCCTCGGTGCGCGAGTCCGACTCGCACTTGGCCGGTTTTTTCTGTTTGATTCGGTTCAATAATATAAAGGCTCATTTGAAACTGCTAAAATAACGAGAAAAGTAACAAAATGGAGTCGGTTTTAAAAAATAGGATTTATGGTTCGTGGTTGTATCATAATAACTTTGGTTAGCGAATTAAGCTTGATTGTTTTTTTTTTTTAATATTTAATTATCTCACTTTTATGATTTTATATTACGGGACAGAATCTCCAACAATAGCTGAGCAAAAAATAACCATAATAATTAACTGAATGGAAAACGCATCAAAACCAATCCCAATAGGGGTTTCTGCAATAAATAACGTGACCATTTATTTTTTGGCTCAAAACGGGACATTTGTTTATTTAGGTCAAATTAACAAGTGGTGAATATAAAAAAAAAAACACTTTTTCAAAGTTTAGAAAAATTCAGTTAGCTTAAAAGTTACGAATTAAAAAATATATAACCGAAACGTTTAGTTATATTTATCAGAGGAACAAATTTGCTTTAATACCTATAGCTTTTTTTTTTTTTTTTTGGATGGGAAATCATCAAATGACTTCTCCCGCTCTGGGCGGAGTGGGAGGGCGTGTCAGACTTTTACTGACTAAAACCCACCCGTGTTCCTTCAGTTGCCCATGTGCCAGAGTCACGGTATCTCTTTCGAACAATCTCGTGACCCTGGCAGGCATCGGTCCTAGCAGACCCCTACATTGCTGCTGACATCTCTTTGAGGCGCGCGTGGAACACTACGCGCCGTCGACCCGAGCCTGATCCTTACCGGGCGGCGAGCTACCCATTGCTCGCCACCCGCAAGCTCGCGCCTACGGTGGCCGGGAGTCCGCTATCGACTCCCGACGCCCGGGGCGTCTCCTCCTGCGGCGGCTAGGGACGTGAGGGTGCAGAGACTGCCACTCCCTCACGCGCCCCGCCTCCTCCTTCGCGAGCATTACTGGTTCGCAGAAGGAGGTGACGGCTTCCCATGCCCTCTCGCTCCGTACCATGGCTCGCACCAGGGCCGGACGCGAGAGGTCGCCGCCGCCGATCGCCTCCACGAGGACACGGCGGTGCTCCGCCCAGGCAGGGCACACCTCCACTGTATGCTCCACCGTGTCCTCCAGACGATCCTCACAATGGAAACACCCGGACGTTTCCTCCCGCTTTATCCTGAACAGGAACCCACCGAAGCACCCGGTGAGAACCTGCGTCAGGCGGAAGGTGAGGACGCCGTGGCGCCTCTCAATCCACTCCTCAAAGAGGGGACTTACCGCCGCAATTGTGGCGTGCCCAAAATAATACCTATAGCTGATGATGATTTTAAGTAGGAATGAATCATCAACAAGTTGGTTTTCTCAGATGTCCACAATTTGTTCATCATAGAAAATACTCTTTCTATTGGAGCATTTTCAGCAGGCAAACATAAAATATATTCAATTAAAATAGAAGTTTTCACGCTGAAGATTGTTGGCTTGAAAGTGTTTGAATAGTTCCACCCAACGAGTTTCCGTGGAAACATTTAGATTATTCCATTCGGTAACTTTCTGCGATGTAATGTAGTTACAAATTAATAAAAATTCGTGAAAATCTTCTGCATCTTTATTACAGTCAATAATATTAACTGTAATAAAGATGCCGAGCAAATATAGATGTAATATGGAGTCGGCCGGACGGCTGGCTTGACTGCTCAAATTTTCACAGGGTTACAGAAAACGGGCCAATGTCGCGTCCTAGAGTTCATTTCGGAGACACCGGGACTCGTGACTAAAAAAAGGGACAGTCCCGTTCAAAACGGGACGTGGTCACGTTAGTAATAAACCTTTTTAATAAGGAACTCCATATTATTGCCATAGATACATAGCAAATAGTTAATTGGTATCATTATTTCGATTTAGAGCAGCTAATTACTCAGGTACTACTTAAAGTGTAGGAACAATTTCTAGTAGGTACTTATCTATTAATAGCTTGAACCTAACAATGTTGCTGGGTAGCATTTTGTAGGAAAAATGAATCCTACATATAGGTACTTATGGAGTAACCTATTCTTCAACATTGTTATGAAATAAATTATTTATTTGATTCATAACCCTTCTTGTTGCAGTATTCGAAATCAGTAAAATTATTATAAATCATGTTTGTAATTAATTGGTATGAACTATGGGCGTACCCAGCCTTTGGCCCAAATCAGAAATTGCTCTCCCGCGTTGGTTTTACCCTACACAATAATAAGATACCCACCGCGATGTCTCTACGTTGAAATCATGATAGGACTACGAAGGTCCAAATTCTAGGTCGGTGCCACTAGAGTTTACTTTGCCGGAACAGGCCTAGGGTGAGGAGCCAGACCAAGAGAGATACATAAAGCTGCAGGGCAGCTGTTGGGCAGTAGCGACCCCATGGATCTTATCTTCTGGGAGAATTCTTGTTCCTCATGCTTGTCTTAATTGACCGCCTTGAGTGGAAATTCGTAAGAGCAAACGTGTTCGGAAGAAGGAAGTATTTCAGAAAATGCTGGTAGGGATCTTGGCTATCTTCCGGGCTCTGAGATTCTTCCAATATCCGTGTAATACCTCTCCACGCTTGAGGACTCCCAGCCACCGTAGGCGCGGATTTGCGGGCGGCTGTTGGATAGTTGCAATGGATAGTTCACCGCCCGGTAAGGACCAAGCCCGTGTCGACGGCGCGTAGTGTTACACGTGCGTTTCAAAGAGATGTCTGCAATGACTGAAGGGGTTCGCTAGGACCGATGCCTGCCAGGGTCGCGAGATTTGTTTGAAAGAGATACCGTGGTCCTGGCGTGTGGGCAACTGAAGGAACACGGGTGGGTTTTAGTCAGTAAAAGTTTGACATGCCCTTCTGCTTCACCCTGAGCGGGAGACGTCATTTCAGGATTTCCCACCCACAAAAAAAAATCCTCTCCACTCCTCAAGCATCTCAGGAAGTGTCGTCTGGTCATACACGTTTCTTATACTACTTTTACTTCTACTTAAAAGTACGAACTAGGTTTATAACCTGTGTTTCAGCTAGCCCGGCCTCGGACTGGGTATGCCAGTATAAGCTTAGGAATAAAAAGAAACAGTTTATATCAAACGAAGAACTTAATTACGAACTTAAAAAAAACTTTTTGACGAAAAATAAAACCAACGAAAAAAAATAATGAAAAAAATTAATCAACCTAAAGTCTTCAATATTGAGCTCATTTACATAAACAATTAAATATTACATAAATTTATTTTGAATTGGCGTCAAACAACACTAAATTTTGTGTGTGTATATGTATATTTTATCTATACGAGGAAATAGAGAAGGCTCTACGTAAGTAATTCAAATGCTAGTTCTTTTTTCGGTTAAAAAGAATGAAAGTGTATACGGTGAAGGAGATGAGTGTATGTGTGTGAGAGGGAGTGTAGAAAATGAAATAGTTTTAATTAGTGTGTCCATAGATTTGCAAAGCTGCCAGTAAGTTGTATTACTACGTTAAGATGTTCAGTATATTTTCAGTTTGATCGTATGTTCACTTCCAAAGCCACTAGATAAACTAGATTGAGAGGTAACTTTTTTATAGTTGATTTATTCATAGATTACACTTCAAAAAAAAAATATTTTTTACATCATTTTAATAGAGGCTCATAAAGGGTAAAGTCTACGAATAAAAGCCGTTTTTGAATTTAATAACTTCTTGCATACACGGTGACCTTTCCGCGTTCTTAATAGGAAACAGGCACGTGTAGACTAATAGGAAACGTTAAGTGTTCCTATGTATTGTATGGAAAATAACCGCAGGAGATCCTGTTTTATAGATGTTTAGTCAAATAAATAAAGATTCATCAGTAGTCTATAATGTTCCCACTGCTGGGACACAGGCTTCTTCTCTGTGAGAAGGAGTTGGCTATAACCCACCACGCGGGCCCAGTGCGGGTTGGTGAATGTAACATGCCTTCTAATGTTCGGCTCAAGACATGCATGCCGGTTTCTTCACCGTTTTGAGAGCAGTGCACAGTGGTGAGATAATTTAGACAAAGCAAAGTGCCTGCTTAGGTTCGCACCCACGACGACGTACAGCTCGTAAGTCGCGAACGTTACTACTGCGCTATCACTGCTCACTTAACAAACATAACATCTATACTAATATTATAAAGCTGCAGTTTGTTTGTTTGGTTGAACGCGCTAATCTCTGGAACTACTGGTCCGAATTGAAAAAATCTTTTTGTGTTGCGTAGCCTATTTATTGAGAAAGGCTATAGGCTATATAACAAGACGCTACGATCAAAAGGAGCGGAACAGCAACGAAAAATGGACGAAAACTGGCAGGCAATTCGATGCGGCGGGAAAGGTCACGGGAGCAAAAATTTGACGCAGATGAAGTCGCGGGCAGAAGCTAGTATTAAATATATATAATAATTTTAATATATTTTAAAAGTAATTTTCGAGGATTTTCAGCAAACCGGTTTAGGTATGACGTATTCCGTGAAAGAAACGGCTGTACTGTCAACAAATTTTCAGATATGTTTTATTTGTCCGAGTGTACGAAATGACCTTTCAGTTGTGGCCGTGGCATTCTTAGTACTACTTCTAGGGCTGTTCTTTTTACCTTTGCATAAAAATACTACCATCTCCAAAGTTTAAAAGTTGTTCTGCTTGTTTATCCAAAAAGTGCGCAACAGTACAGCTTCTGATGTCAGCATCATCATCATCATCATCTCAGCCCATAATCACCCACTGCTGCGTAGAGGCCTCCCCCTTTTTCCGCCATTCATCACGGTTAGAGGCAACAGTTGGTTTGTTGTCATGCAATCCCTTGCCTGCCCCCTTGGTAACGGCCATGGTAAGATATTCTTGCCGACTGTACCTATCTTAGGCGCTACGCAGACGATGACCAGTTATGACGCGTCCGCGACGATAGAATATATGAAAATCTGTGCCATAAGGTACTCGAAGAACAAATAGACTGCTGTTATGGGGGCAGAACGAGATAGTCTGCAAAGAACCTGTCGTAAGTACAGTCTGTGATAGCTGTTACCTGACCCACCCTGTCATTGTAGCCAATGGCAGGGTGGATCAGGCGGGCCTGCCACAATTGCGGCGGTAAGTCCCCTCTTTGAGGGATGGCTAGAGAGGTGCCACGGTGTCCTCATCTTCCGTCTTACGTAGGTCCTTACCGGACATGGCTGTTTCGGGAGGTTCCTGTTCCGAATAAGGCGGGAAGAAACGCCCGGGTGTTTCCATTGCGTGTATCGCCTGGAGAACACGGTGGAGCATACGCTGGAGGTGTGCCGTGCCTGGGTGGAACACCACCGTGTTCTCGTGGAGGCGATCGGCAGTGGCGACCTTTCGCGTCCGGCCCTAGTACACGGAGCGAGAGGGCATGGGAAACCGTCACCTCCTTCTGCGAAGCTATAATGCTCGCGAAGGAGAAGGCGCAGCGCGTGAGGGAGAGGAAATCTATGCGCCCTCACGCCTCTAGCCGTCGCAGGAGGAGACGCCCCGAGCGTCGGGACTCAATTCGGACTCCCAGCCAGTCAATAGTAGACTCCCGGCCACCGTAGGCGCGGGCTTGCGGGTGGCGACCGATGGGTAGCTCGCCACCCGGGAAGGACTAAGCTCGGGTCGATGGTGCGTTGTGTTCCACGCACTCCTCATAGAGATGTCGGTGGCCCTGGCACATAGGCAACTGAAGGAACACGGGTGGGTTTTAGTCAGTAAAAGTCTGACACGCCCTACCGCTCCGCCCAGAGCGGGAGAAGTCATTTGATGATTTCCCACCCACAAAAAAAAGGTGGATCAGGTAACAGCTATCACAGACTACATACTAAAAGAAGTATGACCTCTATCTTGCCACTATTCGTGTAACATGTCGTGTGATTGACACTGGCATGGCCACCATCAGGAATTTCAATTTTGATAACACAAATATTTTGTCACTAATTAGTCAAAATTAGTCGTCAAATACCAGAATGAGTCGGTTACTGTATCAAAAGTTAAGGGGAATAAGGGTTTATCTCTGATCTGGTAGCGCCTACCCCTAAACTTGGTTCAGCACCGAGATAGAAAATACCATGCGCGTTAAAATCCCGCTGCGATTTTTTTACGTCAGTGCAAACGTGGTCTTACTATAAATAAGGTCTATTTCCACCTTCAAAATTGGCTTATTCCGTTTATCCATCTCAAAAAATCCACCCATATGCAATATTTCGTAAACTCTTCGATCTAGCTCCTGGACTATATTTTAAATGTTGAACTCATAATTATCTTCTAAACTAAGACTCCACTAAATCTATGACTTGGTTAAAAATTACGACTAATTAGCGACATTTTATTTTGTGTTATCAAAATTAAAGCCCCTGTTGGTGGCCATGACAGTGTCAGTTTCACGATACGATTCCACCAATTTGGGGGGATTTGACAAACTTGTCACGCTTGGCATTCCACCAATTTGGGGGGATTTGACAAACTTGTCACGCTTGGCAGGCGGGTTTGGCGATCGCAGTATGGTGGTAAAATGCATAGAGAACGCTGCTGTCCCATTCTCTAGTAAGTCCCTTAGTCACCTTATGGAGGTATTCTTTACATGAGAGTTAAGTCGGTGTGTTATTATTCTTCACAAACTTAACGAGTGAGGGTCTTATATGTTTAATAACAAAAACACGTTTAGTCATCTTTTTAAATCTCTTTATTTGAAATCAATTGGTATTTTAAAAGATAATTCAAGTTTTTTACAGAGCGTGCCCATCACTAATGGAATGTTTTCTTTTACAATATATCAAAATAGGTACCTACAATGTTACTCTTGAATGGGTTTTAATTTTCATTGAGTATAAAACTTTGTATAACATTAGTCACATTTTGTACCAACAAAATATCTGTGTAAGTAGTACCTTTATTCATTACGTACCCAAAAAGGTTAAATAAAATATCAGTAATATTTTTGTCACAGAGAAATTCACAGAAAACAAACAAAATATGTACCTGGTACAGTCACGTCAAAGAAGTCCGAAAATAATAGCCATTTGTTTTTTAGGATTCCGTACCCAAAGCTTGCAAACGGTACCATATTACTTAGTAGAGGAGGTGCTGCTCGATTTTAGCGAAGAAAAAAAAAAGTAGTATTCAATGTCGTTCGTTGCCGTTTTGCATGGATGTGATACAAATTTTCCCCCGACTTTTCAATTTATTTTTTTGAGAGTCTGAACTTTCTAAGCGTCATGTTTACCGCAAATAAACGGATTTTTTTTCTTTCTGATCCTAGGTTGATACAATTTTTCTTTTTCCCCAATTTTGTTAATTTTAGTATTTAGGTCGGTTTTCTCCTTTTGAAAAAGGGCTATGCTCCTTTTACTTTCTATCTTGCATCTTTTCAAATGTGACTGAATCTTTGTTTCTAAATGATTAAACTTCTGCTCATAGTTATCTAGAGTAAAACCACACCTTAATCTTTTATTTATATCCTAAATTCGCAAGATCCTGGCAAATTGCGAGGCACTCAGTGTACTAACTAATTTAATTACTAAATAAATATATAATAAAGAAAAAGGCACAAACATAATAACACAGCCAGCTATTTGTATGCTTTCAAATAAAAATAGTTAATTATAAATATTTTTAATATAAATCAGCATCACGAGTAAATGGTTGAATTTTTTAAATAATTTATAATAACAAACGTTTTTCTATTAATTGAACTATTTCAAATTTAAGTTCCATTTATAATCTACAAGTTTCTTACCAGTGTCAATATTATTGAAGGAACAAATAACTTGTACCAATTTCATTGAAGCAGCAGATGGGTTGTACCAATATAATTGATGCAACAAATGACTTGTACCAATATAATTGAATCGTCAAATGATTTGTATCAGTATAATTGAAGCAACAAATGACTTGTACCAATATAATTTAAGCGTCAAATGACTTGTATACACACGGTTACAGGTCAAGCTATAAAGTTCCAGTTTTAGTTGATCTCGCATTGTATATGTTGTTCGTACAACGAGATGTACCACCCAAAGAGCAATGGAGAGGGCTATGCTTGGAGTTTCCCTACGCGATCGAATCAGAAATGAAGAGATCCGTAGGAAAACCAAGGTTTGCCAAACTTAAGTGGCAGTGGGCAGGGCACATTGCTCGCAGAATGGATGGCCGATGGGGTCGGAAGGTTCTGGAGTGGCGACCGCGTACTGGAAGACGGAGCGTTGGAAGGCCTCCCACAAGATGGACCGATGACCTGGTGAAGGCCGCAGGAATACGTTGGATGCGAGAAGCACAGAATAGGTCGAAGTGGCGGTGCTTGGGGGAGGCCTATGTCCAGCAGTGGACGTCTTTCGGCTGAAATGATGACAACGAGATGTCAGTTTATACTGGAAATTTATAGCTTGATTTGTGGCCGTGCATACCAGTATAGATGAAGCAAAAAAATCTTGGTCTAATATAATTTAAGTAAGAAATTAATTGTACCGATACAATTGAAGTAAGAAATTACTTGAACCAATATAATTCAGGCTAGAAATGACTTGTACCAATATAATTGAAACAACAAATGACTTAGTAGTATTTTTACAGCAAAATCATGTGATTTTTAACATTGCAATTCCTCATACAGTTTCTTGTTTTTAGAATTTCAAAACCAATCACTTATGATGCTGACTGTACCTATCGCTAGTACCATGTACCAACAAATCCGCAGTAAACAAAAATAAAACAGGTGACTATTTTACTTACTTACGTAACTAACGCTTAACATGAAATTGCCAAGGTATCCCACGAAATTCAATTTCACTTTAATCCAAAATATATATAACTAGTAAGTATAATATTCGTTTAGTAAAGCAGAATATTGTCATGTCTACTCGTATTTAATCTATTTTATATTAGTCTATGTCTAAAGATCTGAAAGTGGCTTCTTTTGATTTCTTCCCCTTCTTCGACGTCTTCCAGAAGTTTTCGGCCAAAAATGTTTCTCTGGAATGACAGAAAAGTTTGTGATATACAGGTGGAAAAGCTTAGGGCCTGGCGGCGGATTGTTACATAGATCAGTATAACATAAAATGCAACGTTACCGCCGTCTATTAATGTTTCATCACCGTTGTTCACATAACGGTAAAGATACATTGCGGGGAAACCAGCATGTGTGTGTTTTTTTGTGTGTGTAACCAAAAACTCGAAGACATGTGACATCTACCATCGCATTGGGCCCTCGTGGTGGATTATGACCAGTGATCGGATATTCGGATGCATATTTACCTAATGCTAAGAAAACGAAATGTATAAAGTTCGCCTTACCGAATGTTAGGAATCTGGGACCCAATGTCGTTTTAGATAATGAGGTGCTTGAAACTGTACACTCGGCAGTTTTTCTGGGTATAACAGTAGACGCCAAACTTCAGTGGGGATCACATATATCAAGCCTAGCGGGAAGGCTCAGTTCGGCCGCCTACGCCGTAAGGAAAGTTAGACAGTACACGGACGTTGATACAGCTCGATTAGTCTATTTTAGTTATTTTCATAGCATAATGTCCTACGGCATTCTGCTGTGGGGCAAAGCCGCGGACATTCAAAATATTTTTGTTCTTCAAAAACGAGCTGTTCGAGCGATTTACCAACTAGGTGCTAGAGTTTCTCTGAGAGATTTGTTTAAAGATATTGGTATTCTTACGGTGGCATCACAATTCATCTTCGCCAACATCTTATATATTAGGCAAAATATACACTTGTACACTAAAAATAGTGATATTCATAATTTTAATACTAGAAGTAGGGATAAACTACGTGCTCCCTTTCACCGGCTTCATAAGGTTCATAATTCTTTTGTTGGTCTTGGTATTACCTTTTATAACAAGCTTCCCTTTGCTTTGCTAGATTTGCAGTTTAATGAGTTTAAAGCTAAAGTAAAATCCAACCTTTGTTCAAAGGCATACTATTCTATCAACGACTACTTAAACGATAAGAATAGTTGGTCGCTGTGATCAACTCAAGACAATGTTTATGTTCTTTCAATCCAGAATTAGTCTTCCTACTGACGGTTTATATGGGTAGTTCATATAATTGTTTTTTTTTTTTTGTTTTTATTTAACTGCTTTTGTTAGTTTATTTTTATTTTCTTTTCATTTCATTTATTGTGTATATGTATCATTTGCATCGTATATGTAAGCGGGCACGCCCTTTATTCCTGGAGGCTTTATTAAGGTTTTAAGTTCTGTTTACGATTTTGTTTTATTATTTATTTCAGCTTGAGTTTAGTTTTCAATGTTTTGTTGGTATATTGGCGTGTGCTAGCTGACATATGGCGAATATTGTATGTTTTGTTTTATAATATTAATAACTTACACAATACTGTATAGAATCAAGTTCTTCTAACTTAACAGACAGCTGTGCTGCTGGGGAGTTTGTTCCGCCACTTCTTCTTCCCAGCGAAAGCACTAGGAAGTGTCGAAGGGCGGGCGTTTTGGGGGGACTGTCTCATGTAACGTTGACGTTCAAAAAGTGCTGACTCTCAGCCTAGTTTGAATAAATGACTTTTGATTTTGATTTTGGTTACTATTTAGCTGTGAAAACAAGGAAGCGGCTTCGTATTTTTTATTAAAGCCGGGTTTCTTGGATCATATTTATTAAAAATTAATGTTTAACCTCAGATGCAAATACATATGTGTGTAGGGTGGTATGTGTTAGTTAAAACAACACACAAAACACGGTAAAAACGCGCATTGCATATTAGCCAACATTTCAACTTTAGGTGAATATGCATCTGAATATCCGATCTCTAGTTATGACCCACTCCCTCTCACCGAACGGTGGTATGTGTCCCAGCAGTGGGAATATGATTCGAATATAGACCTTGAAATCGTAACTCGCGGCCGTGGACCACCACAGCTCTCCACTGGGCCAGAACTGCTTAAGAGCAGCAGTGATTTAATTACGAAGTAGAAGAAGAATATTCAATACAAAAATGATGCAATTATAATAATATCTTAGGACAACCAACACACCGTTATCTGATCCCAAACTAGGCAGAGCCTGTACTATGGCAACCAGACAACTGATAAATATACTTAGATATTTCTAAATACATACATATTATAGATAAATTACACCCAGACACAGAACAAATGATTGTGCTCATCACACAAACATTTGTCCTGGATGGGAATCGAACCCACGACTTCAGTCTTGGCAGTCAGGGTCACTAACCACTAGACTAACAGGCCAGTCAAATAAAACCGCCGCGCCGCGTAATTACCGTTGTTCCATGACTACTTCCAGCGCCTTCTGATTCATTTCGTCCATTGACGGCATGTTGCCACCATAGTCTTGTGGCAAGTCTTCCTTGCTGATATATTTGTACAACGTCTCGGATTTTGGCACGTGGAAATGGATCTGTAAAGAATAATTTGTTTGTTAATTTCAGGAAAACAACATTTTGGCATTTAGCACAAGTCCTGCGTCCTTAGGTAACGTGTGACCCAGTAACTTGGTTGTGGAAGTCAGGCAGACAGACACTCCTTATAAAATACTGGTTATTATCTGCGTTCCGTTTTGCCAGGAACCCGAACCATACTTGGGAAAAGGCTAGGCAGATGATGGTGGGTTTGGTATCAGGGATGGCAAGAATTCAAGAAATTAGAAAAAAAAAATCTGTCTTCCAGATACTGATCTCAAGTTCAAACACCAAGGTTAAGCCAACTATATTTTGGAATGAAGAGTTTGGCACACGTTTAATCCAGGGGTATCCTATTCCTCTATAACTGGGTTTTGTAGAAGGCAGATAGGCAGTCGCTAGTCCAACAAAGTTGGCATAAAGCTAGGCACTACCGATGCCAAGAAATCAAGAATTTGATTTCGCTCTTCTTTTCTTATTACTGAATGGGCCTCCTCTTGACTTCGATCAAGCTTGGTGGGTTGTGGAAGTCAGACAGGCTGTCGCTACGTGTAAAAATACGGTGATGGACCCCAACATGGTTGGGAAAAGGATAGGTAGATGATTGGCACGATGGATGCCAAGAAATTCACTCTTTTTTATTACTGAATGGCCTGCTCTTGACTTCAATCACACCTGATGGAAAGCTATGGATGAGGTCTATGAAGGAACAACTGAACAAGAGAAAAAGCTTTCGATGTTCCCGATAGTGATCATAAGTTCAAGCACCAAGTTCTACCATTTTTTACGCTGGTAAAGACCTCACTCACACTTCTACGTTTTCTGCTAACCTTGGCCAGTTCTTTTGGCACATCTAAACTGCGTTGTAGATCTTTCACTGTCAGTATTTTACAATAATGATTACTCTGACAACTCTTGAACGTGGTTTAGATGTGCCGAAGACGTTCAGTTTCATTGGTGAAATTTGTCCTTAGTCTACCGCGCTGTTAACTAATCAGCTAGCGTTCAATGGGACCCAGTTGTTCTTTTTACCAAAAGCTCATCTGACATGCGATAACTATATATTATTATGTACAGTCACCAAAAGAGATTACTTATCTCTGAATTCGAAAACATCATTCGGTTTCTTACTAAACAACTATACATCTGAAGACTCTGGGGTTACTTTCTCATTTTGGTGACCGTCGTACTCACATTAGTCGTGTCATTACACCGTGACATTTTAGTCGTCTTACAAAGGTTGTCAACTCAATTTATCCGACATAATATGCGTCTAGACGTGATTAAAAAATCGTTACCATTAATTAATATAATAGCTACTAAGAAAAGAAATAATGCATTAGAATGATGAAACATCCTATTAATAATGTTTACATATCAGATGGTACAGAACATACCTACCCAACGCACGAGTGGACTAAATTATTCCATCTCCATTTTCCATGAGACAAAATATTACATTTCAAACTACGTCATGCGTCATCATAATGAATAATATATTTTTTTAGTTATTCAAAAGTTCGGTCTTTTTCTTATGGATGTCTAGTAGTCATTGGATACATGAAGTGGGCTGCCGTTGTGAGACGATTAAAATTTCACGGTGTATAGAACTAAGTCCATCAAAGTTTAATAGCCTCCCGGTTTAAATAAGTGATGTTGGTTCGACGAACTTTATAAAATCTAAGATTTTTTATAAAGCACGGAAAAAAACATACCATATCAGTGATTTCTTGTTTAAGGAATGGCTTCATCAGCCCGAACAGTTTGTCTATGAAGGGCGGCGCGTTTATCACGTGGATTTGCTTTATCCTGATCGGCATGGCTTCCTGGGGATTAAGAAAAAGAGAATATTCATTAGTGATAAAACAAGATTTGCCACCGAACCCAGGATACATAATCAGCCTTTCGAGTTCCCACTAATGGAGCGCAGGCCTCCATCTGTGAGAGGGAGTGGGCCGCAATTCACCACGCGAGCCCAGTGCGGTTTGGTAGATTTCACCGAACGTCACTGTCTTCGAATGTTTGGTCCTAAGGCTGGAAACAGTGCTCGACCGACGCGACGGTCAGCGCTGACCGTACGTTCTGAAAACGTTCTTCACAAGAAAAATGAATCCTTTTACTGAATGCTCTAATATGTGCGTACGGTCGGTCGCTCCTTCAGCGAAGCACAGAACGCATCCATACTATCTCATAACTCGTCGGTCAACCGACGTACGCGCGACCGACGAGCCGGACCGACGGCCCGACCGACCGTACGCGCGTACCAAATCACGCGCGTACCGTCAGCGTAGCTGTGTGTGCATAGATATAGCTACGCCGATCGACAGTCAGCGCTGACCGTCGGTCAAGCACTGTTTCCAGCCTAATACATGAACGGAAACACTCGGTACCGAGCAATATGGAAGAAGATGATGTCATGATGGTTTTCTCACGATATTATCCTTCACCGTAAGGCAGCGTAGACGATGCTAAACAAACTAACAGATCGCATTCAAACATATCGCAGCGCTTCATAAATCTAGTAGCTAGTTGGATGTTGGAGAGCCACCAACCAATAGCCAGGAAGAAATGGGAGTGACCTGCATGAGCGATTCATGTGAATACACCCAGAGTGATGGACAAAGGTTGGCTCTCACTGGACGCCCAAGGTGGACATCAATGAAATGTAAATTAAAATGTGTAAGAATTATTTGTATTGAAGAATTATGTAAATTATAAAAGGTATTTGCATAACAATGTAAGTAAAGGTTTTATTAACATAGCTGGCTTACAGCTAAAAACAATACAATTGTTATAGAAAACGCATGTTTTCAAACATCAGAAGAATTGTATTTGTATGTATCAGATGTTTCTAAACATATTATTTATTGTATTTGGAGAAAAGCAGGCAGAGTGCTAGCTAATGCCAAACATTGCCCTGACCCTACTCAGGGAAACAATCTTAAATTAGATGGTCTATGTCCTAATATAGACCATCTAATTAAAGTCCGATTTTTAAACGCAGATACTAATTTGACAGGTGTTATATCAAACTCTTGTCAAACTGACTTAGCGAACACAAAAGACTTGAACTTATTGTCACATTAGTATCTGGGATTAAAAAAGACACGATGTATGGACTGTGTGAAAGATGATATAGCTAGAAAGAGGGTGACTACAAGATGACGACTAATAGAGAAGGATGGAAGAAAAAGACATGTTGCGCTTACACCAAATAAATAGAAAGAAATCAGAATAGGGATAATAGCAGAAGCTCTTATCCCTATTCTGATTTCTCTTGAATGATGACGATAACGTTGCAATAGGTAATGTGACAATAGAGTCCTTCGATCGAGTTTGTTTTTTTTTAACCGACTTCAAAAAGGAGGAGGTTATCAATTCGGATGTTTATATGTTTTTTTTTTTTTTTTTTTTTATGTATGTTCGGCCATAACTCCGTCATATATAGACGGATTTGCAAAATTCTTTTTTTGTTCGAAAGGGGTTTATTCCGAAATGGTCCCATATCATTTTCATATAGATCTGATGATGAGTTCGGGAGACAGACACCGGAACTCTTTAAAAAATGTCGCATAAATATGCATTGTTTGTTTGGAATTAGTGCAGGGTGAATACCAGAACTAAAAATTTTAAAATAAAAACTTTTTTGCAAAAAAAAACAACCGACTTCCTTAAAAACACTACAAAGTGAAAAATAACTTTAATTTCGGAAGTCGGTGGCAAAAAAACCATAAATACAGATCCTAAGACACCGACTACCGAAATTAAAGTTATTTTTCACTTTGTAGTGTTTTTAAGGAAGTCGGTTGTTTTTTTTTGCAAAAAAGTTTTTATGGGTGAGAAATCATCAAATGACGTCTGCCGCTCTTGGGTGGAAGGGCGTGTCAGACTTTTACTGACTAAAACCCACCCGTGTTCCTTCAGTTGCCCATGTGCCAGGGTCACGGTATCTCTTTCGAACAAATATAGCGACCCTGGCAGGTTCGAACGAGTCAAATGGGCATAATTGGCCTCATCAACCTGAATCGACGCGTCATTTCATCCAGGACTTTACGCAAATAGATATGCCACTCACCTCTTGATATTTAGACAGCTTCCTCGCAACTGAGATATTGAACTTCGTGATAAACTTGAGCGTGATATCCTTAGCGTCCATGACCACGATGTCTTCCTCAGCTAAATAGTCATTGGCCAGCATCCACGCGTCGCAGGACATGAAGAACATTCTCGCATCTTGGATATAGTCATACTGCTCTAGACCCGGGTCGTTCAGTTGCCAAAACCAGATGTTCTTATCCCCCGCAATTTGGTACTGCGCCATTTTTCTAAAAATGAGGAAATATGGGTTAATTATGAGAATTTTTTGTTACTAAAAAGTAGTTTCGTGGTTTTGGCATACATCCAGAAATACCAAAAGCGAAAATGGAAGATTTTCCAATTATAATGGAACTATAATAGGATGGCTTTCGGTTTTGCTTGTTTATTTTTACCAAAACTCTGAGGTAATTGCGTAACACACTCTCAGTAGGAATGGTGTTAATTTTGAAAGCTCGATAACATTCATTGCGTTGTTGAGCAGACAATTATTTGAAACATACCTAACTATGAAGCAATGGATAAACAATATACTTCAATATGATTCAGATTCTGATTGATAGTGTGTTACACAATTAGTCCACGTTTGCACCGACGGACGTTAATATAAAGCGGCATGATTTTTTGCGCACCGGATCTTCATCGCAATGCGTAGTGCCGAAAGGTGAAAATGCAATGAGCGATAAAATCTCGTCTCGATTTTACTGGTGCTGATAGCTTGCGCCAGTTTAACACGTTGAGTGCCGATCACGCGATATCGCGTGATTCGTCGGCTCTGCATTATGGCCGATCACGCGATATCGCGTGCTTGCTACTAACAATTTTGTATGCGCTCTAAATCTGTGGCCATATGGGATTAACCATCAATCTGTGTTCGGCACTCAACGTGTTCAGTAAAGGTCATGGTTTTGCCCTCCATTTCGCTCGCATCCTTCCGCAATACTGTAGCTAAACTTATTTATTTTCTGTCCCGTGTGATGGAATTAAAACTGTGTATTTATTGCAGTATCTTTACGATCTTAGGTAGATAGATAGGTGGAATACTCTTTATTGCACAGCTCGTCGAGCGAGTGGACGTAAAGAATAGCACCATCCCATTTCTTCCCGTGCGTGTCGTAAGCGACGACTTAGGGACCAACTAAAAAATGGGCAACAGCGTTCTCTATACATTTTACCAACTCACTGCGATCGCCAACCCGCCTGCCAAGCGAGGCGATTATGGCAAAACCTCCCAAATTGGGGGAGGCCTATGTCCAGCAGTGGACGTCTTTCGGCTGAAATGACGATGATTTATTTACTAATCGTGCTGACTACGATTGTTCACAAACTCAGCTCATGGCAAAATAATACTCTTATACGTTCAACATTGTACAGATAAGAATCTCATATATGTAAGTACGGTTAAGTAACAGCGGAGAGGCCATTGCTCTTGGCATTGACAAACAAAATACGTAGGTATATATATTTATCAGTTTATTGGTAGGTCATCGGCCGTAGAAACCGGCCCGCATGTAAAAACTATTGCCGTTTTCAGAATTTTGCTATCGGTTTTTGCAAAATAATGTCGTAATAATATGTAGTAACTAGTGGTCGTAAACGCTACTGTTTACCATGAGGCCCTGCGTTCTATTACCAGTACCATTACAGTAACAGAGGGCTTCGGAGGAGACCTATGTCCCGCAATGTACGTCTTTCGGCTTCAATGATGATGATGATGAGCCCGGACTTTGGATTTCTGCTAACCAGGCACAAATCCGAGTTGACCATGGCAAAAGTCTTAAACATGGGACTTAAACATAACTTGAGAAACGTGGGTGTAGGTACTGCTACTATAGGTACACCTATGTCTAACCCTTTTTGAATTAAAGAAGTGATGTTATGTAATATGCTTCTACTTATGTGTGGTTTAATAAACATTATAAACAAAAACAGGTGAAGATTTGAACAAATTCAAATATTATTGTGAAAATTTACGATTTAGATGTTCCAAAAAGTTAATCAATGAACACGAATTCCACGTGCCAAATACCTAGGCGAAAAAA
This sequence comes from Aporophyla nigra, assembly GCA_947507805.1. Classification (NCBI taxonomy): domain Eukaryota; kingdom Metazoa; phylum Arthropoda; class Insecta; order Lepidoptera; family Noctuidae; genus Aporophyla; species Aporophyla nigra. The sequence goes on along the minus strand of OX382308.1, from coordinate 8,689,210 downwards.
TAGTATTAGTATCTGTACAAGGCGTAATTTAAATAACTGAAAACTCATAAGAGGTAATTTTAATCATCCTTATGAACTCCTTTTTCTGAGTAACCATTTGCTCAAATCGCGAAAAAAATCAGCTGCTCCATACATTTATGATCTCATAACTCGATAGAATGAACAGGGTACAGTTGATTTCACGTTTGGTCCCATAAAGTTATTCATAATGAAGAGCGCAGTGACCCCTTAATTGGTTTTTATTTATTTCAATTAAAAACACCTTTTATAGGTCGTACCAATATTCGTAACATCCTCCTGTCAAGGGCAGGAGGATGTTATACTAATGTATTTTAGGTCATGGTCAGCATATCTCCTAGCCGTCATTACGATAATCACCGTCCATTTGAGGTACGATAAGAAGAAAGTTTTAAGGTAATCGGGAATAATGCATCACGGGCACAAATAAGGTTAAAAAAATAATAAATGAATAAAGAATCCGTTCAAAGAAGATTTTTAAAGACCTATTCAACTGACATAGTTCGTCAAATAACATTTCTCTTCTTTCTGTATGAAAATGGTAAAAGTGTTCCGCCCTTATGAAGCGACGTCTTTCGTCCGTCTGTCGCAGCTGAATATGTGAAAAACTACTAATGCTATCTACTTGTTTAAAATAGGTTTAGATGTCGTTTGGCCAACTATTTTGCAAATAAAAAAGAGTAAAAAATATATATTATTTTGCAAATAAAAAAGAATAAAAAATATATATTTTTATGCAACAGGGACTGTACGGGTGGGCTGTGGGTGTGTGCTATTAGGGCATGTGGAGTGTCATTATGAAAGAGCGCTATTTGCACGTTCACAGATGGCTAGAAAGCCACATCATTTAGATGCACTGTTCTTTTACGCAAAATCGAGATCTAGTCCACAATAAAGTGTTCTCAGTATGATTCCTAGGGAAAACCATAACAAAACTTGTCTAAGATTAATTACCAATCAGTGGAACCGAGGACAGTGCAGTAGAGCGTGACCTGTTGTCTCATTATAATTAGTGCTGATTGCCCTATTAAGTGGTGTAGTGAAACATTATTTTCCTCTATCTTATGTGTTACTGATATATTTTTATTAATAGCTGTTAATTATTTACTGGTATGACGTAGGTTATAAGGAGTAATTAGACGATTTTATCTTTATAATCTTCCATTCTCATAGTTAGGTCAGGGGCCAGCTTAGTGTCATTATTTTTACTTATATCAAACATTAACGGTACAGGAGTAGTAGTAGTCTAGCGGTTACAGCCGTGACTAACGAGTTGTAGATCGTAGGTTCGAATCTAAGCAGGGTCTCAATTTCTTTAACACATGAAATTGCATTGTGGTTCGATTTAGGAATTCCAGAGTGAAGTTTTCCTGTCTATCAACTGCACCTTAATTGCGTAACACACTATCAATCTCAATCTGAATCATTTTGAAAGATATTGCTAATCCATTGCTTCATATGTTCGAAAAATTTGTCTGCGCAATGAATGTTGTTGAACTGTCAAAATGAACTACTATTAGTGTGTGTTGGTAGTGTGTGTGAATAACCCCGCAGGATGTAGTTGATCCATAGGAGATTCGAGATCGTCCAATTGGAACTAATCTATGGAGTTTTCAAGTGTAGTTCATACATCATCATCATCATTTCAGTCGAAAGGCGTCCACTGCTGCACATAGGCCTCTCGCAATTTGGAGGGTTTGCCATAATCGCCATGCTTGAAAGGTGGATTGACGATCGCAGTGTGGTGGTAAAATGCATAGAGAACGCTGGTGTCCATTCTCTAGTAAGTCCCTAAGCGGCTTAGTCGCCTCTTATGACACTCACGCGAAGTCAAATCAAATCAAAATATTTTTATTTCACATAAACCAACATGGGCACTTATGAAACGTCAGAAGCAAGGTCCACGGTTCCAAATAGTTGATTCCTATGGAGAAGAGCCGGCAAGAAACTTCACGGTTACTCTTTTAAAAATAATTGGCTTTTACAATGGTTTTAAATTACAGTATTAATTGGTAATGGAGAACAGTGTAGGACTGTCAACAAGTACTAAGTACTTAATAAAATGGAAAATTGCCTACAGTCTACAAGGCCTGCAACGTTCTCACATTTACGAAGTATATAAAATAATCTACATAAAGAATAGTATTTCATAAATAAGACAATACACTATTTAAAACAAATGTCACTATTGCCATGACAACCAATATTAAAGAGTAAAAATTAGAATTGTAGGTATATAATGTCAAAAATGAGTAAATGTCAAAAAAGATTGTAAAAACAAAACTTAAATACAAAATGTACATCGTCATTTGGGAGCAGTTAATAGACACTGGTCATCCTGTAATGAGCTACCAGGGAAGCTACATGTGCAGAAGGAATTATTGTCAAACTTCCTTGTCTTCAAGAAATGAAGACAAGGAAGAAATGGGATGGTGTTAAACTTTACTTCCACTCGCTGTATGAGCTGTGCAATAAAGAGTATACCACCTATCTACCTATTATCGTAAAGATACTGCAATAAATACACAGTTTTAATTCCACTGTGTTAGTTGGTTCTGCGATTTATAGCCGAGATTAGAACGAATTACTAACAGCCATAAGCTTGGCCTAGATTAGTGCAGTCACGATCACGACCATCCGCAAAGTGTTGCCAGAATACACGACACACTTTCATAATAATTGTATTAAGGTAGACTTTCTTTTAGGACTCAATTTGAAAAGCACCCGAACAAGCCATGTCGGGAAAAATATATAAGTATCTGATACAAAGGAATATGAAGGAAAAGGTATGTAGTAGTAGCTAAACGTTTAGGCAAAGCAACCCTCAATCTGTTTGGTCTTTTCCCAACTATGTTGGGGTTGACTTCCAGTCTGACTGGATGCAGCTGAATACCAGCATTTTACATGGAGCGACTGCGTATCTGAGCTTCAGAACCCAGTTACTGAGAAATACGATACCCCTTGGTAAGACACATTGTCAAACTTTCGGGGTCCTAACTATCGGTAACGACTGTCAAAAATTTACAAAAGCCAGCCGGAACTAACAGTTTAACGTGCTTTCTGAGACATGTAGGGGTTTCCGCATGTAATGAACGGTCACCCATCCGCGAATTGACCTCGGTAAGCGTTGCTTAACCTTGAAGCATCGACCCTAACGGCTATTATTATTTAGTCACGAACAATAAACTAACTGTCGGAAACTCCTGCAAGCATGCAGTATACCAGGTTTTTGCATGATCTTTGTTTTCAGTCAAAATGCATACTCACGAGATTTTCAAAGCCTTCTGCATAGCAGGTGACAGTGGATCCCTGTAGTTGACCAGTTCTGGTGAATTGTCTCTGATTTTGAAGAACAGCTCAATGGTGTGTTTAGTCTTCTCCATGTCATAGTAGCAGCTGTGAAGAAACCTCAGGATGATTCTGTCCTCTGAAACGTGATAATGATTCATGTTATTACTTAGATATTTGTTTCCAGTGCAATACTGCACACATATATCGGTACAAAGGAGTAATTGCGTAACACACTAATATTAGAAATGACTTTCAATTTGACAGTTCTTTGTTCATTTATTACGTTATGTACAGACGCCAGCACATCAAGCTACCCGAAACTGTCAAATTTTCTCAATCAATCTTGAACCTAAAACTTTAGCGATAAAGTTGAAAACCTATTACAGAAATTTGACAGATTGTAGTAGCTTTACGTGCTGGCGTCTGTACTTTATTGAGCAGACAAATTTTTGGAACATTTTTATGAAGAAATGGATTAGCAATAGGTATCCTTCAAAATGATTGAGATTCCGACTGATAGTGTGTTACGCAATTTGGGTGCAGGTCGAAGTACGCAGAAGTGGCAATTCATATATTTTGTAATAAAAATCTTCAATTCATTCATTCACTGATAGAAAACGCACAGCACTAAGCACTAAGGACGATTTTTTGAAAATTCAGTTCGTGTTGTTTGTCGTTGAAAAATCCCATCGGGCATGTAGTTATGATGGACCAACTGATAGGGCAGAGTCGTCGACCAGTGGGTGCAGATGACGTATGTTGTGAAACGCTTGCGTGATGCTGATGACTTGGACACAATCAATGGAATGTTGGTCAGAAAACGCAAAACAAAGGGAACAGTACAAAACTATACAAAGTCCGTAGTTAAAAGTGGGACAATACATTCTGATGTATTGTCCCACTTTTAACTACGGACTTTGTATAGTTTTGTACTGTTCCCTACTGTTAGTGTGTTACGCAATACTCTGGTATTGCGTAACACACTAACAGTAGGAATGGGTTTCATGTTGACAATTCAACAACATTCATTAAGTTATTTACGTTTTTGAGCAAACACATTTTTGGAACATACAAAGCAATGGATAAGTCCTTCAAAATTATTCAGATTGTGATTAATAGTGTGTTACGCAATTAGGGTGCTGGTTGAAAAAAATAAACTGTAGGGGTGTCAAAGGACACCCGGATGGAACGAAGTTCCTTTCCAGGATTCATAATTTTTATATATTTTTTTATTATTTATTATGTACAAAAAACCTGTATACACTCAACAAAAATATTCTCTCTCTCTCTCTCTTACTCTCTCTCTCTCTCTCTCTCCCTCTCTCTCGCCCTCTCTCTCCCTCTCTCCCTCTCTCTCTCCCTATCTCCCTGTCTCTCTCCCTCTCTCTCTCTACTCACAACAAAAAAAAACAACAATATACAAACAAATACAAACAACAAAATATATACAGTCGAATTGAGAAACCTCGTCCTTTTTTTGAAGTCGGTTAAAAAGTGTCGTGACAACTTTTCGTAAGAATTTTTTCCGTCTAGCCCCCTTTCACAACGCGCGATAAGGAACTTCGTTCCAAATGCTTTGTTCTGACGTCTTTACGATTTATAACACAACAATGTCTTCTTCCATAACATAATAATACTAGTCGACCGGACAGACGTTGGCCTACTTCCCCCAACTCGATCGCAGTGCCACTTGGTCCAACTGCGAATCTAAACCAACTAGGGATCCACTCAAACACACCAAAAAAGTACTCAAAATCGGTTCAGCCGCTTAGGAGGAGGAGATCAGTGACATACACACGTACATGAGAATTATGTATATAAAGATAAGCACCAGAGTTCTGTACTTGATCAGGGTAGGTATGGATATGCAATACCATGATGAACCTCAGAACCTACTCCTGTATAATCTTGGACTCACTATCGTCGGTTGGCTTCACATCTAGACTGTTGTCATTGTCAACAGGACTGGACGGACATTGTCAATGGAAACTTGGATGGACACAAAACATTACCTTCGAAGATTTCCGCATAGCTTGGAAAGTAAAATGTACAGGGAACAGACACAGTCTAAAAACTTGCCGAATATATTATACCCTACTCCTGACATTTCGTTTAACATGGTTCATTATGACTTTCGAGAGGAATTTGAATCTTAGTTCTCGAACGCAGGAAATGAGTAAAACCACATTGTTCACGTACATATAGTACACCTACATTTCGCCAGTGACATGAAGTCTCATGTAATAGGGATCGAGCCTATTGCCACCAACCGGGCACAAATCCAGGCTCCGGAGATACTACTGAGAAATTGGTCTTGGAAAAACACAATAACACTTTGCCCAACCTGGGAACCCATGACCTCAATCTCAGCTACGCTTGAGGCACTTTAAGGGGATTACCTCGCTCAAATCCTGAAAATACCGTGTGTTTAAAGAAGTTTGTAGATGAATCCTTTTGTGCGTTTTCAACATAAAATATATATATATGTTAAACTAAAGGTCATCACAAATACATTGTATTGTTTAAAATTTTAATAAACATAATCAAATTTTATCAAAAAATCGTAACAAATAGGTCCTTTTTCAACCTAAATTGAAAATTTTCTCTATAACGCACAGTGGGTCGAAACTATGATTTTAGTGACTTAGGGCTCAACTTTGCTTTTTTACTTTTTTCTTCATGTGGATGGATAGAGCTCATTAACTTCATCAATAATTGTTCTGATGTATTTTTTCCTAAACTTTATACTTTGGGTAGAAAAATGTGTTTTGTTATTTTTTTGTATGGAGCGGATCAAATAACCTTAAATTCCTGCTAAGTAGCGTGTGATCCCGCGTTGAAACTTTATTTTTCATATACCTTGTCTAGTCTATTATCATTTGATGCTATTAACGTGTGCATAAAGTTGCAACTCTGCCAAATAAATGGATCGAAAAAAATGAAAAAATATATCGAATAAAAAGCTACATTTTTTACTTTCGTAAGTTCTTTTAAGTTAAATTTGATATGGAATAGTAAGTAAAAGCACGTAATAATACACATAGTTACTTAACAACTAACAACAATACATTTAAAAGGTCCCTAATTAGCTTAAATTTACTAATATATGTAGTATTAGTAAATTTGTAAATTTAAGCTAATCACACTAATCATAATACATTTAAAAGGTCCCTAATTAGCTCAAATTTACTAATATATGTAGTATTAGTAAATTTAAAGCTAATCACACTAATCATAATACATTTAAAAGGTCCCTAATTAGCTTAAATTTACTAATATATGTAGTATTAGTAAATTTAAAGCTAATCACACTAATCATAATACATTTAAAAGGTCCCTAATTAGCTTAAATTTACTAATATATGTAGTAGTAGTAAATTTAAGCTAATTAGGGATCTATGAATTTCAATTTCTTTGTTTTAATGACTTTAACATGTTTATGAAATGTTATTTTAAGTTAGATTTAATACTGAATAGTAAGTAAAGATAGGTACATAATAATACAAATTAGTAAAGGTAAACTAACATTACTACAACTAACACAAGCAAACTAAAAACTAACTATAAACAACATCAAACATTACTATTTCCTTTCAATTATGAGTTTGACATTTATAAACTAATAAAAAAAACAAGAAACTTACAAACTACCAAAAAATCTTATTCACTATCGCTATGACTATCTTGTAAATTATCTACATCAATAAAATCTATATCGGATTCTGTGGGAAAAATCAGCAGAAGCTCTTTGACTTTTGGAGAGAGAACCATTATATTTTGTTTCACCATTCGAGGTCTTAGACTTGTGATCTTTGGATCAGAAGACAAAAGAAGATTGTGTATAATATCCTCATTTGTCGCCGTTCTACTTACCTTTCTAGAATGACTCTCTCTATATTTCCGGAAATCTTTATTACGAGCTTCCGCTGCCTCTTCCGACAGTTTACCTATAGGTATGGCACCAAAGTGCTTAATTATATCACTCCCATGTACTAACAATTTATGTATACTGGAAGGCATATAATACCAGGGATATAAGTGAACGTACAATTGTGCAGTATCTCTACAAAATTCGGAAAACTTAGAAAGATCCACGCTCTCTCCAGATGCAACCGTCTGAAGAATCACATGAAACCTTTCTATTAAATCTTTATCTATTCCTGTTATGCGAGCTGTTGTTTCTGCATCCCTAAAAAATCTTCTGGCAGTATTGCCATCATTGGTTGTGCCTACTCCTTGCTTGACTACGTCAATAAGTAAACCGCATTCTTTCTTAAACGCTTGCTGTATAGCGCTCTTTCTGAGTGACATTTTTTCTTTGTCATCGCCCCTGCAACTCCATTTTTTGAAGTCCAAACGATAAGCTGCAAACAAAAAGAAATATCACTTAAATAAAAATCTCACAAGTAACTATATAACGTGAAAAAAATTATGAACTAATAAAATTATATTTACCGATATGAAGTAAGCACTCCATGCTTCTTATCCAGGCATGTAAAGATGACATTCCATACTGGAACACTTCTTCGTTGTTCTCTTTTTGAGCAAGTGACTCTAAATTGTTCATCTCTGACGGTTTTGCTTTGCAGATATCACAGACAGCTGAAGATGTGTCTGACAAATATGACGATATTTTGCCGTCTATCATCGTCAAGTGCAATTGATGCTTAACTTCAACTTGATTGAACTTGATTGGCTGAAGTCTTTCTATTTCTTCGGTTATGCTAGCTTTTATAGTTACCACTGTTGACTGCGTTTCTTTGGTAAATTTGAACATTATCGGACGGCAATAGAAAGTTGATGAGGGTCGATCGTTTTCCCAAACAATTGTTCCATCACATTGTTGAAGCCTTATAGGAACTAGACTGGCCATGAAGATAGTTGAGTCATCAAACTCTGCTTCAGTCTTTTGTTTATAATTACTTTGACCTGAGGCTCCATCAAAACCCCATTTGCTTATTAGCAGTAACTCAGTTGGCGAATCCAAATCTAAAGTAATCACTTCTAAAAGCCTAGATACCGTCAAGTTGAGTAAAGCTTGCAGTTTAATAGCAGCTCCTTCTTCAGTTATAATTATGTCTTCTTTCCCTGGATAACATTTTGCCTTCGCTTGTTTTATTTTATAATAAGAAGGGTATAAATCAGACCTATTTTCATTTGCTGCTTCTCTTAGGCTTATATACTGCCACTTACTTAATTTAAGTGAAACTAATAAAGACAGTGCCTTATCGGGTGAATATGTACTACTTTTCGGTTTACTTGTACTTAAACACTCTTTAACTTTTTCTAGATCTTCGGGGTGATTTAGTAAATGGTTCATAATTTTTCCTACATCCTCATTTCCGGTGTTTCTTAAACTAGCAATTGTAGTAGCTTTAAGTTCATCCGGGGATAACGAAAGCGATTGGTTAATTTGATCAACGCGTCTTCGTTTTTGCCTGGAGCCCAATTCCTCGAAAGGTTTTCGAGGTGTAAATGTAGATGTCGAAGCTTCTGTAGTAGATGGTGGTAGATTTTCGACATCTTCAGTATTACAAATCTCGAGCCTTTCCTGTTCAGTGTTCACAGCTTCAGGTATCATTCCTTCGGGCCAGTTTATTGCACGTTCCAACCAATCACCATTTTTTCTTACAAACTGTGCTAACGTGCGACTACTTCGTTCCCATCTTGCACTTATATTTGAACAAAAGCGCGTACAGAATTTTTGGAGCTCAACACTGTTCTCTTCGGTCACGTTTATTTTATGTTGTAGGAATTGAAAGAATTTTTGACTATCCGACAGTGACTTGACCTGCTCTCTTAAAATCATAAATAAATCTAAATTGTTAACTAAATTATCCATTATAACGAAAAAGGGACGATCAGAATCACGAGATGTTAGTAGTAGTACGAATAAACGAACACTAGTTAGTATATAATAAATTATGGTCATTTTATACTTCCAGAATCCAGTGACAAACAATGTTTACTAATTTTTCTACTACCCTCATTAACTAATTATCCTAATTAATATTACAGTAATGACTAAAAGTGAAAAACATTGTTTTTTTATAAGGTAAAAGGTTAAGCTAATTACAGTAATTAAACACACAAATAGAAATTAATTGATTTCATATCCACATTTTGAAATAAAGGTCCCTAATTAGCTTAAATTTACTAATATATGTAGTATTAGTAAATTTAAGCTAATTAGGGACCTTTTAAATGTATTGTTGTTAGTTGCTAAGTAATTATGTGTATTATTACGTGCTTTTACTTACTATTCCATATCAAATTTAACTTAAAATAACTTACGAAAGTAAAAAATGAAGCTTTTTATTCTATGTATTTTTTCATTTTTTTCGATCCATTTATTTGGCAGAGTTGCAACTTTATGCATTTGTTTATAGCATCAAATGATAATAGACCAGACAAGGTATATGAAAAATAAAGTTTCAACGCGGGATCACACGCTACTTAGCAGGAATTTAAGTTTATTTGAGCCGCTCCATACAAAAAAATAACAAAACACATTTTTCTACCCAAAGTATAAAGTTTAGGAAAAAATACATCAGAACAATTATTATTGAGGTTAATGAGCTCTACCCATCCGCATAAAAAAAAAAGTGAAAAAGCAAAGTTGAGCCCTAAGTCACTAAAATCATAGTTTCGACCCACTGTGTAACGGCTCAATAACTCGGCATGAATTTTATACCAAAAAATACGTAATGACGTATTTAACAATGTGTATTGATTTTTTTCTCTTATTTCTTTTAATATTTTAAAATATTTTATAAAACTCCGAATTTTCGCGAAAAGCACTATGTCACTCCCGCACTCGTCCCTCTCTCTCTCGTCGTTTCGTCGTAAGTTAGTACGGGGCAGCATGCTCAAGGTCATTGGGCAATGTAATGCCCTTAATTCCGAATAACTATTCGGTACTGAACGTCTCTGCTAACTAATAGACAACACACCACCACAGATATAATAAGAATTTTTTACTTTATTTCTATGACACACAGTGGTTATTTTTATAAAACTTGTTTTGTTTATGTTCCCCACGCAAAGTATCGAACAGGAAATAAAATGTTAGCCGCGCTTTTTGTTGATTTCACATAGACCATTGTTAATACACACGGCTACAAATTAAACTATGCATTTCCAGTTTTAGCTGACTTCGGCTTTTCGTACAGTGAAATGTATATCTTGATTTGTCGCCGTGCTTACAAATGCCGAATGGAACAGCGTCACAAATTAAGCTTTTAAAATGTAGGAAACAATGTAGAAAACATATCATTTTACGTGTAATTGAAGATAATCTCGCTGTTGGCAAGTCATCTAACTCCTTGACGAGTTGACAATGATAATGATAATGTGAGATATCCGTTTGTTTTTACAAAAAAACGATTGGTACAGGTGTTTTTGTAAGATGCGATGCAAAACGGATTTTAAACCAAATGCTTGTATTTTTTAACCGACTTCAAAAAAAGGAGGAGGTTATATGTTCGACTGTATGTATTTTTTTTTTTTTTTTTATGTATGTTCACCGATTTCTCCGCCAATTGTCAACCGATTTTGAAAATTCTTTTTTTATTCGTAAGGGTATACTCCTGAGGTGGTCCCATATTAATTTTGTGAAGATTTGATGTATACTTTGGGAGATAAACGAAGGAACTCCTCAAAAACAAACAGTACACGTAATGTGATTTGGATATTGTACTAAAGATCAAAAATAATTGCTGGTTCTATCTATCCATCCGTGGTGAACTAATTATAGTCTTCGAAGATACCGCATGGAACTCCTCATCGGTGAACAGTACATATAGGAACTTACAGTGAAAGGTTAGAAGGTTAGGGGATAATTCTTTGAATATTATAGGCACGTTTAGACCGCTACTTGTATTCTTATATTCCGTTGAGCTGATGATGGAAGGTACAACTCCTTATCGACATATATAGATGGATTTGCAAAATTCTTTTTTTGTTCGAAAGGGGTTTATTCGGAAATGGTCCCATATAATTTTCATATAGATCTGATGATGAGTTCCGGAGACAGACACCGGAACTCTTTAAAAAATGACAGGAAATCAACCGCGATTTCTGCTATCGCATAAATATGCTTGTTTGTTTGGAATTAGTGCAGGGTGAATACCACAACTAAAAATTTAAAAATAAAAACTTTTTTACAAAAAAAAAACAACCGACTTCCTTAAAAACACTACAAAGTGAAAAATAACTTTAATTTCGGAAGTCGGTGGCAAAAAAACCATAAATACAGATCCTAAGACACCGACTACCGAAATTAAAGTTATTTTTCACTTTGTAGTGTTTTTAAGGAAGTCGGTTGTTTTTTTTTTTGTAAAAAAGTTTTTATTTTTTTTGGTTTAGAACGATTTAAAACCACACTCAGCGATTTAAAATATTTTCATTTTTATAAAATGTACTGAAGCTTTGCGCGAAGTGATCTAGACCACGCCTACGGGATTTGTAATATCAAAATCAGGGAATAAGGGTTTTGTATTTTTAATAAAATATATTCTAAAAATATGTAATGGCTTCCTAATTTCAACAAGTAGGTACGCACATCAACACTGTTTTTAGTATATCTAATCCAAAAAAGTTTTGTAAATATGATTATGACTTCACATTTATAAATAAAAATGATGAATTATTTAAATTAGCCTTCTTATGTTAATTATAAAGTAACATGTGTGGAATCAATGTACGACCTACGTGGTTGTGGTTTTAAACCGTTTTAAACAAATTTAAAACGGGTTTTAAACCATGGATTTTGGTTCAAAACGATTTACAACTACATATGTATATACCATCGCTTAACTGAAGTAGGTAAGTACAAAGTTTGGTAATAGGTACCTACTGTAAAGCTATCGATAAAATAACTTTAAGTTATACTCAAACATAAGAGCGTTTTTAGAATACGCTTTCAAATGAATTAGAATAGAATTAATAAGAACACGAAAACGAGGAAAAAACGTGATAAATTTTAATGTGATCGGTGTATTAATTTTGCTACATCCCACACACACCAGCATCCCACAAGAATGAATACAGAGAGACCATAAGGCTCCTACAGTACATACTGTTTGGAGATAGCAGAACATCGAGATTCTAAAGGACGTCCACTTGAAAACAATTGAAAGGAAATTGGTAAAGTTAGAATCTGCACCTTATTGCAAAAGCGATAAAGTTAAATATTGAATCAAAAAGTGTATCAATGTTGTGGAAAACTTGTCATAGAAGTTGTATGTAGGCTTGTAGTTGTAGGTAACAACGGATTCCCACTCATTGTACGTTCGACGATGCTCGCTGAATAGCCTATCGGGTGGCAATTATTCTTTGTGCGATTCGGACGAATCAATAACAGGGACTTAGGAACATTTACTACTGATATCGTTGGAACTGATATATGTTTTTTTAATTTTCATGCCTCAGAGAGCGTGATAACCCGTCATCGGTCATGCGAACGAGTCAGAAGCCCGAAACTGCGATAACCGGTTTAGCATTAGATATCAACAGACGATGTTAGTTTGATGTTAGTTTAATATTATAAAGTTTAAATTAAAATACATATTATTTAGGTACCTACACAGTTGCTGGGATATTGAAGCGCAAACTATAACCATGAATTCAGCACATGATTCTAGATCCCTCAACATAGACATTTTTGGTTACAAAAAAACATACTTAATCAAAAAACTGTTCGTAGAAATGCGCAATACAGTCTACGTGGTCAAATGTATGGAACAGTTAACAATTTTTAGCTAAAAAAAAGTAAGCATTATGTACTAAATGGTGACAGGTTGCGCGTTGGAATTTCTCTGCCACCTTTAAGGTGAATGCTCCAGCCTGCGAAATTCAAATTTTCTTACGTTTTTAGGCGTAGGAACAAAAAAAAAAACAGAAAAAGTCATTCCTACAGCTTTACCTATGAACTTAGAGTGTTGTATTGATGATTTTGATGATTATAATTCTATAACTACATATGTCTTACAGCCGCGAATAATATTTTAATCAACATACAACCTAGCACTGGCCTGCAAATTGCAAAAAAACTCAAGAAATTTTGAATTTCGCGGGCTGGTTGGAGCATTCCCCTTAACAGCATGGCGTCTGGATTTGTGCTCGGTTGATGGCAATGGGCTCGCCCCTATTTCTTAAACATAACTGGCGAAATGTCGGTGTACTAAAGGTACACCTCTGCCTAGCCCTACGGGGCCTACAGGCTTGATGTTATGTTATGTGATTATGCTTGCTGAATAAAAAATGCGGATACTTAATTATTCTTATTAAAACTTGTTACTATTAAATTCTTAAGCGTTTCAATGCCATCAAGTTATTCTACTTGTCAAACTTGGAACATGGAATATTATAAATAAGTAGATACTTACCACATTTTATTATCCACAAATTTTATTGATTATGGCTTTACGTCTATGTTATGTAAAGAGTTGAAAAATATAAAATTAACCAAATTCTGGGTTAACTCTATTTATATTGCTATCGACACGCTAAAGGAACATACTTACGTGTCGTGGCGTGTCGTGACGCGCCAGAAGCATATCGGTTTCATACATTTAATATGGTTAGGGACATATTTGCATGTCGTGTCGTGTCGCAACACGTTCTGTCGAATGTATGAAACTGAATGCTTCTGGCGCGTCACGACACGCCACGACACGTAAGTGTGTTTCCGCCTTAAGAAGAAGAAGAAGAATATAAAATTTATGCGTATGTAGACAACAAGAAATTAATCATTTGGTTGCTTTGTGTATGAGAATTTGAATGTTCCCACTGCTGCGACACAGCCCACAGGCCTCTTCTCTGTGAGATGGATTGGGCTAGAATTCACCACGTGGGCCTAGTGCGGGTTGATAGATGTCATCTTTCCTTCGCGGATTCCTTCACCATATTGAAAACAGTGTTGACGAAATTATTACACAAAGTTAAGCTGCCTGGGTTCGAACTCACGACCTACATGCGCTACGACTGCTCTAGTGCTCTCTATCATTGCTTCAAAAACTTCCTGAATATGTAGCTATGTTATTGTTTTGTAACATTTGATATAACACATATCTAATGCTCATCCAGTCTTTGCATCTTACCTACTGTAAAACTGAATGTGAACGATTGCTTTCAGTAGACATAGCTATTGTAAAGACATAACACTACCTAGTGCCTAGGTAAGGAACTGATGATTCGAAGGAAACATCAATTATACCACGTGAATATGATTATGCGAATTTACTTGCACCCTAAATGGGTAACACTAAATCATTTTGAAGGATATTGCTAACCTATTGCTTCAAATGTACGATAGAATGTCTGTTTAACAACGTAAACAACGCAATTAATGTTGTTAAACTGTCAAAATGAAAGCCATCCCTACTGTTAGTTTGTTACGCATGGGACTTCAAACGTTAGAAGAAATAGTAGAAGTCGGACATGATGAACTCAGAATGAACTACACCAAAGACCTTGGGATTTTTTCTCATCTTACCCAAGACCTTCGACATGGTGTTGTCTGTTTCTGTTCTACTGTTCTACTAGTTGAAGTACATAAGATTATGAGGAACGCTGCTGAAACTTTTTACTGACTATTTAGACGGTCGGTACCAGTGTGTTAGTATAGATATTATTACAAGTGATAAGCAGTAAAATATTGACTTCAGTGTTCCTCAGGGGAGTATTGTGGGCCCCACGCTATTCCTGTTTCATATTAACGACTTGTGTAGTCTAAACATTAAAAACGGCAAAATTTTATCAAATCCCGACTACACGGTGTTAATAAAACCAGTAACGAACTGTCTGAAACTCTGAAATCGGTAAACTAGGTTTTAATAATAATTGGCTTCAAAGCAATTTACTAACAGTAAATGCTGACAAGACAAAATATATGGTCACTTCTCCATGCGTCAACCTTAATTTAACTTTACTAACCATCATCTGTCGAAACCATACAGTCAACATGTGTAATTGTCTTTTTATTTTCAAAACGAGCGACAATAAATACCTGGGGATACTAATGAGCGAAACAATTTATTTTAGAAAATATATTGAAAGCCTAGTTAAAGAGAGCGCAAACTAAAACATGATTTAAAAAATCCGAACATTAGCAGATTCAAAATTAATCACACAATTTTATTTGGCCCTATGTCAATCTATAATTCACTTCTTGGGGTGGTGCACCAAAAACTAATCTGCTTCCTCTTGAAAGGCATAGAGAACAATGTTGAAGGTAGCAAACTTCCAGCCCTTGTCTTTTCCTACAGACCTGCTATATAAATCTTGCAATGTACCTACTTACAGTTCGCCAGCTTTTCATTAAGCACTTATCTTCAATGTACTACTTACTTTAAGTAAAATAGAGCACAAGTTCAACCCAGTTGAGTCAAATTAGCAACTGTGTTATTTTAATTGCCTTTAGATCTATATTTATTGTAAATGTTGTTATAAATAAATGATTTTATTAAAATTTAATAAATGTAATTCTCCATTCTCCCTAGACGATAAACATCTATGACGATCTTCCCACGGAAAAAAGGAACATCAATACGATTCGTAAAACATCGAGAAAATATACAGGTAGACGTAAATGGGAGTATAAAGACTTGCTTACCTAAATCATTGGGTAAATGAGGCTGAGTGTTTATCCAGTCCCGAAGCTGCTCCACCTGCTTACGTGCTTCTTGTGAGATCTTGTTATCCATGTTGAGGATCACCTGAAATGATGTGAACATTTTATTAGTAAAGTTAAAATTTTTGTAAAAGGTTTAAATTGAAACTCCACCCGAGGAAACCTGAACTTATGAGTAATATAAGTCTTAAATCATCAATCTACAGAGAGCAAGCATGGTGATGAAAGCGGGACGTGACTATTGAAGAACAACATTCATGAAGTTTTCATAGAAATTGTTCGACTAGTCTCGTCACGCCGTCGCTTCTCACCTGTATACAGAAGCCTTCTCTGTATGAGAAGACCTTTACCTTACAGTGGAGTAGTCAGAGCTAGTATTTAAATGAACCAATCGCCAATTTCTGTAGTAATACTTCCAGTTTATCGTCAAAATATTTTCCTTCACAAAACTTTTCAAGACATTAGCGCCACTCCATCACTAGATATCGTCTGTTGTGCGCCCTATGAGAGCACTGGCACAAATGTTGGCATGGGTGACGACACAGTGACGTCATTAGTCCTCGCTCATTCTTTACCACAGCCCATCCCATAGTAGTACTATAATCCCATTGTATTATGTTCTGTGGTTTACAATTTGCATGTTACATGAATAAGTTATGCAATGTCGTACCTACCTTATACGTATATTTACATAATATGTTCGCCTCTATGACTGATTGCAGCTGATATAAACTAACCATTGAAGGGGTATATATGCGATAAAGTAACCCGTAAAAATTAAAATTTCTTAAAAAAATATTAAACAGCTGGTCAGCCAGGTTGGTCAGGTTCATATAATCCCATTGAATGACTATTATGACATTGATGATATGAACTTAGAGCGTTGTATTGATGGTTTAATGATTATAATTCTATACTTTCGCGTTGTTACGATCGCGAATTATATTTTGTTCAACCCCAACCTGACACTGATCTGCAAATTGGAAAAAACGTAAAATAATTTTAATTTCGCGGGCGCAGGTTTCGTAGCGCGTCCACCTTAACTAGTGTTTTATACAGATTTTCCTGTAATCTATCATACCTACATACCTCCGTAATTACTCATCCTAGAACGCGAGTTCAATCGAGTGAGGATAAAGATCAAGTGCTAATGGAAAATTTCCTTCCCTATACAACCGTCTTTGTTTACAATATTGTTTATTTTTTGTACTATTCATTGTGATAATTTAAGTTTGTGGAATTTGGTCAGCTTAAAGCTGTACTAAAATGTATATCTGTATGTGTACATCCAGTTCCCAACATCACCCACGCAGCTGATAGTAAACCATGAAAATGAGTTTTAGGTGGATATACCTACCTACCTACTCGTACTTCGTAGGATTAGCCTTGCGAAGAACAGCTATAGTAACGTATTCAATTATGTATATTCAATTATAGATCATTGTTTCTTTTTTTAGACTACGTGCTGGCCGCACCTTGGCCTGCGTGGATTTTCGAATGTGGCGAAAACGACCCTTTGGTATCGGGTCAGCAGTTACGGAGATTAGCCAAAAAAAAAGAAACAAAGACAGACAAAAAATCTTATGAATAACATATTAGGTTGGGGAAAAAGTCTTTTCGCATTATAGTATGTATGAACTTGTAATAAAATCTCTTTGGCTATACTATTTGTATCTGGCTGGTTTTGGTATCATTGAAAGTTTAAATTTTAAAGAACATAATTCCAAATTCAAATTAGGAAAATGTGTGATTTTCATTTGTTTTTCGTACCGTCAAGATGAGTGAATCTAATGAAGAAATTCGATACATTTTAAAATTTTACTACAAAAAAGGTAAAAATGCAACGCAAGCCGCGAAAAAAATTTGCGATGTTTATGGACCTAGTGTAGTGTCTGTGAGAGTAGCACAAATTTGGTTTAAGCGTTTTCAATCCGGAAATTTTGATGTCAAAGATGCACGTCGCTCTGGTCGCCCTATTACGGATAAAATGGATGCCATTTTTGAAAAAGTGGAGCAAGATCGGCATACCAGTAGTTACGACGTAGCTGAAGAACTGGAAATTGACCACAAAACAGTTTTGGCGCATTTGAAAAAAACTGGGTACACAAAAAAGCTCGACATTTGGGTACCTCACGAGCTCACTGAAAGAAACCTAATGAACCGTGTACTCATTTGTGATTCTTTATTACGACGTAATGAAACCGAACCATTTTTGAAGAAGCTGATAACTGGTGATGAAAAGTGGATCACTTATGACAAGAACTTGCGAAAAAGGTCGTGGTCAAAGGGCTTCACAGACTGTGGCGAAACCCGGGTTAACTCGCAACAAGGTGATGCTGTGTGTGTGGTGGGATTGGAAGGGCATTATTCATTATGAGCTGTTACCACCAGGCAGGACCATCGATTCTGAACTCTACTGCGAACAACTGATGAGATTAAAGCAAGAAGTTGAGAGAAAGCGGCCGGAATTAATCAACAGAAGGGGTGTGGTTTTTCATCATGATAACGCTAGACCTCACACATCTTTAGCCACCCAACAAAAATTAAGAGAGTTTGGCTGGGAGGTGTTAATGCATCCGCCGTATAGTCCTGACCTTGCACCTTCAGATTTCCACATGTTTCGGCCTCTTCAGAATTCTTTAGGCAGTGTCAGGTTAACATCACGAGAGGACTGCCAAAACCACTTGTCGCGGTATTTTGACCAGAAGTCCCAAAATTTCTATAGCAATTGGATCATGTCCCTACCTACAAGATGGCAAAAAGTTATCGAACAAAATGGTACCTACATAGGTACTTTAGTTAAATGTAAATAAACTTTATTAAAAAATGTTTTGAATTTTCTTAAAAAATGCGAAGAAACTTTTTCCCCAACCTATTATAATACCTACTTTCATATGCAGGTAGTAAAAAGCTGTTATTTTGACATAACAAACCGACCCTTAGATGCTATTTATTTGTATAGATATGGATGGTAAAATTGATAGACCTAAAATCTATGGACCTTGTCAACATTTGTGTTAATTTTTTTTAATACTTATGACTTTTTCATGAAAAAGTTATTCAGTGGGATTAAACGAACTTAGAAATTAATAGAGGCTTAACTTATCTAATAGAGCTCGTCCTGATGAATAAAAAGTAACAAAAAATTATAGAAAGTACCTATATTAATCGGTACTAATACGACTTTAATTATTAGGTCCGGTTACAGTACTGCCATTGTATGATTTACTATGGATAGTGAGAAGGAATAGAGGTCCAGCGAAAATGGAGTAGTCATTGTTCGGAGAAACTAATAAGGGTCAATCGTACTATGGGGCATGAGGGCAAGGTAATGCCCAACGGTTAAAAAGTTGCCTATGACTATGAAGCAATGAACGTTTGTGAAGTCTGTACATTTATTTGCGTTTATCGTGTTTATTATTATTAATTGAGGTATGTTATAATTTATAATGCAGTTAATCATTATGAAGTTATATTTCCTGTTTTGCAGCTACTCATGGTGACAAATTTGCGGCGATACTGAGGTAGGTAAGCGGTTCTCAGCTGCAACATGTACAGAATGTACATACCTGTCTATATCTATTCATAATACAAGTAAACACATTAAAATAAATGTGTCTGTCTGTACGGCTCGTTGTTCTATTGTTATTCTAACTAAACTACTCAACGGATATTGATGCGGTTCCCACAATCAAATTTGAAAATCTATTGTTAAACTTACAGAAATAACGAAATCTCAATATTTTGACACGTCATAAAAGTTTTGCGACGCAGGAGGTTTAATCCGTAGTTTCGGTCAAAGTTAGTCGACATTACAGGGACGTAATAAAATCGCGACGGGATTTTTCGCGCACTGGTCTTTCAATTTTCTCGTATTTTCAGTGTGAGTGTGAGTTTCAGTGCGTCGAAAAATCACAGTGTTCGATTTTGAACTCTCGGCGCAGCTTACGCGAAAAAAAACCATCGCGATTTTATGACGTCCGTATGTATGTCGATCTACGGACACTTTCTACTCCGTATCGCGTACGGACATAAGATAAGTTTGGGGCCCGAACTAAGAATGATGACAACACGATTTGACAGTTGTACCTACTCTCAATGAATTTTTGCCCTTTCGAAAAAGTTCATTATATCGGGAGTAGGGTTTTTTTTTTGGGGATGGGAAATCATCATATGACTTCTGATGAGGGCGTGTCAGACTTTTACTGATATAAAAAAACCCACCCATGTTCCTTCAGTTGCCCATGTGCCAGGGTCACGGTATCTCTTTCGAACAATCTCGCGACCCTGGCAGGGATTAGGGTTCACTTCAAAGTTTCGAACAACAGTCGGACGGGCCCGTATCTTCGTTGATGGACTTAGAGAGTAGGCTCCCTGTCTAAGGAGAGTTATTAATCAATACTAATATAATAAAGCTGAAGAGTTTGTTTGAACGCGTTAATCTCTGGAACTACCAGTCGGATATGAAAAAATCTTTATGTATATGGTAGCCACATTCATGAGGAAGGCTAAAGGTTATTTAACATTACGCTACAACCCTTGGGAGCATAAAAATTAAATGTAAACGAAGATATAGAGCGGACGGGCGATGATACGATGCGGGTTGAGGCCTAAAATTTCCGCGAACGAAGTCGCGGGTTAGTAATAAAATGCCCAAGTATCCAAGTGACAATGAAAACAATAGTTTTATTAGTGCTACCCTTCGAGAAGTGGTGGCCCAATGAGAAGTGGTGGTCTAGTGAGAAGTGGTGGCCCAGTGAGAAGTGGTGGCCCAGTGAGAAGTGGTGGCCCAATGAGAAGTGGTGGTCTAGTGAGAAGTGGTGGCCCAGTGAGAAGTGGTGGTCTAGTGAGAAGTGGTGGCCTAGTGAGAAGTGGTGGCCCAGTGGTATCGGCTCCGACTTACGAGTTGTAGGTCGTGGGTTCGAAGCCAGACAGGCGATTTACTTTGTGTAAATCATTTCACCACCACTGCTCTCAAAACGGTAAAAGGAAAACATCGTAAAGAAACGGTGAAGGAAGGTCCTAGAACAAAAATTTTAAGTCTTGTGACATCTACCAACCCGCAGATTTAATAGATTACAGCCCTCTCCCTCTCACCCAGAGGAGACCTGTATCCCAGCAGTGGGAACAATTTAGGCTGATGATGATGATGATGACCCTTCGAATATTAACCTGCTACCAGTACATGCAACCTTGTTTAAGTACATGTCTGTTATGTTTGTTATTCTTATCTGATTATGAAATTTCCTATCTACTAAATACATATTAGGTATTTCAAAATCTTTTTTTTTCTTCGATAATAACAGGAAATCAGTACACAAGATTTATATTTTGAAATAGTTCGGTAGCAACAGTACCAAGAACCTAGTTTACGTAGGTAGGTACTTACAATTATTCCACAACTTCTTTGTCTAAATGAAATAAACAAAGCTTCATTTTCATTACATTTATCTAATGTTTCATCTAAATTTCAGGTTTTAAAATAAGTTTTTTTTCTTTTAGGAATTATGATATGCGAATATTTTACATTATGTAATATTACGAGGAAGTAGATAACATTTAACCAAACTACAGCCATAACTCTGGTTATCTGTCCGATCAGTTAACCGCAGTCCACAACATAATGTTTTGAACTGTTGTTAACGTATTTTACCTTATAACAAGTACACACGGCTACATATCAATCAGTTACATTTCCAGTTTTCGTTGAGCTAGGCATTGTATAGATTTCTTGTACAATGAGAAGTCAGCTCATACTGGAAACGTAAAGCTTGATTTGTCGCCTTGTGTACCTACCAATTTTACTATTCCAAACATCTGTATTTTCCTCCACAGTGTAATATAAATCGTATAATAAGTAAGTATACAAATATTATAATTGTGAGAGTTGGGACGTTTAGACGTATGAATGTAACGAACTCGATCACGGAAAAATGCCTAAACGGATTTTAATGAAATTTGCCATACAAATAGTTTATATCCTGGATTAATACATAGGATACTATCAATTCCGGTAGCACCTACGTTCCTGTGCGGTAATTTCCGAAATCCACACGGTCGAAGCCGGCAAAAGCTGGTTATTCATAACTTTAACTAACTTTAACTTTTGACTGGCCTGTTAGTCTAGTGGTTAGTGGCCCTGACTGCAAAGGCTGAGGTCGTGGGTTCGATTCCCACCCAGGACAAATCTTTGTGGGATGAGCACAATCATTTGTTCTGTGTTTGGTTGTAATTTATCTATGATATGTACGTATTTAGAAATATATAAGTATATTTATCAGTTGTCTGGTTACCATAGTACAGGCTCTGCCTAGTTTGGGATCAGATAACGGTGTGTTGGTTGTCCTGAGATATTTATTTATTTATTCATAAGCCTTGATTATTATTATAATTGTCTGCAAAGTAAAAGTCTCTACCTACATGCACACTCATTTAAACTATTATAAACTGCAGATTTTTTACATTAGCGTTAGAATATAACAAACGAAACCATGAGAATAGCCATCTATTCTCATGGTTTCGTTTTTTATATTCTAACGCTAGTGTTACCTATTCACTCGTTCGCTACTCGTCATTCAACGAGGTACATCATTTATTTCCGTATGTATAGTGAACTCAGCCGAAGGAAATGGGTTGTTACTTGGTAATGTTGCCATCTGACATTGCTCTGTGTCGCTATCTGCATAACGTATGATTGTTCCTGTCAACGATATTATGTATATACTAGCTGTGCCCGCGGCTTCGCACACGTGGACGTCGGAAATTATGTCATGGGCTACCGGGACATAAAGCCTTTGTTACTACCTAAAATATCAGCTATATAGTAGTGAAAGTCCCGTCAATATCGGTTCCAGCCGTTTCGGAGATTAGCCGGAACAGACAGACAGAATTTTTTTTATGTCAATTTTTATTGATACCCATGTTACTATGATAGTGACCTATAATAATTATCTAAATTATCGATGTGTAGAAAACTCTTAAGGAAAGCAGAAAAATCCTTCATGATATACACGGTTAAATTCAATTAGCTGGAAATATTTTACCGACGTTTTGGTTATCGATATCGAAAACGAATTAAAAAAACCTGCAAATTTGTAAGAAACAACTACTCAATAAAGATGAAAAGCTAGAGGAAAATACCACAAAAGCCTACTAGTGTAGTTCCGCGTAATAAACTAAAAGTATGCAACAAAAATTGTTATACCATGGCGGTGAAAATATATAAGCACATAGCCGAAGAATTTAGAAGTGCTACAGATTTAGAATTTAATAGAAAGCTATATAGCTGGTTGTGTGTGAGATGTGTTTATTCTATCATTGAATATTTTGACTGTAAAATGTAAAACTTATCTTTACATAGATTAAAACAAAGTCGCTTCCCGCGTCTGTTCGCTTAGATTTTTTATACTACGCAACGGATTTCTATGCGATTTTCATCAATAGACCGAGTGGTTCAAGAGGAAGTTTTATATGTGTAATACGCAGGCGAAGCCGCTGGCAAAAGCTAGTTTAATATTATTATGACATATAGGTATTACTTAAACAAGATTGAAACATTTTCTTTATTCTTGCAATTTTTTATTGACATGACATCATTATTATTTATCGCTCTTTTTAATATAAATTACATTTTAAATGAAAAGAATTGTATTTAATTTAATTTTTATTATTTGCATTGCAATCTAAATTTAAATTAAGAAATGAGCAAAGGCCCCGCCTTTATAATAAATGATAGTTGGATTGTTTCCCCCGCACGCGGGGAGTAGCGGATCTATCTTTAGTGGTCGGTTGCACGTCATCGCCACAAACTTTACTGACTTATTTTACCAGTGGCCAAAAATGGAACGAAGGAATTATCACTGACTGAAATTAAAAAACGTTCCTTAGCATGGCCTTTCCCTACGCATTATTCTTGTCACCGTCGCACAACTGTTAAAATAAAAGTGCAAGATAAAGACGGCAACATATTTAAGAAAAATGTGCATGCCAATTGACGTTAATTTGTCTCGATCTTTGAAATTTTTGCGTATAGTAAACTATGGAGTAGACAACTAACAAATAAAATAAAAATAAATAAAAAATATTTAAAAACAAACTTAAATTTTGATTAATGGTATGCATGGGTAAAATTAATTGAAATCAAATAATGTTTTCTTATAGAACTTGAGATCTTGATTAATGGAAAAATAAAGAAAACATTCCATCACGTAAGGTTTTGTAGAAATCTTCATAAATACTACAATAGTAAAAATATGATATGATAACAATTATTATTTTCGGAAGGGCTTGTGGCTAAGTTACAACAGCTGCACGGGTCGGTCGTTCAGGTTAAGCTACGCTAGCCGCGGTTGGTCCATGGATGGGTGACCATCTTTATAAATCAAGACCCTTCTGTGCCTTGGAAAGCACGCTAAACCATTGGTCCCCTTGCCAGGGTCGCGAGATTAGTACTAAAGAGGTACCGTGGCCCTGGCATATGGGCAACTGACAGAACACGGGTGGGTTTTAGTCAGTTAAAGTCTGACACGCCCTTCCGCTCCACTCAGAGCGGGAGACGTCTTTGATGATATACCATCCAAAAAAAAAGCCGTTGGTCCCGGCTGTCTTTCGTAGATCTTAGACGGTCGTTAAGGATCGTCAGAAGCCCGAAAGTCTGACAACCAGTCTTACCAAGGGGTATCGTATTACCCAGAAACTGGGTTGTGGAGGTCAGATAGGTAGTCGCTCCATGTAAAATACTGGTACTTAGCTACATCCGGTTAGACTGGAAGCCGACCCCAAAATAGTAGGGAAAAAGCTAGGCAGATGATGAACAATTATTATTTTCGACTGTTATTTTACTTGTTGGTAGTTATTAAAAATATCTAGTAAATGTGATTGAATGTCGACTGATTGATTTCTCTATCGACAAAACCGAGCCACAGCTATTTACACAACCAGAATTAAACAACTTGGTGCGTAAATTAGGTCTTTCTAAAATTGCAGCAGAACTTTTAGGATCTCGACTCAAAGAAAAAAAAACATTGGCTACGGGCACTACTTTTCCATAGTATAGATATAGAGAAAAGCTTTTGTCCCAATCTTTGCTCAAGACGATGATTCAGTTTTACTGTAAAGATATTAACGGGCTAATGAAAATGTTTAATGTCAAATATGACAAAGAACCTTCAGTGACAAGCAAATAAGGTATCAGGTAAGTGCTAATCGTCATGAAAATCTAAATGTGTAAGTAGTAGCTTTGTTTGTAATTTTCAAAAAGGTAAATTTAGCATACCTTTGTTATTTACAACATGAAATTAAAAATAAAGAACTAATCTTCTAGAGGTATATAAATAAAATGGGTGTAGTTTATCAATCTCTTATATAAAAGATTGATAAACTCCAACTTCGTTTCACCGATCACCATACATTTGCTTGGTAAAATCATTACCCTCCTTTGGGCCGCAGTCAGACATAAAACCTCACCTTTTTCACACTTGTAATGCTACTCCATTCCTTCGTTGTGCTCTTGTATTTATAGTGTCAGTACTTGACATATAGATATATTTTTGACGTACTTCAAACCTAAACACTAATCATATATTTTAATTTATTTTTAAATGAACGATTATTATAAGTTTTTCGCATACAACAGACGATCTTCTCTAGAAAATAGGGTGTTAACTCAATATTACTTTACAAAGTGAGAATAGATTGTTACTGTAATGCTTTAGTGAAGGTGGTGAATTCCTCTTACTGTTGTACTGTATCTTCATCTTATTGGTATTGATTTCCTGCAAAATGAATTAATTCATTGGCCTGTGCTCCTAACCTAGAAAGGTACTGTTCAATTTTGGTTTATGGTTCTTCCCATTTTCATACATAATTTAGGTCGTCACTAAATAGTAATAGAAAAAGAATGTTATATTATTCACAGTTACAAAAATATACACATATACAGTCTAAATATGAAGTTTTTGGAAAGCCAACACTTATTATATTAAATAATTACAGCAAAATACTTCACTACTACCTTTTTCTGTGGACATAAATATTTCAAAAAACGTAATTTTGATCGCACCGATTTGTAAAAAAGTGACATAGATCCGTCGTCCATAAGCCCTACTGGGCGACTGATTTATGAACGAACGAGAGTGATGACACTACTTATTATAGGCAAAAAAAGAGATGGCGATAATGTGTATGCGCTTGGAATAAAATAACGTATGTGCCAAAACGAATCGCCATCTTTTATGAATTAAAAATATTATTAAAATGAAAACTGTTTTACAAAAACTTAGATAAGATTATTATCAATGTTTTAAAGTAAACTATGTATAATAAATCTAAGGCATTGCGCCTTGAGGCTAAAAAAATTATGAACATGGATAGAACTTTGCGATTTTTTTGTATCGAGAAAATTTGATCGTATCGTGTATTCCTTTTACAGGATACTAGATCATATAGTCAAAAAACATACACTTAAATATTAAGTTCGGCTATCATATGGTAAGAAAGGTACACTTAAAAGAAAAAGCACGGTTTTCTCAATATGTCACCTTAAGCGTTATTGCCAATTACTGAATACGTATACGCATGCTATAAATATAACCGACATGTAAAATCTAAATATTTCTACGGCTGAAATGCTGAATATAGTGAAACCCATACCTAAATCTTAAGAACTTAGCTACCTAAATTATTGCGAACAAATATATCATTCATTCATTAATTCATTCAATAGAAAAAAAAACATCATTTGATGAACGAAGGCCCGTAATTGATCAGCTGGTTTTGTAATTTTACGTGGAACACAGATATTTGTTACGCATTTCCAAAAACCAAACATAATAGTAATTTCGTTGCCTTAATGCACATGTCCGAGTCATTGAAAGTTATCGATGTTACGATATCGTTCGTTACCCAACACGATAAACGGTGAAGTATTACAAGCTTATTTTATTTGACCCTGTACATACCGGATAACATCTATACCATTACCTTTGCCAATCGTATATAGGTACGTAGGTTCCTTATTAAAGGTATGGTAGAGGTTGACTACGTTACCTTCCCATGCAACCTCCACGGGCAGACAGTCAAACAAAATTCTTAGCATGAGTTTGGATTTGTACACTCTAAATTCTTTCTACATTAAACTTGTTATTTGCGAGTGACTGTACTGTACCACCTTGCCTACGTAATAAGCGTGATGATATGGTAACGAATCCAAAAAAATACTAGGTAAGTTGCACAGCTCTCGTTGTTATCGATAGAGTTATCATGAGTTACTGACACGGGAAGGCAGAGAGCTGCAGAATTTCATTTCGGGTATACGGGGGTCTATGGTCAGCTACGCCAAAAGATCGCTAAATGCCTTACACGTCCAATACATTTAATAATTTCAGGATGCTCTTGGGACTGCACCGTTTCTGTAGTGCATCAGAGATATTTTCGCAAAACCGAACTGACGGTTTCCACGCAGTCTTACGCAAAAAAGTTGCTTCACTGATGCATCGAACTATCCTGAAACGAATAGCAGAGTCCTTACTCCCCTGTTCTGAGACGTTTTGTGGAGAAGATGGTCAATTAGGTAGCTGATCTCATGGTTGATCGTTTTCTGTGGAACCTGTCTCGGACACCTAATTCATTATGTGTTGCCGGTGTTGATTATGTGTTCTATTACCAACATTAGTTATAAGATATTTTTTCACTAACAAGATCGATTCTATTGTGTACGAAGCTGAATAAATAAATAAATATTAATTCAGATTTGTTTATCAAAATGATTGCTGCAACTTTTTGTCAAGTTTCTTAACCATCACATTTTCCGTGCATTTTCCCATCTATAAAAGATAGGTACACGTTTATGAAGCTAAGCTACGTAACTACTTTGTAAATCGTGAGTAATTTGTTTAATACTATATAATGTGCACAATAGGGGCTAAATGATAATGTAAGAATAATTGATTAGCTATGAGCATGATGATATGACGGAGCCTTCCATGGTCAAAGATGATAGGTTTATGACTTGTATAGGCCTCACCCTTACAGTGTCCGTGTTTTCGCATAAAAACTCATTTCTTTCTAAGTCCGTAAAGTTGAACGCTCATGTTTTGTATTTACCGGAGGAGCAGGCCAAGCATCCACACAGGGGACAACATAGGAAACTTAATTACACCAGTTACTTATTTTAGAACTATTAATTGATTGCGTGATCATACTTGCATGTGCATGTGTTATGCACCTACCTATGATCCACAATAAAGATTGAATTGAATTGAATCATAATCACCACATAACGTTCCCGCTGCTGGAAAACAGGCCTCCTCTGTGAGAGAGAGTGGGCCGTACTCCACCACGCAAGCGCAGAGCGGGTTGATGGATGTCGCATGTCTTTGACTTTTTCGTTTTCCTCACGATGTTTTCCTTCACCATTTTGAGAGCCGTGGTGATGAAATGAATTAGACAAAGTTTGGTTCGAAATCAGAACCTACTATTCGTAAGTAGGAGCCGATACCACCGGGCGACCACTGCTCTTATTGATTGACTATCTTGTTATTAATTGATAAACTAGTTATTGTCCGCGGCTTTGCCCGCGTGGAGGTCGGAGGCCGGTATGGTACCAATTGGGATATACTATTTCCTAACCCAGATCACGGCCTACCGTATGCCATTCAATATACTAAGTATGGATTAATTTATATTCTAGATCTCGTGATTTATGCGTTGCGTTTTTCCTCTTAATTAACTAGCAACTAACGTACCAAGGTAGGTAGGTACTTAAAGTTGCAAGTAACCTAGTTGTTAAATAAAGAAACTGCATAGCGCGACCTTCATCTCGAATCATAATCTTCTAATGTAGATATCAAGGTATTGCGGACGTGACGGTGCCGTTTCTACGTTTAATTGCTTAAGTACAACTAAATTGGAAAAATGATATAACTTGGAAAGACACTTGGATTCTTAATTCAAAATTTAAAAAGATAGAGATTTCTTACGTAACTAGGTGCCATAATCAGTAGCCACAATATACTTCGGACTCCGAAATCATCACAACTATAAATATGGGTAAACAAGATGGATGGATTATTGTATTTTTTTCCATCTGGTACTTCTCAGTACAAGCTCGAAGTCCGGATTTGTGCATGGTTGATGACAATAGGCTTGCCGCTAAATAGCAAAATGTCGGTGTACTGTACACATTCCTCTGCGGTCTGCTTAACCCTTAGGGGTCAACCGGCGTGATGTTATGTTATATTTATAAGAATACACCGTATACAATAGATATATATGTATGTATGACATGCTACCTAGCTTAGCTATTTAGAATCATGATATGATGAATCTCTAATTTAATTTTTAATTAAATGCCTACGATAACTGATATCGCTAAAGTGGTTGACGTTCCGATAATTTCCTGATCTCAGTTGACTTTAATTTCTACCCAACCCCTTGGGAATATTTAATAAGGTGAGTAAGGTGCGATGTTATGTCATGTTCTTCAAATAATGATAATCGAAAAATGACTAGCTAATTAAAGGTTTAAAAAACACAACCTTTTGAATTGGCAAAACCCAGATTAGGTCAAAAAACCTTTTTTTGTCAACTAGCTTATCAGGGAACGCAAGACCAATATGTACCTACCAGTACGTTTAAAAACAAACCCAAAGAAATAAACTAAGTAGGTAGTGTAAAGGTTGTCTACAAAAGTAACCTTCAAAATCAAAATCGAGTCAGAATCGAATTATTAGCACTTTTTGAATATCAAAATTATATAACAATCCCTAAAACCCGCCTATCACCACATCCTATCGTGGTTTAGCTGAGAAATACTACAAGTCTAGAGTCTTTTGGAGCTCTAAAAAAATTAAGCTTCTACTTCAATGCAATAAATAAATACGGCGAGAAATTATTTTGATAGTTACTACTAAATTAACCAATAGGGTACTTCCGTTGACCTAGGATCATGAAATTTGGCAAGAAAGAAGCACGGTACGATCTCACACACAGCAGAAGTAAAGGAAAAATTCCGAAAATCATTAATGTGTAGTTTTATTACATTAAAAATATTTTATTCTATTACAAATTTATATTTGCAGTTGGAGAATTGGCCGTGACGTATATCGATATATATGGGAGAATGTTTTTCCAACTATAATTTTAAATTTGTTTTGGGATAAATTCGTCCCAACTACGGACCACTTCCTTGTGTGTGCTCCGACAAGCACTTTGACATTTATTTATGTGTTTTTTACTTTATGAATAAATGTTTGTTTACCTTTTCATCCGACTTAGGTAGGTAGTACCTACTCGTACAGGAAAAACGGCAAACATAAAAAATAAACTCACGAAGTGGGAAATTCCTTTTCGTCCATTCAGGTAGATAGGTACCACAAAGTAGGTAACTTCATATAACTAATAACTTAATAAGCTAAGTAATTATTAAAACTGGCAGTACCTACCTAATCATTTAGTTATTATTATTATCAATCATTGACGTTAAATGTATTAAATAAACTTGGGAGCCAAATTATTGCAGCCGTTAATAGCATTACCATTGTCATCAAATGAAATCAACGATTAGTATGTGCTAGAAATAGGTACACTGTTTTGGTAAAGATGACACCGTATAATCATCATAAACAGGCTGACGTTACTCACTGAATCTCTACGGTTGTGCCAATCGTCCTTTGTATTCGTCATTAATTAATTTATTATTCAAAGGCACTTCGTGCATTGTTATGAAGCCATACATTAATTATTTAATTAGATCCCAAACATTTAAAAATAACGTTTGGTCATCCAAACATTATTCAAAGCTACGACGGGTTTCCACAAAAAAAAAAAAAAACTTATAATTTAGGACTTAAACCAATACCCAACCAAATGTAATATGAAAACGAAAACGTGATATTCAACTCAAAACAATTCACAACACAGAAATGTGTTCAAACCAACCCATAAATCGATCTAAAATGAATACGGACGGTCAAAAACACGACTGAATTTGGGCCAGTTGGCCCAAACCGGTTCACCAGAACACAAGTCAACGCGACCCTTGAGAATTATTAGCAAAAGGAACTTACTTTAGATCACTCGGCTGTCAATTCCCAAGGATTAGCAGTTGTCACCGATTAATAATAGCAAACCGGCAGTTACTATAAAACACGTCGCGATAGCAGCGCGCACGCTGATATACTGGAGAACTGAGAAGTGTTGGCCTTTTAGAAACAACCATGAGCGTTGATACGCGAAATGCGAACTGTCAAATGAACGATCATTTCACAGTCGGCGCAAGAGCATAAAGCATACGATATGAATAGGTGCAGGGCATGTCGACTCCCGCAACTTTCAATGGAGCATCTGCAATCTTGTTATGCCATCTTTATTCTCATTTCCGGAGTTGACAAGGTTCGTTGATGGACATGTCAAGGAGGACAGCATCATCAATGCTAATAAGTAATTATTGGATCCTTATAAAAGCCGTAGTGCTCTTCAATTTTGCCGTTCAACTAAAACTCTAGCTTCATTTACCGGTCAATGCCTGGCTAAATATAGATAGCACGGTCCATGTCTTTTCGTTAGTGCTTAGTGCGCGACCTGTAAACATAAAGGGGGCAATAAAACAGTTTTTATCGGATTTCTAAGATAGAATGACATTGGTTCAACGTTTTCAACATTTCTAACAGAATTAACTAGGTGTGGGTCCAAGAATTGGTTAGGGTTTTAAGAACCGCACAAAATTCCAAGAGAACCTTGGCCAAATAATGTAGGTAGCTATAATAAAAACGCCCATTTATTACTATCGAGACAGATTAGTCACTGTCAACGCTCATAGGTCAACAGACGGCCTTTATGAAAACAGATGTAAAGTAAGAATGATCTATTCTTATTGAAATATCTATTACTGTATTATATGTAATAGAACTACAGCTACAGGATTTCCATTGTTCAAAATCCTTTACGCATTCCTGCTGACAATGAGATTCCAACACGAAGTTCAATTGAGTCATGATCACATATATGCGTGCTGTTCCAAGAGAAGACCACAGGGGGAAGAGTGTCGATTAGAAAGCTTGTACCAAGGCCATAGCTATCGCCATACGTATTAGCCATATTAATAACACAGGGCCCAAACCCCCAAGCTACAGGTGACCCGATGTCTATCTATAAGCAAAAATACGTAAAATATTGTTGAAAACCTCAAATTTCTTTCGATTGAGTTCGTAATTAACGAATAGGTTAACGTAATTTTAATGGTTTACAAAGCTACAGGTGCGGTCCAATTCTGCGGTTCAATGCTTCTCTTGCTCATAAATGAAAACGGCTCGATTGATTATGCTATTTTATTGAATTTATTTAAAAAATTAAAAAGATCCTTTTGAGTTTCGAGAGGCCCATATATGAATTCAAACAGTAACAATCAAAATAAGACTAATACTACCGTCACTTTTGTATTTAGAGTTACTTAGAGCTCTTTTCGATGGACACGTTAAATTGTTGACCCCTTTCTTACAATGGAATTATTATTGTGTATAAATAAAGATGTTAAATACTACTGTTTGTTTTAGTAATTTGTAAAATAAGCTAGCAACATCACAACATTTAATAAAACAAGACGAATACAGCTGCTGAAGGCCGACATTGACGCTTGAAGAAGCTGGTTTCTGCGCCTTGCAACTTTTTGCCACGTCAAACTAGTTCCGGGTCTACCTTTATCAATTTTTTATATCATGGAAGCGCAAGGTCAACCAAATTCGCCATAGATTTTTACAGTCGGCATTAGGTACCTATCATTTGGATGTTAACTCAGATTTTTATATATGTAAAAAAAGCATGTTACGCAATAACGTACAGGTATCTACTTAAAACTAAAGATTTTATTTTAGTTTATTATATAAACGTAATATTTTATGCTACTGCAGCTAGGGTTACAATTTTGAAATTTGAAAAATTCTGATAAAAAACTGAACATTTGTAAAAATGGCCGGCTATTTAATTTAATTTTTCGGTGGTAATTGAACTCTTCAAATAGCCTTACGTAGAAAGTCCGGAAAAGCCCAGCCTAAAAACCGTACAGATGGCAACACTAACTGCTGTCAAATCCACGTGAAAAAGTGTTCCTGAAAGGGAAGACGGTCGCAATAAAATTACATTACGAACCATTTTAAAGGAAATAAGAATGTGATAACATGCTCATTACATCGTGTCTTAAAAATACTTAGGTCCAGTAAGGGTGCAGCAAGTGCATGGAAAGCCGTCACCTTCTTCTGCGTAACAGTCATGCCCGCGAAATAGGACGCGGAGAGCGTGAGCGAGAGGGAATATTTGCGCCTTCACGCCGCTAGCCGCTGCAGGAGACATCCTGGGCGTCGGGAGTTCATAGCGGACTCCCGGCCACTGTAAGCGCGGGCTTGTGGACGGCGAGCAATGGGTAGCTCGCCGCCCGGTGAGGGCTAGGCCCGGGTCGATGGCGCGTGGTGTTCCACGCGCGTCTCAAAGAAATGTCAGCAGTGTTTGAAAGGGTCCGCTAGGACCGATGCCTACCAGAGTCGCGGATTTGTTCGAAAGAGTTACCATGGCCCTGGCACACGCAACTGTAGGGACCATTGTGGGTTTTAGTCAGCAAAACTCTGATACGCCCTCTCGCTCCTGCCCAGGGCAGGAGAAGTCATTTGATGATTTCCCACACAAACAAAAAAATAACTTCCAGTACCAGAATCAATCACTTATGTATGAATGAACAGTTATGATAAACAGTGAGCTACCTACGTAGGTACGTAATATCGTCGAGGTTGTTTACATACCCAGTTTATTGGCCCTCTATTCTTTTCTCACGTGTATACTTTTTGGGTAATAAAATGTCAGATATAAGTATATTTACCTGATTTTTTATCGTTCTCTCTCTCTGCAGTTCACTACACAAATTAATTTAAAACTGGCGCCAATTTCACACATGTTTCAAACGTCAAATGTTAACCAATTAAAATGCGTCATACATTCCAAAATTATGACCAATAAGAAAAGACTGATATACGGATACCATAGGATTTAGAAAATTTTACAACTTATATGAAGTAAAGAATCACCAGATTCGTGGAATCACCAATCACTCATCAATTTCTTTTTGTTAATTTATGAAAATTTGATAAAGCACATAGGTGATAGGATCAAAAACTATTCTTTATGAACGCAATCTATATTTTTACTTTTAATATTTATGTTGCCAACGAAAAAATAGTATTTACAGAACTGACTTTTGGTTTGCCTAACGAATTATTCTTGATTATTGTACTTTTCATGTAAGAAATAACAATTAATTTCAAAGATGTGATTTAATTGAACTAATATTAAATAAAAACAACCACTCTTGAATAAGACATTGAATAACAATAAACATTTATTGTTCTGACAACACAAACTGCTGCAAGTTTGCGCATGCGCCGAATGGCGAATCAGTGACTATTCTTTGAGTTAAATATTTTATAAATAAGAAATTTTATCGTTAGTTGGTAATATATTTATGTAAACGTGTAATTTATAAATTAATTTAGATTGAAACTTTTAGTAATATATCTCTTTTATCGCAATTTATGAAGTGTTAAAAGTGTAACATTGGTGGCCATTACAAAACCTAAACTTTTTTATCAGAACAAATGTCCATTTGATGTTTCGGCGACGTTGTGACTAATCCTACGGAAAGCTAACTAAAAATCACGAATTGTGCTTCTATTTCTTACAGTTAAGTTTCTCACAGTGCTCTGAACTCCAGTATTGAGAATCCTTGTTGTAAATTATTTCAAAACGTTTTGTGCCGACCGACAATTATTGGGGTTGACTTCTCACAAGGAACTGTCAATTGTTACATTTTTTCGATACATTCATTTCTTTTATCAATAAATATTAATTAGCTCTACATATTTAACGTTGATTGCTAGAAGATTTGGTGACTGCGTGGTGATTTTGGTAATTTGAATAGTTGGACACCCACATCGCTTGTTGTTACTCTTCAATGAACATAACATTGGCACGGCGACCTCTATTCACTCTCGCTCCCTTTCCGAGTAAAATCGCACAAAATAATCAATTAACACTGCTAGAGAAAGGACAGTTATCAATTTGAGATTTCCGATACGATTCGTCAGGTGTCGCCGAAACATTCCGCCTTCACGTTCAAATTGTGTTTGCAGTGTAACAAAAATGATTTTGAGATAAATTGTATAATAGTGCAGTGGTAATAGTATCGCAGTGAAGAAAAAAATAGCAATAATAATATTAAAAAGAAGTGACAAAAGTGTTGTTTTGGATTGTGTTATGGCGACGCGTCGTTGGCTCCTGTCGTGGAAGCTGTGGTGACATGGGCTGCGCTGCGGCCCCGACAGACGCTGGACACAGGGAGTGAGCTGAGTGCTGGGCATTGTGCCTGCACAACAAGTCTTGTATTATGAATAAGCGTGATAATAGCAAGGACAAAGAACGACAGAGTGAAGAAAAAAGAAACTCGTAAGCACCTTGATTTACTATTCCTCTGGCTCTTCAAGCTGCCAACAACATCAGTATAGTACAATGTTGGTAACCGTGCTTCATGCCACGGTGCCATGCTTTCGCTTGTGGCACCACAGTCTTCCCATTCATATCTTAGTGTCATGCTTGAATCATGAACAACTGTTGTGTAAGGTAAAGAAAATCATGTCTTAAACTTAGCAATTAAGGTTGCAAATGCTATGAAATCATTGTTGAGGTTTAAATATGAAATTGCTCTAGGAAGGGCTGGTTATTATACCACCATATGTACAAAAAACTGAAGAAGTTAAGGTACATTCCAACACTGCGATATAAAGGGCTTACAAAAATGATACACTAGTAACTTGTTAGCATATTGCATAAGTTTATTAACTAACTCAACTTATTTATACATGACGTCATATTATAGTTGCAGTTCAATGAATTAAGTTTAAAGGCTAACAGACCTCTCTATCTGACCGCATACTTACTAAACTTATTAAAAAAAAGGTACTATAAATAAATATTCCTCAATGAAGTCAGCCACTATTCATATACCTACATGTTCAAATGTGGAATTCCATTTGTATATTCATGTAAACCTAAATGTATTGTATAACTAGATATTTAGGTGATTTACACAGTCAATAAAATTATGACTCACAAGGTAAGATAATTTCAAACAAAATAATGCCATATAACCTTAAAAAGATAATTTACTATCTATAAACTTACTTGTGGAATAGAAAATGTAGTTTTTGCTCGTTACAGTATCTTCTAAAACTCAAGAAAACATAAACAGGTAAAAAACTTAATTGCTAATAGTAAGTCAATGATCTAACAGATTCTATGTGAATGTAAACATAGTTTTTGTAGTATAGTCACATGTTTCTAATGCTGAATGTTGTTGCATTCATTTACCCATTCAATGAGGATTAAAATTGACATGACTGCCTTGTTGCTCTAGTGGTTGCAAGCGCTACTGCTGTGCACGAAGTCCTGGATTTGATTCTGAGGTTGGGCTAGGTGTTATTGGGTTTTTTTTTCGCCCCCCTATTACATGGGGCTTAAACATAACTGGCAAAGTATGGGTGTACATCTATACACCTCTGTCTAACCCTTTGAGGAAATATGTAATGTTATACATACTTTACATTACATGAAATGTTTCAATATGTTTATGAATTCTGTTGGATAAACATTAAAAAATAATACAAGCTTCATACAATTTTTAAAATTATAATATTCGTAGAAATAGACTATGGTTAATAAACTGGCTTTTTGAATAAAGAATTTTAGTTTTTTTCAAGTGTTACAATCTTGATCTTATCTAAAATTGAAATGATTGTTTAGTTATCATCTGATTCAGCCCATTGTTGGCCCATATCTATGAATTACTGCAGACTTTTAATCTAGAATTCTTTAGTCAAAGTAGTCTGTGACCACTTTAAAATAGAACTGTGAAAAGTTTTTAACTACAGGAAACTTAATAACCAACATTACATAAAATACTCTAGTAAATTTATACTGTGATGTAAGATCAATAGTATTATCCTATCTCCTAGAAAACAATCAAGAGTTCAAGATTCAAAGTAAATAATACTTTTGATTCACTTTGATGTTCAGTCACCGTGATTACTTGAAAAGACTGTCAGGCTGAAAAAGCTTAAAAATACACTGACTAACTGAGTATAGATTCAAGTAAATATGTTTATAAATTAAAACATTAACAAAAAACAAGGTCAATAGAACTCAGATGCCAAGAGAAATTCAATAGGTTGTAGCCATAGGCAAAATCTTACATAAATTAATTTGCATTAATACATATTACAAAGGATAACAACCTGTTTGTTAGGAAATGAATTGCTGTAGTAACCAAGCTTTATTATGTCACAAACATCAGATATCACAATACTTAAGTATTGCTGCGGTACTGATGAATCATGAACCATAAACATCTTGGTATATATCTATCTCACACAATACTCACAGTTGATAATGTGTTATTAATAAAAACATAAACTTATCAAAGATTACTGTCACAATCTGTGTCCAGTTTTGCATTGTTTATTGTTTGGATTGATTCAATAAAACCTTCATTTAGGTCTCATAAAAAATATGTAAGTCTTGTACTGCTTTCTTGAACAACATTTTATTTGATACACTAGCTAACATTTTTAAAACAGTGACATTTCGTAACTAAGTACTAACTTGACCAACTTAGCCAGTTTTCTAAAGAAATCAAGAGTGCTTTGGTTGTATGTCACTCAAAATTGACAAGTGAACTGTCTGCGGTATAGTGACTAACATTTTTTATATTAATTATGAATATTCAAAGTGACTGTTCTTGTATTTATTTAAATACATACCATAATGCATAGAAAATAGTGAGTATGCAGGAAGAATTGTTTAATTAATAAAGTAACACAATTTGTTTATGTGAAAACTGAATGAATGTAAAAATACTATTTGGATTTCACATAAATCAATGATACAGTTGTTTCGAGCAAGTAAGAAATTGAAGAATAAATCTACAATAATATTAAATCTCTAGTATGTTTATTCCAGTGATATACATTCTATTTATGGCTCTATACACTAGCTAAGAAACACAGATTTCTGCCCATTGTCTTGTAACATTTCACACCGGTAATACTGCAAAGAGAATTGAACTTAAAACAGGTTTGACATAAATAGTATGCAAATTGCGGACCAATATGAATTGAAAATACGTTTTTGGATTAAAAAGTGTCTTCATGTTATACCCAGTGGTGGCTTGCACGGCTAGATAATTGTCTCCTTCCATGCTTTCGGTGGTTGGAAGTGCATTGTAACTTTCACTTTTAGACTCAATGCCAATAACGGTTGGTATGATTCACTATAGCTGCTGTACATTTTGATGTAGCATATGAAGCATCTTATAAATTGTTAATGGTGATTATTATTCAAGTTTGAGGAAGTAAAACATTTGCTTCCTTAAATGTTGACCTGGGGAATTGATTTATTTAGTTACACTCTTGCAAAAATATTCAAAAACTGTGAAGGCCAAATCTTAGTTTGTTTTGTAGACTTAATATAAAAATCATGCACTAAGTCAAGCAATATTACTCATTTAGTAAAAATTAATAATATTTGAATAATCAATATAGAAACACTGACTGTTTTCTGTTTCTTATTATACCACTTAAAAATACTTAAGAATCTAATGATCATTGTAATTAATGTTTCTTTTTAATCACAAGTATCTAGTTATTATCTATGTATCAATTGATAACCTGCATAATGACTAATTATGCAGGTTATTTCGTTATCACTTACATACTGATAATAATTTATTATCATTTTAAATTGAACACAAGAAACATGTTCCCACAGCTGGGAAACATGCCTCCTCTCGGTGAGAGGGAGTGGGCCGTAATCCACCATGCGGGCCCAGTCCGGGTTGGTTTTCGAATTTTCTGTTCTAAGACATGACGGTTTCTTCACAATGTCTTCCTTCACCTTTTGAGATCAGTAGTGATGTTATAATTTACACGAAATAGAACGCCTGTCTGGGTTAACCAATATGACCATAAATTGCAATATAATAGGAGGTACCTGTCTATGGTTTCTAGGATAGTTTGACGAAATAATCATCATGGGATTTGAATACAGCTACCTCTGTGGCTCTCCAATCTATATCAATGTGGACTTCAAAAGAGATCAGGTTTTGTTTTTTCTGCAATTTTTCTCAGAGATTCAATCAAATCAGCCTATCGCAGTCCACTGCTGGATGTAGGCCTTTCCCATGCTGCGCCACAACACCCTGTCCTCCGTCTTCCGCATCCAGTCTGTCCCAGCCACCGTTTTGAGGTCGTCGGTACATCTAGCTGAGGGGCGTCCCACACTACGCTAGGCGATACGTGGTCTCGACTACAGGACTCGTCTGTTCCATCAGCCATCGGTCCTTCGACAAACATGGCCAGCCCACTGCCACATCAACCTGCTTACTCTGCAAGCTATGTCGGTAACTCCTGTTCTTTTCCGGATAACTTCGTTTCTGATCTTATCCATCAAAGAAACTCCGAGCAAAGACCGCTCCATAGCGCGCTGAGCGACCTTAAATTTGTGGACTAGCCCAACCGTCAGTATCTACGTTTCGGCAGCGTATGTCATAACGGGCTGGACGCACTGGTTGAAGACCATTGGTTTTCAAACATTGCGGTATCGGTGACGAGAAGACTTGACGAAGTTTTCCAAACGCTGCCCAACCCAACTGGATCCTCCTGTCGCTTCTTTCTCGAAGTTGTGTCTACCAAGCTGGATGACTTGCCCAAGGTAGACATACTCCTTCACAACCTCGAGAAACGACTCTTCGATGCGGATTGGACTCGGCAAGACATGCGAATTGTACTCGTACATGACTTTCGTCTTGTCCAAGTTTGTCCAAGTCTGTCTCAGAGATTGTCAGGAAATGCTGGCGCCATCTAATCGTCATCCGGCCAAACGTATCGAACTTATATTCATATTTTTTTAATTCACCTACCTAACAGAGAATCATTTCAATATGTTTATTTATTGACATACTCAATCTAGGCTTTATTCATTCTGTTATTGTTACGAACTTGTACCAGTTTCGAAAACCATGGGAAAGTGAGTCAACACATAGTTACCTAATATAATAATCAAATTTAAAAATTAAAACTGGTACCCTTACAAATTATAATTATTATCATATCTTTCAGTACACACGCAAACTACTAATAAGATAAAGCTGTAACATGTGAAAAACTAACAGGATTATTGTTCAGATTAAGTATTTAACTCCTCAAGTACATTTCTTTAAAGAGCTTATGAACTGGTGAGCTTCTTCATTCAATTTACTAAGATTTGTTTGGCTGGAAATTAGTAATTTTTTTTGTTCTAGTAATTATTGACTGATTCAAGCCAAGGTGACTTTTTTTGGCATGCAGTTTAGGCTACCTTGACCTTATATTGTGCTAGTTTCATCTAGGGCCAGCTTCATTTGAATAGTTTCCATACATTAGGAAAAAAATATATGAGTATAGTATTATTAATATTATGTATTTTGTAAACATTGTTAATGTTTTCCTTGATAATTAAAATACTTACATAAAAAAGATAAACATAGGAAGTATCTAATTAAAATTATAAATTAAGCACTAGCTTCTGCTTGCGACTTCGTTTGTGTGAAATTTCTTGTTTTAACATAAAATATATCGCTCGTTTGCGAGAATAACGACTTAATTCAAAACTGAATCAAAGCTGTATGATCGTTTGGCATACAGTACATATTCAATTTGACAGAATTTTGAATTATATCGTTATTCTCGCAAACGTTCTCAGTTTTTACTTGGCTCCTTACGGTCAGAGCGTGATTTAAACAGTCTATAACGTTCGTCTATAATTTCAAACGCTAAAATACTTTTTCAAATTGAACCGGGAGTTACCAACCAACAAATTTTACCTCTTTATAATATTAGTTTAAATACACAACTCACTAATGGTAAACACTCATACATTCCTTCATCCTATTTCCTCAATACCTAATTGGAATAGAGGCTGATATCATTTGTGGTTTATTTTTGTATGCAATTACTTTTCAATTGACATTGTGGGTATGTTAAAGGAAGGTCCATCCAAGTTCACTAATTATAATTGTTCTAATAACTAGTAATCGTTGTTTCATGTGAAATAAGCAAGAGACGAATTAAACAGGCATCTACTGGGCAGGCTCGTTCCATCATAGACCTCATCCATCGATTTCCATCAGGCACGATCGAGGTCAACAGCAGGCCTATTCAGCAATTTAAAAGAAAATTGCCATTACTGGCTATGATACGAAAATCCTGGCCACAGATATCTGTTTCTTCTTGGTAGGCTCTCTATTGCAACCTTTTTAACAGAAAAATCCAACCCAAACCTGCGTTCTGCGTGTTCCATCAGGACAGATGCGTTTCGATAGTAATAATGTGTATGAAAAGAATGCAGCCCTAGCGCTGTTTAGCCTTGCCATCTGTCGCGTTCGTACTACAGCACCCGGTTCGCCGGTTAGCTCAATGGTAGTTAAAGCCAGTAGTTAACTGGGGATGTGAAACTGCTTATTACGTAATTAACGACAAACGCCCGAACATATCCTTTGAGTAGTTTGTGAAGAAAAGAAGAATCTTGGTACCATCTTTTCAAAGACCTATTGATAACTTCCCATAATAACAGTTATTTGTCACACATATATGATACACAGTATTTCAAATAAAAGACAATGTTTATCTACTTGTCCTTACTTACATATTTCATAACATGAATGCAAATCTGATTTTCCTATTGCATTGTTGTAGGCTTGCAGAACTAAATATTGCAATGTGTTGTGTAGTATCTATTGTTTTATATTATCTCTACTATAAAACCGTAAACGTTTTTTGTTTCCCGGCTCGAGCTATTTAAAGAGTTTTGTCATTAAAATATACCTACATCTTTCCGAATCGTGTTGTAACGGATGTTATTGATTAAAGAACTTCTGTGCTTCCGTAGCTATGCCGTGGTCAATTCTAATTTCTATCGGTCTCGTTCTCGAAGTTGGACTTAACTAAATCCTCTAGCCCAACCACGTGGTATTGAGGTCAAGAGGCCCATCAAAATAAACAATGCTCTGACGTATTCTTGCCATTCTTCTTTAGCTCTGACGCTTCACTGTTGACTGGTTTTAGCACCACTTGTGCATTGGACAAGATTGGTCTCGTCCAATACTTTGCAGCTTTACAGCTTTCTGTAAATGACAATATCATCAAGCAAGCATGATACAAGGATGTACCTACCCAGTCATAATAATGCGCTGAAGATGGATCCCAAGTGGCATCACGACACTCGGTCCTCATCGTAAACGGTCGAGATTATTGTTCCCATCATAAAGGAACACTCAGCCCGGCCCAACGTCAAAAAGACGTGCTCCAATGGTTTTCTAAAGATCTTATTAGATATCACGCACTATTCTTCCGCTCGTGAAAATAAACTAATCATGGCGTAAACTTTGCAAACCAGAATTAACTAAGTTTCGATGGGGTCGAAGGTTTTCCTGTAACAGTACTTACAGATCGGCTGGTATTTCGCTGTATTTGTTTTTAAAAGGAGGCATTTGGCCTAGCTGTCCACTGCGAAATATGGCTGACGTGCATGGGCGCCATAGAAAGCACATTATATCCCAGTACTAAAGTCATTCCGCGCGCCATGGACGTAAAATTTTCCGTTCTACCTATCTAGCCCATATTGTTCAAGGAAAAGGCGTCGATCTCCATTTTTCACTTTTGTTCGATGGTAAATCTGAATGCTCATACAACTCAATTCACTTCAGTCTGTTGAAAGTTTATTGCGGGCCTGTCCTTTCGGTAGCGATCGTCCTGCCATCTTCACTATGGTCGACCACGAAATCACCTAACGTTAAATCAATCGGTGGTTCTTCACCCATCATCATCTATCTAGTTTTTTCCAATTTTGGGGTCGGCTTCCAGTCAAACCAGATGCAGCTAAATACCAGTATTTTACATGGAGCGACTGCCTATCTGACCTCCACAACCACCCAGTTGCTGAATATCCATTACATACTATACGATATCCATTGATAAAACTGGTTGTCCGACTCTCTGGCTTCTGACGACCCGTAGCAACTGTCAAAGATTCACGGATGACAGCCGGGACCAACGGCTTATCGTGCTTTCCGAAGGAGAGGGTTCTTTGTCCAATACAATAAAAATATAAGTTGGCTAAATTAAAGTAATGATTATTTTCCGCGTAATCAAGTAGCTTTCAGTGTTTACAGTCGCGTGATGAACTGATTTTTATTGCACCACTAACCCATTTGTATGAAATGCCGGTAAATGTAAGTAATAATGTAATGTAGCTTTAATAATTATAATTTCTAGAATGAGGGTTAATAATTGATAATTACCGGTAGTTACTATTATTCACTAGCTTTATCAGATAGCCGTGATGTTTTATCGCTTTGTTATTTTATTTATTGAAACTCTTAAAACACTCCACTTCTACTTAATTCATTCAACAAGCAATTTGAAATTGCTTCCTGTAAACGAGCCTTTAGACTCGGCGAAATGTCTACGTCATTCATTGTTCAAATAATAATATGTTTGAATCGAATTTTCCAATGATACTTAATCATCATGGGAAGACACTCCTTTTAACTGTAATGCCGAAGGTCTTGCCCGGAAGTCAGGCATCTATTAAAATTTGGCTGTACACTGCTGTATCACCATTCTCCTGCCCTTATATCCTAATTTCTTCTCTAAAATGTTTTTTTTATTGGAACGAAGTTCCTTATCGCGCGTTGTGAAAGGGGGCTAGACAGAAAAAATTCTTACGAAAAGTTGTCACGACATGCTTTAACCGACTTCAAAAAAACTGGCCAAGTGCGAGTCGGACTCGCGCACCGAGGGT
Source organism: Aporophyla nigra (assembly GCA_947507805.1). Classification (NCBI taxonomy): domain Eukaryota; kingdom Metazoa; phylum Arthropoda; class Insecta; order Lepidoptera; family Noctuidae; genus Aporophyla; species Aporophyla nigra. Next base: position 8,645,340 of record OX382308.1, on the reverse strand, counting down.
TCCGTACAAACCTGCAGGTATTCACGGTTTATGCATAAGGTTTATGTTTATGAAATTAAATGTTTTTTTTTTTTATGTTTGAGTTGACTGAATGAAAGGTAAATTGTGGTTTACGATTTATGACGTATTAAAAAAAAACTACTCACTAGATTTCGTTCTAACCAATTTTCGGTGGAAGTTTACATGGTAATGTACATCATATATTTTTTTTAGTTTTATCATTCCCTTTCTTTAGAAGTTACGGGGGGGGGGGGGGGGACAAATTTTACTACTTTGGAAGTGTCTCTCGCGCAAACTATTCAGTTTAGAAAAAAATGATATGAGAAACTTCAATATCATTTTTGAAGACCTATCCATAGATACCCCACACGTATGGGTTTGCTGAATTTTTTTTTTTGAGTTTCAGTTCTATGTATGGGGAACCCCAAATATTATTGTTTTTTTTTTCTATTTTTGTGTGAAAATCTTAATGCGGTTCACAGAATACATCTACTTACCAAGTTTCAACATCATAGTTCTTATAGTTTCGGCAAAAAGTGGCTGTGACATACTCGGACAGACAGACAGACATGACGAATCTATAAGGGTTCCGTTTTTTGCCATTTGGCAACGGAACCCTAAAAAGGACGAGGTTTCTCAATTCGACCGTATATATTTTGTATGTTGTTATTTTTTTTGTTGTGAGTAGAGAGGGAGAGAGGGGTGAGAGGGAGAGAGGGGTGAGAGGGGGAGAGAGGGGTGAGAGGGGGAGAGAGGGAGTGAGAGAGAGAGAGAGGGGGAGAGGGAGAGCGGGAGAGAGAGAGCGAGGTAGGGAGAGAGAGAGAATATTTTTGTTAAGTGTATACAGGTTTTTTGTACATAGTAAATAATTAAAAAATTATAACTATTATGAATCCTGGAAAGGAACTTCGTTCCATCCGGGTGTCCCTTGACACCTCTAAAGTTTTTCATATTTTTCTATTATTCGTCATTTCGGTAGTCACTTCCTTTCTAGCTCTATCATTTTTCTCATAGTTAATTCGTGGTTATTCACTGCTTACCTACTTAATTTATCAAAATAATATAATTTGTCATGTTTGGCTTTGCGACACGGCTAATCTAATCTTATTACGCTACTAACTTACTGCAGTAAAAAGTCCCGAAACATCGTCTCACGACAATTTCGCTAGTGATTTCTACCAAGATCATATCCGTCGATCGATATATAGGCATTTTATAGCTTAAGTGAATATTTTCGAATGAAAATGTTACCTAGATATTTGCTTAATTTAAGTAAACCATCCTTATCTAAACTTAGTACGAAGATATCGGATTAAATGGTAAAAGTTTTGTCAATACAAGAGATAACATTGTGTCATTCTTATAACATAATCAATGAACGTCGATACTGCATTGCTATACAAATATCGCTAACCTTACTGATAATTTTGCCCATGAATCCGGTTGCTCTTTAATTTGCAATATAATTTGTCATATAGAACCGATTTAAGCTGAAGGCCAGTAATTAAACATGTTCAAATCTGGTCGCAATCTCATCTGAGCCATCAATCCCACTGTCCATAACTTCTGGAAATGTATGAAACTACAGTTTTTTTTTTTGACATATTGTGTCATAGATTACCCACCGAACGTTCGTAAAAATACGATAATTATCCTCCTTTGTTTATACTACCCACCCGTTCCGTCACTCTGCATGCATTTTACTCACATTAATTTCAGACGGACAAAAATTCTAATTTGGAAAACCCTATCCATTTTGTCTCCTGTTATCCTGTATCCTACATGATTTAAAGCTTTGTGTACACTATTGCAGCGCAGCCGGTGCGGTGGGCGGGCGTGGTGTGGGCGGCAGCAGCGCGATGCATACCTCGAGGCACTCCGTCACCTCGTCTTCGGGCGTTCTTATGGTGGGGCCTAACTTCCGCGTCGGCAAGAAGATCGGCTGCGGTAACTTCGGTGAACTTAGGCTTGGTAAGTGAATCCATATCTTTACTATTCGTTGAAGAAAAGTCTGGCAACGGGTCTATATGAAATCCTCTTTAAAGCATCGTCCACGATCATACAGTAATCTACGTTTGTGTGAAACTCTCCATTCCACAAACAAAGGAGTTTCCCATTTTAGTATGTTTGCGAAAAAAGGATTTCTGCTTTCTGGGAATGTTGCCCTTTTCGAGATCTGCTTGTCAATACCTCGAGTGGGTTCAGTGGAAATGTTTTGAATGTAATATTTATGCAGACAATGTCTAATCTTGAATCGAGAAGGGTTTTTGTGTAAGTCGGTCAGTGAATAACCCTACAGGTAGATCGGTATCTAAAGGGGTTTCGTTCAAATTGGCACGTGTCTATCACTAGGTTTGGAAAACAATCTATTTATAACACCAAATTATAAAAACAAGAAGTCACAACGTGATTATAATCAACGAACATTGATACGATGAATCATAAGTGATTGGTTTTCTACTCCTTCGAAATTGCGTTGAGTGATGACGCATAGGATGAGAGTTTGGACCGCAAAAAAACGAAGCAGCTTATCCTGTTGGCTGTTAGTAATAAGTAGTTATGTTCAAAAGGAGACGCGATGCCTTTTTACTTTATCCTTTAACGTTGACTACACAGCTAATATACTTAAGTCACCCAATGACATGCTCATAACAACACGTCTTGCCGACCTTGCACGCTTACTGAAATATGTAAACCTATTAATAGTAACTATTTTAGACACACCCTGTGTTCCAATTCCAACTAAGAGTCCAGTAATGTCCTTGTCAGTCTTCAGAACTGCCATAATGAAAACAAATATCATTCTTTTCGCTGTTGCACTCATTTTTGCCAAGACGTAATAGTCTCTTTCCGAAAAGTTTGTTAGATTTATGTGGAAGTTAAACATCTGTATTTTACAACCGGCACATTTTGCTGTACAGTTTCTCCGTATATAATTTCGTCATGCGTAAAGATGCGATATTTATTATGGCCAGCCCTGACTGTTATAAGTACCTGGCTGCTCATTTATTGAACTGATTGCGTGGAGACGACGGAAATGAGATTTTTCTGTAAGAAATAATATTGTTAGCTTGGTATCATTTTGCGGATGACATTGATAGTGGAAACGAATCTTAGCACGACATCGGCAAAATACTTTTAGTGAGGTCAACTTATCATTGTCATGAAGATCTTGAACTGATAGGAAACAGAGTGAATCGAATGTAAATGTCCCCATTGTAAGAGCCAGCTGAGGGAAAATAGGTCACTATGCTGTCTGTATTCGAAAGGCTAGCAAGCTTTCCATCACAGTATATACATAAATATTATTGTTGCACGTTGCTTTATGCGATGCAAAACATTTTTATTTTGATGGTGTCTACAGATCCGTTATCTTCAGGCGGAGAAAGCGAAACTAATGTTTGCAAAGTGTAAGTAGGTATATTACTTACGGAAATATTTTGCGATATTGTAGACACTGGGGCAATAATAAAACCCTCGATCAATCTTTTGCGGTTTGCTTTTAATGAGAAATTCAATTTATGTTGTAGCTTAGTTAAAAGGGAATCATTCAATCAATGCTAAGCATTGACATGGCCGTAATTGTTATGCTATCTATACGTCAGTATATCGGTTATTCCTCGCACAGCCTATGAACTTTAAATATTCACCCAGCAGGTAGAAGGCAAGCACAACGTAACAAAGGACCTCTGTAATAATGGAAGACTTATGACTCATTCTTTCGCTGTCAGTATTCAAAAACGCTCTTCCAAATGAGCCCCGCCACCGTTCACACGTGCCATACAATATGATCACTTTACAACGACCACGAAATCTTTTAAACATAGTAGTCAGGTAGAAAATCTTATACTTTTTTGAAATGTCAGGGCTCAACACGTGAGGTCGTGAGCCTTATTTGCTAGGCAGTAAGGTTTCATATGGATGTCGCCTGAGAGATTATATGGCTGCGTGCGGATGAGAATTGGATTCAACCTCGCGTCACTGAAAATAACATTATTGCGGACACGTGCGTGTGGTGATTAAGCCGATACATACATTAAGTATTTACTTTCCGAACGGTGTTTTTGAAAATGTAACACTCATGGTGGAATTAATCAAGCTAAAAATCCCACGAATAAAAAGTAACTGGCTACTCCTGGTTAGTTTCCTGTGTGGGTTATTTAATTGTTTCCTCCATTTAACATTTTACCGTAACGATCGTAATCTAAAGAGCAATTAGAATTAATAGCATCTTGTTAGGCCATTAGTGCTTATATCGCATTAGTACTCAGTACAGAATCGATTGTTACTGTGTTATCGTGTACTGAAAATTTTCAGAAATATATTCAAAATCTTTACTGATTTTATTAGTCAAGTCAAATGATTTTACTCCAATTTACAAGAATCTTTATACTTCTGTATTTGAGATAGATTCTTGTTGCAATTCGCATCACCGAAAATTCGGACAATTGTTATGCTTTTTTTTGGGTGGGAAATCATTAAATTACTTCTCTCCCACTCTTGGTGGAGCGATAGATCTTTAGTGACTAAAACCCACCCGTGTTCCTTCAGTTGCCTGTGCCAGGACCACGGTAACTTTTTCGAACGAATTTGTGACCCTGCCAGGTCATTCTTTATGCCTGGATTTTATGTTCGCTCAAAATGACCAGCAATATTATCTGCATACCCTTTTCCCTGCTATGTTTGGGTCGGTTTCCAGTCCAATCGGATGCATCTGAATACCAGTATTTTACATAGAGCGACTACCTATCTGACCCCCCACAACCCAGTTGCTGGGTAATAGGATAACCCTTGGTAAGAAAGACTGGCTGTCACACTTTCGGGTTTCTGACGACCCGTAACGACGGTCAAAAATCTACGAATGACACGTGATTGTATTTCTTTATATGTATAGATGGTTACCCATCTGTGGATTAACCGCGGCAATCGTAGCTCGATTGACTTGCGTGGCTGTTATTACTTAGCCACAAGCCCCTCCATAATGAACAACAATAATGGAAGATAATGTAACGAACTTAATCAGGATTTCAGTCTTCAAGATGCCCATTAGTCCTCGCTCCCGAGTTTGTTACTACCGAACGTGAGGTAGCGTCATTTGCGTTACCCTAATTTAATTTCTGTGTCACCGTTTCACTCAAGCTTTAGAATAACAGCGAACATTGTTGTTCCATTTAATTTGCTCGCCCGATAAGATATTGATTATTGAGATCTAATTCTATGTTGATATGAAACTATGACGATCTTTATGATCGATGATAACAACGATAAGTCAACTTGGTGACGTTGACAATAACTTTGAAATGTTTTAGTGAGCACACTTTTCAGGGTATATTGAATTGAAATTTGGGAATGACATCTTTCTCGTCAACCTATGAGAGGTTGTCGGCTGCTTAACCGGACTTGCCAGTGGCTAGTTTAATACATTAGGGCCTCCAGCCAGGGCTTAAAAACTTAAACTAGAGCGACTACCCGCTGAGGGCACCCCTGTTCGGTTCGGATCAGCGTAGGGCATCGCTGGTAGAACAGCAAGGAACGGGTTGGATCGGAATGAGCTGTATTTGATAAAATCAGAGTTGTATTTATTTTTAAAATGTTTACAAAAGACTGTCCAATTGTAACTGTGTCAGAAAAATAAGTCTTTTACGAAATACAACACATTCATTCGATAGGACAGTCGACATTCATTACACTTTGTTTTCGGTCATATTTATTGTACTTAACTGACTGCGGCATGTCTTGACATTTTTATTTTCTCTTGCAGGAAAAAATCTCTACAACAATGAACATGTAGCGATTAAGATGGAGCCTATGAAGTCAAAGGCTCCACAGTTGCATCTAGAATACCGATTTTACAAGTTATTAGGCACGCATGGTGAGTTTTACCCTAATTGTATGAATAATTTTATACAGAATGATGTTACGAAAATTCTTTACAGAGTCAGAAATAGGGAGCATTCTGATTTGAGCTAAATATCGCTCCACCAACAATTTTTAAATGATGAATCACGATCATTGCAAAATGAAGAGATGTGACTAACCTACGAGTAATACTATTTGCACCAATTGTAGCCCAAGTTTTATGCTCTAAATGGTTTTTATAAACATGAGCCTTGTATGTAGGTACCTAATAAATAAAATGTTATCTGTAGTATGTCTGGACTATGGAAATTAATAGCAGGACTACCGTAATAACTGTCGGCACCAATAGTAAGCTAATCCATATGATCATTGTCTCATTATACTTCAGAGTGAAGCGCTAAGGTACCCTCAAAATTCTAATTTTCTTACGTTTTTTTGTAATTTGTAGGCCAGTGTCAGAATGCTTGTTGAACAAAATATTTTTCTTATGAAATAGTCATTCAATGGGATTATATGAACTTAGAGGGTTGTATTGATGATTTAAATGATTATAATTCGGTAAATACATACGTGTTACGGTCGAGTAATCAACATATAGTTAACCTGAAACTGACCTGCAAATCACAAAAGAACGTAATAAAATTTGAATGTCGTGGGATTTCCTAGCACATTCCTCTTAATAAATAATTAGCATCATTCGTAGATTTGTTAGTCAATAATCTAGCTGACACGATATAAAATTTACCCAGAGGGCGTACCCAAAGTGTACTACTTGGGAACATGTGGCGGCCGCTACAACGCCATGGTCATGGAGTTGTTAGGGCCCTCGCTCGAAGACCTGTTCGTACATTGCGGCCGAAGGTTCAGACTCAAGACGGTCCTTATGATTGCTATGCAGCTCGTAAGTCCCGTGTCAATTCTCCGGTAGATAGGTGATTGTCTCTTGGCACAGCACCGTAACCGATATCCAAATCTTTGTCATTCATCCGAGGGTTCGCACGCCGTGATCATGGCCGTTGTAAAGGCCCGTCTAAATGTGTTTTTTTATATATTTTATTATGTAAATGTATTAGGCTAGACATGTAGCAATGCTCTCGCGTGTACTGTCGTGTTTGATGATGTAATTTGTAAATATCGGCTACAGTGTTGTGTCGTACAGGTGCGTGCGAGAGCAATGCCCGTGTATTGAAATGTGAGTAAGTACTTAATGGTGTTCGGTCTGTCTCCTCCCCCCTCCTTCCCCTTAATTCCCGTGGCTCCTGTAGCGCCGTCAACTGCGGAGGGCATACCGGAGGTGTATTATTTCGGCCCTTGCGGTAAATACAACGCACTGGTGATGGAACTGCTGGGCCCATCGCTGGAGGATCTGTTCGATCTCTGTGGCCGTCGTTTCTCTCTAAAGACTGTATTAATGATCGCTATGCAGTTGGTAAGTCAATATGCGTTTTCTATTCTATATATTTTGCACACTCAAGCTTAACATTAAAATCAAATTTCGAATTTTCGAACGTACGTATATATATTTTTTCTCAATCTCTCAACCATTACTTTAGCTGAAATCAATTTATATAAGTCATTGAACTTAAATAACAGCACTGACTTGCAAGAGCGTTCAAGAAATATGATTGTAGAGAGCGCTTTCAACTAGCGGACTATCGTGACGTAACTGATGCAATGCGACGAACAAACGCTTGCATTGATAAACAAATCAGTAATGGGCGAATTAGAGCTTAGAGATTTACATTGAATTGGTAATATCGTACCCAATTTGAGGAAAATGTCCCGGGCCCACGCTTTTAATGAAATGTGAGCTCCTCAAGCGGTCCTGTAACTCGATCCCTCGGGTATGGGAAGATTGTAAAAGTGGGACGAGTAGATTCATATCGCAGAAATATATTTTACTTGGCGGGAAAATACTCTACATAATAATTGGCAAAAAAACCGTATATCAGTTGATTAAATCTCGATGTTTGAGTCAGTCGACTGAAGGACTGTTCATGTACCTTATGGTCGATATCTGATGAAATAAACACAATCATCAACATTTTGAAAAAAGGAATCTATATTCTAGTTATAACTGAACAATTTACCTCGAGTATCGTTTGATATATTGACCACTTATTGATACTAAACTGATTTGATGCATCAATATTCAATTATGTAAAGATATGCCCTTCCATGAAATGATTTGAACCGTCGTCAATGAATAGTGACAAGTGATGGCAATAAACTAATTTTGTTCCATGTCTGTTTCAGTTACACCGTATCGAGTATGTCCATACGAGACACCTAATATACAGAGATGTTAAACCGGAGAATTTTTTAATAGGTAGAACAGCAACAAAAAGGGAAAAAATCATTCACATCATTGGTAAGTCACGATTTACTCATTTATCTTTTCAACGTTAAGTTCACGGGATTTACAACGCAATGCTTAGCGCTTAGAGTTGAAAATCCGACAGTGTTTTTTGGACGTTCTGAGATGCAGTAAGTTGGATTCTCAATGCTCGGTTCAACACAGAGAGTTGAAATTCCAGTGCATTATAAATGCCACCGCGATATTTTTACGTGTTCATAGTCTAACTTTTACTGTGAAGGAATTTCCCATTCATAATGTATTTTCGCGAAAAGTGCGTCATTTTATAGATACTTCGCGGACATAGCCAAATCAGGTCAAAAGAGGAAGAAAATACGTCAGACTGAAAATCTTTATTACTCACCAATGTATGTTGTAAAGAGGTCAATGACTCACCCAGTTGTAAATATTTACTGTTACTACAGCTGTATGTATCACAGTTTTGTGTCAAATATTAACTTTTCCACCAAAATTGGGCCAAAGTCATGTGTGATATTTGAAGGCTTTATCCTGAGTTATGATTTCTTTAGCCAATATTACTAGAACCGACTATATTATGGAACATACAAACCTACATTATCATCTCACCTGTATTCCCTGAAGGGTAAGCAGAAGTATACATCACGGTGTGCCAGTTATGTTTAAGTCTCAAGTAATAGGACTGAGTCTATTGCCATTAATCGGGTACAAATCTAGAGTCCGGGCTAATACTGAGAAATTCCTGATGGAAAATCCCAGTAATATAAGTCGACTATGAAGACTAGGCAATAGGATACAATTCCTATTGCCTATGCTTTAGCCTGACGAGAGTTGGGATTTGAGGGCGAGAACGAACAACATAATGATGAGCAACCTATGGCGCTAATACATGGTCGCTCTCAATAGGCCTAATAAATAGGTTAAAAGTCACCCAAAGGGTAATGGACAGGGCTATGCTTGGAGTTTCCCTACGTGATCGAAACAGAAATAAAGAGATCTGCAGGAGAACCGACATAGCCCGAACGATTGCCAAACTTAAGTGGTAGTGGGCAGGACACATTTATTTTTTCATCAAATGATTTCTCCCGCTCTAGGCGGAGCGGGAGGGCGTGTCAGACTTTTACTGACTAAAACCCACCCGTGTTCCTTCAGTTACCCATATGCCAGGGCCACGGTATCTCGTTTGAACAATCTCGCGACCCTGGCAGTGGGCAGGACACATTGCTCGCAGAACAGATGGCCGATTGGGCCTAAAAGTTCTGGAGTAGCGACCGCGTAGTGTAAGACATAGAGTTGGAAGACCTTCACAAGGTGGATCGAAGACCTTGTGAAGGCCGCCCGAAGTCGTTTGATGCGGGAAGTACAGAACTGGTCGAAGTACCGAAGCTTGGGAGAGGGTGTCCATCAGTGGACGTCTTTCAGCTGCAATGATGATGAGGCCTTTTTTTGTGGCTCGGAAACCATTAAACGACGTCTCCCGCTCTGTGCGGAGGTCCCAGGGCGTGTCAGACTTTTACTGGCTAAAACCCACCCGTGTTCAGTTGTCTATATGCTAGGGGGGTTGGTAACTCTTTCGAACAAATCTCGCGACCCTGGCAGATGATGATGAGGCCTGAAAAATGAACATACCCACATTTTATAACTGCTCTAATAGAAAATTGAAACTGTGCCAATGTTTACATTCGCAACTGTACCATATTTGTCATAATTTAGTTTCGTGTAATTATACGCCTAATTGATTATTCAAATTACGTTGTCATGATTATCGGATTGAGTCATGAAGTGTTTAAAAATGAAAGTTTGCGTACGATGGTCGTTTGTTAACTGGTCCGTTTAATAACCACGGCGATTTCCTTACTTTGCTTTTGATTTGCAAAATAAAATCTGCAATAGCCCATTGCTCGAATTTCCTAATATTTATTACCATACGTAACATTTTTCTATGTCATAGTATGAGACACACTTCCACAGACTAGCCATGACTTAGAATCAATGAAGGGTTCCGTAGTTGGGTTAAATTTATCCTAAAAAATCATAACATTAGTTGAAAAAAAATGTCCCATACATTCCAACTGCAAATGTATGACTGATGAATCTATGACTATTACTTTTCTTATTGTATGTAAAGCCCACTTATCTGTGATAGTTTCCTTTTTAACTTCGTTATAATTATGTATAATGAACCTATGCTGTAGACAGACGGACGGACAAGGATGTCTAATGGAAACCTAAAAAACGATTCGAAATGCCAAATAAAATCTACAATATTCTATAGCTTGCGATTTTTCTAATATTTGTAACTATACGCAACATTTTGATTCATTAAAATATCATACGAAATACCACAGATTAGCCATGACTTAAAAAGAAAAAAAACTGGCCAAGTGCGAGTCGGACTCGCGCACCGAGGGTTCCGTACAAACCTGCAGGAATTCACGGTTTATGTTTATGAAATTAAATGTTTTTTTTTTTAATTTTTATATTTGAGTTGACTGAATGAAATGTAAATTGTGGTGTACGATTTATGACGTATTAAAAAAAAACTACTCACTAGATCTCGTTCAAACCAATTTTCGGTGGAAGTTTACATGGTAATGTACATCATATATTTTTTTTAGTTTTATTATTCCCTTATTTTAGAAGTTACGGGGGGGGGGGGACACACATTTTACCACTTTGGAAGTGTCTCTCGCGCAAACTATTTAGTTTAGAAAAAAATGATATTAGAAACCTCAATATCATTTTTGAAGACCTACCCATAGATACCCCACACGTATGGGTTTGATGAAAAATTTTTTTTTGAGTTTCAGTTCTATGTATGGGGAACCCCAAATATTATTGTTTTTTTTTCTATTTTTGTGTAAAAATCTTAATGCGGTTTACAAAATACATCTACTTACCAAGTTTCAACAGCATAGCTCTTATAGTTTCGGAAAAAAATGGCTGTGACATACTCGGACAGACAGACAAACAGACAGACATGACGAATCTATAAGGGTTCCGTTTTTTGCCATTTGGCAACGGAACCCTAAAAAACAAGCGAAGTACTGAATTCTACCATTGAAACGTCTATTCTTTTTTAATGTGTGCAATTTGACTAATAGCTACCTTAACTAGTAGTTAGTTAAAATATTAGCAGTTCTTGGAACGACAATATTATACGGGTAGACTATTCAGTATATTAGTTCCTTCATAGCTTGATTATGATGGTTGATAACACGGTAATGGTGTGATAAGACTACGGTGTGGTTTAAAAGATGTAGTGACAAAAATTTTAAAAATTATGCTTAGATGGTTTGGTCATGTTGAGAGGATTAATAAAGGACGGCTTACAAAATGTATTTACCAGGCAGATGTGAGTGGAAACACCGGGAGCGGACGCCCTAGGAGGACATATAGTGACCTTATTGGTGAGGTTCTTCAGAAAGGTCAGGTGCGTAGTACTCGCAACCGGCGTGTGTGTATGACCAATTGTATGAACCTAAACGAGGCAAAAGGAGTACGTGAGGATTGTAGCAGGTGGTGTTCCGTAGTTTCTGCTTACCCCCATGGGAAAAAGGCGTGAATTTATGTATATATGTATAACACGATAATTCCTAGATACTGGCTGTCTACATTAATATGACTGTGTTCACGTAGCGATATGATCTTTGAAGAGATTAGAAAAGCTTTACCTTTAATGTATTAAGCCCGTGGTCGGACTATTAAATCAGAATAGTTTAAACTTTTTTATTTAGGGAAATAAAATATGAATGAATATTTAAGTACAGGTGTAATGTTTATAAATAAACTTGTACTTGACATAATTGCTACATTATAATCAGAAGAGTTCTCGAGTAGCCAAGGTAGCCCACGAAATTCAAGTTTTGTTCATGTTTTTTTTTGCAATTTGAAAAGCAATTTCAGCGGTATATAATGAAATATGATTCGCGACTTTTATTATCATTAAAATCATCAATATAACCCTCTAACTTCATTTGATACCATTGAATGACTTTTTCATAAAATCGTAGGTCATTAATATTCATTCATCAACACAGCTGATTTTAATGATTAACCCCTTATTACAAAACAAGGTTTTTCTTTTAGGTATGGTTCAAACCCTCGAGCTGGATTGAAATAAGAACCTAACATAAATCGAAATACAGCTAGCTCATTTTACAAAACTGACAGCTTAGACCAGTGCTAAATTGTCATTGATGTGTTATTAGTCCAGGGCTAAATTGATGTATTAAAAACTGTACTCAAATCGAAATAAAGTTGCAAATGCAAAAATTGCCTTAAAGCTTTAGGCTAGAACCAATTTAATTCACTGTAAACCTATATCTGTTACGGTCGCGAATCATATTTTAATCAACTTACAACCTGACACTGACCTTCAGATTTCAAAAAATGTAATAAGAAATTTTGAATTTCCCGGGCTACCTTATTGCATCCCCCTTAAAGTCTCTTTTGATCTGAAGCTCTCTAACCATAACAAACCCTGAATCTAAACCAGAAATAACTAAATAAATTAGAAAACTAATATAATTTACTCTAATACCAAGTCTTGACCTCAAACACCTCATAAAGTAGAAGCAAATTTTATTACACACAAAAATAATGATGGCCGGCGTTAAAACCCACGCCGGTGTTAATACAGAAGTCACGCCAGTTATAATGGGCAGTGTCAACGAGTCATTTGTGTAATGAAACATTACTAGAGACATCGGCTCGTTTCGCTAAGTGATAAGGTCTCATTCATGATCACGTCACAATCATTAGGTAATGAGATATAACAATAGTGTGGTAACACTATCTTAGGACGAGGTCTGTGGTTTACTACTCGTGTTCTAAGTAAGAAATGTACTGGTTCTACGCCACATCAGGGAGGAATAAATAGTATACAAAGTTAAATTAAATTACGAAACTACGCAGACATGAGGACAAAATAAAAAAATTTATATAAAATAGCTTTTTTTTTAATAGGGCTGCGATCGTTGTTGCTTTCGTGGTTAGATATTGATACCCAACACGCCTGTTAAGTTTCATCTCAGCCGCAAGACGTCCACTGCTGGACTTAGACCTCCCCCAATTTGGGGGGCTTTGCTATAATCGCCACGTTTGGCAGGCGGGTTGGTGATCGCAGTATGGTGGTAAAATGCATAGAGAACGCTGCTGCCCATTCTCTAGTAAGTCCCTTAGTCGCCTTTTACGACACCCACGGGAAGAAATGGGGTGGTGTTATTCTTTACGTCCGGCACTACACGGTACCTGTTAAGTTTACAAAAAAAAAACTGTTTTTTATAGTGATATTTCAAGTGACTGCCTACGGTTGATGACTCAAAAAAAAAAAGAACTCATGTAATTCATTTACTTTTGATTTGATCATCTTTAGATACCCATAACAACTGCTGAGTTTGGCTAGTAGCTACTTCAATTTGACTAACATGTTGTATGTCGGCTCACAGTTCAAGTTAGGTATTCAAAAAAAAAAGGAATGCTTTTGTTAAATGTTGTTGTATAAAGGCGTCCTTAAATTAAATGAGTTATATGCATTATTTAAGACTCTTGCCAGCGGCTCCGCCCGCATATTAAACTTATTTTTTTTTCTCTTGAATCACTGTCATGAAAACCGCTTTAAAATCCGTTGCGTAGTTTAAAAGATCTAAGCGTACAGATACAGGAAACGACTTTGTTTTATATTATGTATAGATAAAGATAGGTACTTTACCTAGATGGTAAAAATAAGGAATGTCTACCCTGTATAATATTTCCAAATTTAAATATATATGAATCAATTTTCAGAAGTATGCCAGTACTAAGTTAAAATCGTGTGATTTGATTACAAATCTTACACCGAACACTGTTCAGTCATCGATCCTATGGTTAATGTATTGAATACTCATTCTCAAACTGATAAAACGAACGTCATTACGAGGTCAACGAATTTAGCGGTCTTTGCAGTAGTACCAATTATTTATAGCCACCTTTTTGTATAGCCGCCCGTTCATGTTTTGTAGCTATCTTTTTTCTGTCGATAAATTTACACTATCATTATAGATCTATTTACACTACAATTTAACAAATTTCGAAAAATTCTAATCCACAGTTATCAAACTAAATTTAGTTTATAACTGTAACCTAAGCATAATATAAATTCACTTGCATGCCTAGTTAGTTCCTGCCAGGGTCGCGAGATTTTTTCGAACGAGTTAACGTGGCCCTGGCATATGGGCAACTGAATGAATTGTTTTAGTCAGTAAAAATCTAACACGCCCTCCCGCTCCGCCCAGAGCATCATTTGATGATTTCCCACCCAAAAAAAAAACCATAGTTCTTATTAAATTTGAATAGGTAACATGTGGATAACGTTGTGAGTTATACATACAGTATTAACTTTAGATAATAAGGATTATTAATTAAGAAACTTTGTGTAATTGTTTATTTTCCCATATAAATAATTAATCGTTAATCGATATGTCTGTTGCATTTCAGATTTTGGTTTGGCCAAAGAATATATAGACTTAGAGACAAACAAACATATTCCATATCGGGAACACAAGTCACTTACCGGGACTGCAAGATACATGTCAATAAACACACATTTAGGAAAAGGTAATGTATCATCTTATATCGTATGTACTAAGAATGGTGAAGGAAAACATCGTGAGGAAACAGAAATTGTCCTAGAAGGAAAAAATCCAAAACATGTGCCATCTACCATCCCGCACTGGGCCCGCGTGGAGGAATAACGAATCACAGAGAATTAACCTGTGTCCCAGCAGTGCAAACATTATAGACTCAGTAAAACCCGTAATATTATAAACGGATACAAGGATGTGTAAATCACCCTTTTAACCTTGGTGAAGTTTAATGACATTTAAACATTGTATAGTACATTCTGTACATTCAAATAGTTCGTGGAATATGCTCTAATTTGTATTCAACATGCAACTTCATACAATAATTCATACTTAAACTAACATGTCTGTTTATATATTTTCAGAACAATCTAGACGCGACGACCTAGAGGCTCTTGGGCATATGTTTATGTATTTTTTACGTGGTTCCTTACCCTGGCAGGGTTTAAAAGCTGATACACTTAAAGAGCGATACCAAAAAATTGGTGACACCAAACGAGCGACGCCTATTGAGGTATGTATTCATATATCCACACTCATATTATAAACTACATAGTTTCTGCCCACGATTTCGTCCAGGTGAAATTTTATTTTAGTTTATATAATTCTAGTTTACTATAAGGGTACACGCCTACCCGCATTCTGAACTTGTTGTTGTGACCCGCTTAAAAAGAGGGCTACCACAGACTGTGTTCGGAAGGCCGAAAAACCAGCTGTTGACGTAGTTTGGGAGAGGCTTAGGTATATCCAGCAGTGGACTGTGATACGTTGAGTTGGTTGTTATCAATAGCCGTGGTTTTGGCTGTGGTTATTTATGTGGCGAATATAAGATTAGGGGGAAGACCCATGAAATGATGGATGGACTGTGTGCAAGATGATATGGCTGGAAAGTGGTGACCACCGAGATGACAAATAATAGAGAAGTATGGAAGAAAAAGACATGTGGCGCTGACCCTAAATACATTGGAAGTGGGCAAGAAAATATGAGGGGCGTGGGCTAAGTAATAACAGCCCCACGAGTCGATCGTTCAAGTTAAGCAAAACTCGCCGACGTTTAGATATTAAGACCTCTCTGTGCCTCGGAAAGTCCGTTAAGTTGTTGGTTCCATTCGTCATTCGTACATCTTTGACAGTCGTTACGGGTCCTCAGAGGCCCAAAAGTCAGAGAAACTGTGTTACCAAATCAAAGGGTATCGTATTACCTAGTAACTGGGTTGTGGGGGTCATATAGGCAGTCAGTCGCTCTGTGAATAATACTGTTATCCAGCTGCATCCGTTTACACTGGAAGCCGACCTCAACATTGTTGGGAAAAACCTAGGCAGATCATCTGCCTGATGATTACAGTTACTGACAAAATTAGACTAGCCCTTTGTAAAGATACCTAACCATATATTGTTCGTTTCGATACCGTACTGTCATTACAGTTTCACTAGACTTAGGCTTTTGAAGTGAAAACTTCTTTAGCACCGTTGTGATTTGAAAGTCTATGAAACGACAAAGCGACAGTAAAAAGAGACAGACACATAACAACTTCATTATGTTTTGTGTCTCGCTCTAACTTTGGGTAATGGAAATCTTTAAGTAAGGGTGCTCCTTGAGAAAGTTTACTTTTCTGTTTGACGTTTTTCGAGCAGGCTTTTTGGACAAATAGACATTTGTGGCCTTGGACCTTTATACATTCGTCTCATTATCTTGAAGCCAAAATGTTTGAAGGTTTTACTTCTACCACGTGTGAATTGCACACGTTTTTTTTTGTTTGGGAAATCATCAAATGACGTCTCCTGGTCTTGGGTGGAGCGGAAGGGCGTGTCAGACTTTTACTGACTAAAACCCACCCATGTTCCATCAGCTGCCCATGTGCCAGGGTTACGGTATCTCTATGGAACAAATAAGAATAAATTTATTAAGAACAAGTTAACAGACACGATAAGCACAAAATATAAACCGCCGAAAAAACTGAAAAGCAAAAAAATAATAAACCTTAAAATTATGGGTGCTTTGAATGATCTTTGTTTATTGATTTTTCAGCGCCGACTCAAAATTTTAAGGTTTATTGTTTTTTGCTTTTCAGTTTTTTCGGCGGTTTAATTTTTAGTTAATTTTTTTTTATTTTATAAAAAAAATTGTGGCTTTAATGTACTAAGAATACTTGGCAAGGTATACCCTATCCAGTGATAAAAGAATTATCACAATCGGACTACTATGTAAAAAGTTAAATCACAAAGATTGGATCGTGAGAGTAATTTGTGTGCAATGGAGTAACCCTAGACCTCATACTAGGATACCCTGTGTCGTGGGATCTAGTATCCTCGTGGTTGATGACACATATAAGTGCACGTAGTGGAATCTCGCGACCCTGGCAGACCTGCTGTAGACTTCACGAAGTTTTACTAGCGAGTGACGTCATGACATAAAACGAATCATTGGCCACGGTAAAGTATGAATAATTATCTTACCGTGGTTAATCGATTCGGTTCGTTATCGAAAATACGGATTTTAGGAGCTGATTCACCACTATCGGGAAAAGTGGGTGTTGGTTGATGTGTATTTTGTTTTGGATATCTGTACTAATGTAATAAAGCTGAAAAGTTTGTTTAAGCGCGCTAATCTTTGGAACTACCAGTTAGATTTTAAAATATCTTTTTGTATTTCATCGAGTTCAATTCTTGAGGAAGGTAATAGGGTAGATATGTCTTAATACCATGCTACGACGAGGAGTCGAGTACAAAGAAAAAAAATCTGAAAGAACACAAATAACATCGCGCCTGTAATCTCCGAATGGTTAGGCAGAGGTGTACTTACCTATACTATACCCAAATTTCGTCAGTTATGTTTAAAGTCCCATGTAATAGCGGGCAAGCTTATTGCTATCAACCAGGCGTGAATCTAGACTCCAGGCTACTACCGAGAAATCACTGATGGAAAAGCCTAGTAAAATTTTGGCCTGAAGTGGGAATCGAACCCAGGACCTTTTTTTTTCTGGATGGGAAATCATCAAATGACTTCTCCCGCTCTGGGCGGAGCGGGAGGGCGTGTCAGACTTTTACTGACTAAAACCCACCCGTGTTCCTTCAGTTGCCCATGTGCCAGGGTCACAGTATCTCTTTCGAACAATCTCGCGACCCTGGCAGAACCCAGGACCTCATGCGACAACTAGACCAACGTTGGCATTCAGAAATAAAGCTAAGCGAAATCGAAGTAAGAGCGAGGGCGGGCGATGAAACGCGACGCGATTATTCGAGCCGCGGGCAGTCGCAGACAAAGTTGCAGGCAGACGCTAGTATTTTACATCGATATAAAAATTCCCCCAATCTACTAAGCCGTTACGAAACGATAAATGAATTTAATATTACTGAGATAATTATATCTCTATCCCAGTATAAATACGAGGAAAGACTCAAGATATTGTTATTATTATACTTCCATAGTTCACCGGTGACGCTATCAGGCTATCAGCACGGACTTATCGCTGTTTATCAACACGATCACACGATAGATAGTACCAATTACATTTTGATTGACCTACACAGGACCAATGCGCTAAATTCACCCTTGCTGCGGTTTTTTGTTTTTTCGACGAAGAACTTCATTTTACTGGGTTCTTCAGAAAATAATAAGGAAAATGACCAATCATACTGTAAACCAGCCTTTCCCAAAGTGGGTGATAATGCCCCCTTGTGGGCGCTGCAGGCCTAAAGGGGGGTGGTAAGAGACCCAGAAAAAAAATGGAGGCGTTGTGTAGAGTCTACACAACGCCCTCATTTTTTTTTCCGGGTTGTTATCGCCGCTTTGGGAAAGGCTGTTGTAAATAAACACGACAGATTATTGTCCCGTCCTACATTCAAGGAATGAACAGATTACCAAATCATCCCAATCATCCTTGTTCTGTGTATAATCATAAAATATGAAGCCTCGAGCTTAGATTTTTACGAGTACGTAGTGCCTTATTAGTAGCGCGAAGAAATTTGTAACAGATTTGCTCTACAAGCACCTCGTTCTCACTTTGGAGCCAGTCAGTTTTTAGCAGATTTTGAACGGCAAATCTTACAAAAACATACAATGGACAGACTGAGACGGTAAATTATTAGACTTGTTAATTAGTGGATTCGGCTTGTTTACTAGAGAATGGGCAGCAGCGTTCTCTATGCATTTTACCACCATACTGCGATCGCCAACCCGCCGGCCAAGCGTGGCGATTTGAAATGAAATGATGATGGATGAGTAGACTTGGCTCCCCCTGCTTTGTTATACAAGTCATGATGCAACAGTACTTACGACTATCTGACGTCACGACATTCGATACATTGGAACACTCACTAACAGAAGCAAAATGAAGCGTCACTAAATTATTGAGGCGTATTCATTTATTTACGTTGTTACTGCATTGAGGTCAAGATTAGGTTTTTAGGGCGCTCCGTCGCTCCGTCCTTGCTCGGTGTAAAAAATGTTAACGACAGGTATAATCTAGTTTTGTGCTAGTTACCGTCATAGTCATGAGGAAAATTAGCGCATTAACCTTCCTTGAGTGCCGAAAATGAGTTTTTTGATCTGACAACCCAGGTGCGGTAAGCGTATTTCTAAAGCGTGCTAGACATTTTGTCTGGTCAGCATGATTCGGCGAAAAACCGTGCGTCGATATCGAATATGTAGATGAATTGTTCAGGAAAAAGCCGCTGCTTAGCACGAATTGTGTACGAGCCGACTCGAAACATGATTCAGCGGGGGTAGATGCCGAAAAGAGTTTGCCGATCGGTACGACCCAAATGAAAGCCGAATATGTGTATAGTAAGTGCTACGGGCCGGCTTTGTTGTACTCTACAAATACTGCCGCATAGAAGAAATGTGTAGCAGTCGCAAGTATCGCCACTCGTGGAAGCTATTCAAATGTTTCAAGGGCTAAAATGACGAACTCGGACTTCCTGCATTTAATATTTAAGCAGCCAATCTAATCAGAGATTAGAACAATAAAAATACTTTTTAAATCGTAAAGAATACAGAAAGATATGCTTATAATTATCAGCAATGTTGAGTAACAACGGTTCGACGTCATCAATGTCTGCCAAACGACTTGTTTTACGGTGAATTTATTGTGCAGTACGTAAGTTCTATTCTTGCAAAACCAGGTCTACATCGACTATCGAGCTAAGCTTCTAATATTTATGACGAGGATTGATTTTTCTTGCGTGATATCGAATATCTTTGAGTTAGTTGAATCACTCGTCAATCGTTTTATTTTCTGAGTTTGTGAGTCTTGATGAAATAATGCGTAATTTGCAATGCTATACGTCATAATTTGCAATGCTTTTCCCGATGTTGTAAAGTAGAGAAGTTACAATATACTTATCTGATTACCACTGCCAATGTCCTCTGTTTCTTATGTAGGAAAATCGTCCTTAATCGAGAGGTTTATTAATAAAGGCTTACCAACTAAATATATACACAGTATTAGTCTACAATCTTAAAGACCAACCAATCTCTTGTCAGTTATGGCATGTGAAGCGGAAGATTGAGCAAATTGTCGTGAAGAAAGTTTTGAGAATGAATTTGAATGACTATATGACTAGGAGAAGACCAAAGAAATTATGGATGAACTATGTGAAAGATGATATGCCTAAAAAGAGGGTGACTACCGATAATAGAGAACCTATCATCTGTCTGGTCTTTTCCCAACTGTGTTGGGGGTCACTTTAGTCTTATCGGATGTAGCTGAATATC
The DNA here is from genome assembly GCA_947507805.1 of Aporophyla nigra. Classification (NCBI taxonomy): domain Eukaryota; kingdom Metazoa; phylum Arthropoda; class Insecta; order Lepidoptera; family Noctuidae; genus Aporophyla; species Aporophyla nigra. The sequence goes on along the minus strand of OX382308.1, from coordinate 8,624,807 downwards.
AGTATTTTACTTGGAGCGACTGTCCATCTGACCTTCAAGACCTAGTTACTGGGTATTTCGATACCACTTGATAACAGTGGCTCTCAGAGTTCTGGGCTTCTGACGATTACTAATAGAGAAGTATGGAAGAAACAGACATGTTGCGGCGATCCCAAATAAATTGGCACAAGGATAAGATAATCTTTTCTTTTTCTATCAAGGAGAAGAAAACATTTCGACTGTTGCTAATGTCCTGTTTTTCCTCAGGTGCTATGCGAAGGCCACCCCGAGGAGCTAGCGACGTACTTACGCTACGTACGCCGGCTCGATTTCTTCGAGACGCCGGACTACGACCAACTGCGGCGGATGTTCCGCGACCTGTTCGAGCGCCGCGGCTACGTAGACGACGGCGAGTTCGACTGGACCGGCAAGACCATGGTAAACAATTCCGTAGCATGAAAACCCACACTTGTATGCTCCTTTCTTTATAATATACGTTCTTGGGCGTAGAGGCTAGGGTTGCTAACTCGAACCTGCAAGGGGAATGTTGCCTTTAGTGTAATAATAAGCAATTTTCACAGGCAAGTCCCGGACCATCGCAATTGTTAACGTTAGCAACCAAAGCGTTATAACCTGGCATGATGAAGAAAAAATCCGGTCAACTTAGTTTTGATCAGATTTTTATATATTTTTTTACATTTCGGGCTACGCCCCTGCTTTCGTTCACTTATAGGCAAAGTCCATGGCTCTCGAAAGTCACACTCGTGCCGCGTCCTTGATGATACCGATACGTGAAGTATTCGCATTCTTGCCGATAAGTGGACGCGCTCCTTGACGATCATACACGCGATTCTTGGTATCTGAAATTATGATTAAATCGTAAATAGCGATTTTATCGCTTACGGTAAAATAAAAATAGTTGCTGTTAGTTGAAAAGAGAAGTCATGTTACAGTTTTGTCACATTGAAAAAAATAGAAGAACAAAATACTTCAAAATCAAAGTAAACCCACCCAAATGCATTAAATATCTCTCATGTTTCTGATCCTGCATTCAAAAGCTTTTCACCGTCTTAGTCTTCATCAGTCTGTCAGAACTAGGAACCCCTTAATACAGTAGCGGTTTCCCTACTGATATCCAGATAGCAAAAACCATTTAATATATAAGCAAGTTTCTCTTCATGTCGACATAATCTGACTACAATTGCAATATTATCTTGATGTCAAGACGTATCGGTCTAAATCTCATTCAACTTGAAACTGATATCGTTTGTTCGACATACATTCCAAATTTAGTTACCGAGACAGCATTATTTCCAACTCGTGTTTTCTTCATTTTTATTGGTCGAAAATACTAGGGGTTTTAAACTTTTCTGTGAAATTCTATGTTAGCGAGTGTCTTCGCTGCGACGCACAATATCGATAAATAATTGTATATCTAAGGAATGCCCATTGAATAAATATCAACCGTCTCTCCACTAGTCCAATGACTACTCTAGGATGCATATGTAAATCGCAACGTAATCCTTTTCTATCTTAAGGACAAGTGTTCGCTACCTATACGGCGCCGCCGGTCTACTCCTTGATATGCAATGGTCTCTGTAGCACCATGAAACATGAGGCCTCAGGGGTTAGTGTAAATCTCGGGGTTCATTCAATTAATCGAGGTTGGTCAAACCACCCTGGGATCGGTGAATTTCACTCATTCAGTCAAATAATTCCGATATAGTAAGTACTAGTTTTCGCCAGCGGCTCCGTCCGTGTGGAGGTCAGAAATTATCCCGCGGGAAGGTATTACCGGGATGAAAAGTGTTATTTAATCCAGGTTATAAACTATCTGTGTGCCAAATTTCATCCAAATCGGTTCAGTAGTTCAACAAACATCCACACATCCTCACAAACTTTCTCATTCATTTTAAAGTTGGATGTTTTTGCAATTTGGGAGCTGTATAGTAAATGAAATTATAATTTTACATTACAAGAATCGCCTGTATGAGTTATTTCTCACTCGGCTTCAAATAAGGACTGGTTATGTTTTTATTAATTTTAATGTGTGTATCGCTTCATTAACCGCGCACAGTAAATATTAATCTTAGCTTATATTATTCAGCTTTCAACTAAGTTTTACACTTACTTGAAATTGGACGTTACTTTGAACTGACTAAGATTTTTTATAGCAAAAATAATATTGTCATGTTTTCATCGCAATATCTGATGTAATGGTGATATTAAACTATCCAGAAGCTTAGTGTAAACTACTACTCCTTCAAGGATTGGTCTTGCATTAGGTATGGTTATAACGAGCCTCTGATTGTACACTGTGTAAAGCCACCATATACAGAACATTCTACTTTATGGCCTTTTAATTTAAACTTTAAAAAAATTATCGTCCAGTAAGCTGCTTTGAACAATCTTTCCATCAATAATTTTATTTGTGTCATTACAATGCTTTTTCAAAACGAAAGAACTAGAACTAGAAATGCAATAAAGGCTCCCACAAACACGTGAGACGCGACTCCATTAAAAAAAAAAAAAACTATGAACTTTGCATAGAAATTGTACCACCAAAATCTGCCTTGTTGTGTTGTCTGCGGAATCTTTTATACGGGTACGGTACGTCAATAGTAACGAAACAAGTATAACACTGGCGTGCGACCATCTGTGGTTATTCTCTTTAAGAAGCACAACATTTTATGCACGCACAAAATGCATGCACGAAATTGCACTACATTCATTCTATTTTTGGTTGCTAACATAATAATAATTCCATTATTTTTGAAAGCCCTATCGTGCCCTTTAGAAACGTTTTTCGAAAACAGTTTCCAAATTCAAGCTTCTTGAGGCTCATTGTTAAATTTCTGACGATATCCTAGTGCACAATGGGGCTTATAGACTTGTGATTCAGTCGTTCCCTTGATATCCTTCTATCTATCATACAATGCACAAACTGTATTTGTCTTAGGGGGCGTCCATTAATTACGTGAGGCATTTTTGAGAATTTTTCGACCTCCCCTCCCCCCTTGGTGATATATCGTAAAATTTTCCTCGACTCCCTCCTCACCTAATCTCACGCAAGATTGTTTAAAACTTCTATTTCGGCTGTAAACGTGTTGTATTATTGAGAAAAAAAAAAACAACAGAAAATTTTCTGAGACAAAGAATAATTTCTTAACTCAAGACTTTATTCTCTTGACTCAAGAAAATCATTTTCTTCTGCGAGAAAAATAATTACGTGATATTTGCTATTTGCCTCCCTAAGTGAGATTTCGAAAGATTTAGCTTGATCCCCTCCCCCCCTAGAACACCTCACGTAATTAATGGACGCCCCCTTAACACTGACTTGAATGTTTTGTGTCCACTGGCTTTATCAACCTGCAAAAGTTGACATACACTTCGTTTCGCCATTTAACACTGCAAGTGCTTCGGACAAGTCATAACGCATGCGCCAAATGTGGTCTTCATTTACTGCCAAAGGAAGTGCAATGTAAATAGAAAAATCATGGTTCTGGTCATGTCAACTTTTGCATTTTTTTTTTACCGATTCTTAGTTCTCTAAGTTTTTGTACTGCTTTCTCTTTGTCTGCCTAATTTCTTGAACTGTGTTTAATATCGTAACGAGTCTCGACATCATCAAAAGGCATCATATTTATTCACAATTTGTTCTTTGGACATTAGTTTTTGTTAATATTTTTTCTTTTTCTATCGTACTTGAACGGATGATGGTCTAAATAATTAATGAATTAAAATAATTGTTTGAATTATATTTCCTTAGATAACATCGCTAATGGTAGAAGTTGCATAATTTATTATATTTGTTTAATAAAATAAAAATTTATGCCTGTATCAGTGTGTTTTTGTGTAGAGATTGTATAGATTTTTCATTCAATTCTTGCTTATTTTAAGCATGGTTGAGAATTATCTCAAACTACTTTTTATGTTGCAACTCATCGCCACTTCCACAAATGTATATAATTGAAGAACTTCTTATTTTGGGCTTTATATCTTTGTAACTAAGTTGAAATCTCTCTATACACTTTATGGAAACCAAAAAATAAGTTCTTCATACATTAGCGTGGTCTGGTGGTCATTCGTTCATTAACGTTGGTGTTGCATGCATGCTTACCGCTTTTGTTCGTTGCTGGTGGACAGCCTACGAACATTCACGTGATGCGAATCTTGCGCAACGCACCGCCCTCCAATGTGGTTAGGAATAAGTCAGACAAGGTTAGTGGTGACGGCTTACTATTATGGTGAAGTATTAGGGACAAAATGATACCCCATTTTTTTAATTTAAAACGTGAAGTTTCAAAGTTTTTGGCATGTTGTATGTGCATGAGTGTGTTATTGCTTTTGGAATGCAAATATCTTAGTTACCACTTCTGAGTTCTATCTTCTCCATATTGTACTAACACGAATGCACAAAAATGTTTTCTAAAATTTACATGTGAAAGTTTAAAACCCAATTGGCGACTGAGACCATGGTAGCTGTGTCTTGGTTATCATAGTATATTGTATTAAACACTCATATATCGTATCGCGATTACGAATCACGACCAACTGTTGGCCGTGTTTGATACAATACATATTTTCTACATGTATAATTGCAATGTGAAAGATGTACCAAACCAACATTGCGTAACAATATTTATGATTTAAAGGAGTGTTCATGAAGTTTCTTGCCCGTTCTTCTCCATGGTAACTACCACGCTAAAGTGTAAAATACTGGTCCCAGCTACCATGGTCGCAGTAGTGAAAAGAGCTCTAGGTATCTTGGTATCCTGTATCTGTATATAGCTGTATCTTGTTGTAACAATAGAAGAAAGTGAGGCGTTACGACGTATTATTTTGAATATGATTTCGGTATGATTTCAGTCTACCCCGGTGGGTTCGATCCAGACTGGACAGGAAATCGTTGTCTCACCCAATCGTGACAGCCATCAACCCTTCCACAAGGTAAATTGCACTTTAATGTTTCTTTATATTTGAACACGAGCACATTCAAACAAGAAATTTCTTTGATGGCCCCAAGTTAAAAAGTTCTGATTGAATGTTGCCTGGTTCTTATTCACAAAAGAAATAAGCGAATTCGGTTGCAAGTTTAAAAAAATCACAGCAGCGTTTCGTACTATTGGGGAAAACCACAGCAGTGAAGGATAATTTTTGTGCAAAGTGAATAAAAGCAACGAGCGCAGTTGAGACGATTCCAATTTATTTATTGAAAAAATATATTACTTACCAACCATTTTTTTTTTTGTTTTGATCATGTTTTAAGCGAGTGATGAGAAAAACTCGTTCATTTTTGTCGTGTATGTATAAACTCTAAAATATACTAGAACTCGTAAAAGAAGTTACTGACTGCCATCTGAATGCTAATATTTTATTTTTAACTTTTGTTTATTTCAGTTACATTTCGATTTTTTTATCACAAGCATCGTTGCATATCTCAAAAACTTATAAATGATACTTCCCATCAGTCTTATTATGAAATCTAAAAAAAATTAAATAAAAATTGAATGGGATTCGAAATGGCGGCTGCTATTTGTTACTGGCATTGTATGCGAGCGCCACTTCTAATATCATTTTTGTAATAAAGGGATCGTTTAAAATATTCTTGTGCATCGGATTGTTGAGCAGTGCTCATGGCCCTAACTAGGGCCGTACTAAGTGTAAGAGCTATCTTTGTAAGTGAAAGAAAAAAATGGATTTACCAGTCGGGCTAACATGGCCCCTGTGCAAGTGTGCGAGGGAACACGGGGTGGTTTTAGTTAGTAGAAGTCTGACAGACCTCTCCGTCCGTCCCAAGGCGGAGGATATCATCATAATAATCATAGAAATTATTTCTGCTAACCGAGAGGGGGGTTGCCAAAATCGCCACGCTCGGCAGGTGGGTTGGCGATCGCAGTACGGTGGTAAAATACATAGAGAACGCTGCCACCCATTCACTAGTAATTTCCTTATTCGCCTCTTACGGCAACCAGCAGAGGATATCCACCCCGTTACCAAAAAAGATGCGGTAAAGTAACCCCCAAAATAAAATTTTCTTCTTTTTTTGCAAAAAGGTTATCTCAGGTTGCATGTTGTTTAAATATGATTCGCAACCGTAACAAACATGCATTAAAATTGTCAATACAACCTTCTAAGTTCAATTAATTTCTCTATAAATCTCTAAACGGTTGGTGGACACTTCCCGTGACCCAAGGGCTGGTTTTTACCTTGGCCAGAGGCTAAGCATTGCCATACAACGTGGTAATGCCGCCAGTGTCTTGGGTACATTACCAGCCGACAGCGATGCGGATGAATTTTTCGACGCTATATTTTATTTTATAAATAGTATTAGTTAATTTAGATTATAATTTTGTTGTTTTTTAATTAATTTAAATACTAAGATTTTCACAAATAAAGAATTTCACTGTTTCATGAATGTCCGTAAATACATACGAGTTACGGTCGCGAATCAAATTTGATTCAGGGCACAGCCTGACCTACGAATTGCATAAAACTAATTTGCACTTCGCGGGCTACCTTAGTACCTACAAATTGTCTCTTTTCGCATGTTAGCTCGGCAGTACAAATATCACCATCCGTCTTCCCCAAAACAATGATGACTCTGACACAGTGCGGCCTCTGATATAGCTTTTTTGTCGGTGCAGGATGATTTGTGTGATTATATGGTTGGTTTGGTTGAGGACGATGAGGCGGCGCTTATATCTGAAGAGGTTTGGTCCGCTTTCACAATCGTTTTTTTTTAATACCCGCTGCCCTTGACGCTCGCCTCAATTCTCTCCATTAAAATATTCCCCTGAAATTTTTCAGTTACCTACCTAAAGTCCTATTGTGTTAAGTGTTTGCTCTGAAAAGTATTGAGTTTGAATTGTGACCCTGTGCTGTTTTTTTCTCCATTAATTGTTTTTATTTTTATATCTTTTGTCCTCCGTAGTATGAAGTGTTAGACCCTTTTCGCGCGGACGTAAAAATACGCTACGAGATTTTTTCATGTTGAACAGAGTATTGGGAACCCAACAGAGTGCATGCTAGCGCGTCGAAAAAGACTGTTCGATTTGAATTCAACTTTCACCGCTGAGCAGTGCGTTGAAAATCCAGTGCGCAAAAAAATCCCGCCGTGTTATTTTGACGTCCGAACGAACTTGGACTTGAAAGTCATCTTTGTTCCACTGCGAAAAGGGGATGGAGTTATCCTGTTCTGAATAACCCATCTCATTCTTGCAATGTAACAATGGCTTTAACACTATTATAGTACGAACCCTGTATGTTTTTTTATTTTTTTGGTTCCCTTGTACTGTTCAATTTGTTCATTGTTGTTTTTTCCTTGATGTAATAATAATCAAAGATTGAGTTCGATCTAAATGTAGAAATAAAACTATATACGTCTTTCATTCTCCCGGCATATCATTTGCTTAGTGCTTTAGGGTTTTCATCGCTAGATTCCTTCTAACAGAACAGATTGTGTTTTCGTGTGTGTCATTCCCATTGGTTTTTTACAACGACTGTTAGCGTTGTGCCTGTCTCTTGCCCTTTTCAGGAGGTCTACTACAACCGTCTTATTAATTAAATTACTCAAATTCACACTATAGTACCGATATTGCTACGTTTACTCTATATTCTTAAGTTTCATTATGATCACAATACCAATAGTTCTCTAAATACAAAATTACATAAAAATGAATCTATTATATCGACGTTATTTTTGAATTTGTAATCAATGTATAGTGCCACCCACCCGGCTTCTGAAAATCTAATTCTGTCACTGCGCTTTCAGAAACCGGGGGCGAGTCTTTTATACATTTTTTTTCTTCTTTGAAATATTTAAATAATTATTTGATGGTATGTGGTACCAGTGTTTTGTGGTAGTCTCCTGAACTCATTCTTTGTTTATGTGTACCGTTTGAACCGAGTGATATCTCATATTTCTTTTGTCCTACCCATATACTGAACCTCGTGACTTTCCATTTGTGTTTGTTTTTGATCCCGAAGTTTGGCTAAAACCGACTGATAGCTTACAAAACAGGATATTATAGGTTTTCTTGATCAGTTTTTTTTCATATTTAATACAATTTTAATATCATTGTACCGTTCTCATTGTGTTAAACTTGGTATTTGATTAAGATATGTTTTTATTTTTGAAAAATAACACAGGCCAACATGGTTTTTTTGTTGGAAAGTGGAGGGTCATTTCCGAAGTATTTTTTTGCGTAGAATCCGAATCCTGAGTTAGAATTGGCCCATCACGTCAGGATTTTGAGATATTTGAGGTTATATACCCAAAAAATAGCTTTTTTGGCTACTTTTGAGGTTATGTACAGAAGACATAGGATTTTTGGTTTTTTTTTTTTAGTCGTATCATATAGTACTACTCTTTCTCTTCAATTAGAGAGTTGCAGAGGTCAATTACGATTTTTCTTCACCAAGTTACGCCAATTTCAAATTACGAGATATGTCCCATTAATGTCATGAGCATTTGCATTAAAAACTTTGAGACAGACGTTTTCTACTGGTTATTTTCTAAATCTTTAATATCTCGACTTCAAAATCGTAATTGATAACCTCGAACACCCCCGAATACAAATTTTTAAGAGAAAATTCCGGATTCGGATTCTACGCAAAAAATTACTTCGGAAATGATCCTCCACTTTTCCACAACTGACAGGACCCCATTATTTGCAGGCCTGTGTAAGTAGACCTGCCCTGACCTGCCCTGTGTAGAAGAAGGGAGAATGGAATAAATTATATGTTTTTAGTAACTCTGATATAAGAATGTTTTTTAAACAGATACTTGACTTCTTACATTCCTAAGATTTTTTAGTCTACATATCCCGAGAGTCCTGTTTTTTTTTTCAGCTATCCTTTGCTTCTATTGCTAGCCTATTATCTCCTATTGGTTTTCCTGGAATGCGCCGTTAGTTCCATGATCAAGGTTATCTTTCTTGTCCCCTTAAAACATTGCACCCACTGATCTACACCCAGTTCCAAAGTCAAGTATCTGTTAACAATCTAATTTGTGACTTACTCCACTTAGATTCTAAGCTCATTTTCCGCGTATTTCCCTAGATGGCAGCGTTGGCAAAGACGAAGGATTTCGGTACCGGCGGAACGGCGAACACGGGTGGTAATTGGCCTCATAGCGGGAAGGCTACGCCGCTTAACACCGGACACCTTACGCCCGCAGACAGACATGGATCTGTGCAGGTCAGATATAAAAAAAGGATTATTTTGGTTTCAATATGACGGAATTTAATGACTTTTTTGTACTTTTTTTAATCACGTAATTTGAATTAAGGTAAAGAAAGCGTGGGTAGATTTGTGGATTTTTTAATTGTATGAAGTAAAAATAACTCATATTTATAGCCATCATAGAAAAGTTACTTAGCAGTCTCATGTTCATTGGTGGAGTTCAACTCTTTACCACAATTTTATATTCTGATGTGGCGATTTCTGAATTAAATAGACAGCAACGTTTTAGACTAGCGGTGTTTCGTATCTCATGATAGAAGTAAAATTATGTTATTTGACTTATTCATCAACAAGCAGAAAAGCACAGGGCTAATCCCATATATTTTTTCGTTAAAACTTAAGTAAGTACTTTACTTATTAAAATATTTGGAACAATTTAGACGTTCGAAGTATTTCTACAGGGTGGCAGTGACCACAACGCGCAAACTGTCACCTTGAACTCGGTGAATGATTCTGAAAAAATTGACGAAATGTTCGTTAAAATATTTAGTCGTTTAATTTAAAAAAAAATGCTGTTCCATACATTTTGGGCGCGTAGGTAGGTATAGAACTTTTCTATAAAACAGCAGATTTTTATTTTGATAACCGACGAAAATTTTCCACGCTAGGGTTGTTTAGAATCATGTCCTGAATTCATGTTTACAGTTTGCGCGTCGATATGACACCCTGTAAAGTGTGTCCACCCAAGTATTCACAATTTATTTAGTACCCACTTAAATCCAATAACTGTAGGCACTTAAATAAAATACACAACCACACTATTGCATGTCTTTACTATTTTATTTTTTGCATTATTTTTTATTATTATTTTAAACGTGAATTGTGAATGTATATTGGTGTATTTATTTTTTAGCTATTGAAGAATAAACATTTTCGGTATGTGAAATTTCCCGGATCGGTTTCCACGGTCAGTTTTGAAACATATTTGCGGCAATCCTTGTGTGACTGTCTGCATGTCGCTTATAATGTGCTGAGTGAGGCCGATACAATAATTGAATATTTTCCTCTTATGGAATTTAGAAATGGGAAGAAAAACATGCACCCTAGTAACTATGCATAGAAAATAAACTTCGAAAGTCATGCGAACAAAAATCCTTAAGTGTTCCTTCCTTGAATTTGATCACAAACTTTTTGTTTTTTAAACACCCAACTATCTCTACAACCATTGCACTATTTTCTGATTAATTGAATGCCCTTTTAAAATTATAAGTGAGTTTTACCCAAGAGGAAAATATTTTACTCCATGTAGCCTGGCCAAACAGTAAAAGCTTTAAACCAAGCACTGCCAATATTCATTCATAAAGTATTGTACACGATTGAGCTTCTAATTAGGACGCTTATTTTTATTTTATTTTTCCGTGACACTGCACGCATTTCTTTGCAACCAGTAATTTTTCGTTTTCACAGATGTTTTGTTGCTTTTTTTTTTCTTGTATATATTTTGGTCACCTGGATAATGTAAGATTCTGCAGCATTCATAATTTGCTCACATTTTTGTCGGTTTGGTTCCTCGAGTCAGCCCTTTTTTCTGGATGAGAAATCATCAAATGACGTCTCCCGCTCTTGGGCGGAGCGCGAAGGCGTGTCAGACTTTTACTGACTAAACCCCACCCGTGTTCCTTAAGTTGCCCATGTGCCAGGGTCACGGTGTCTCTTTGGAACAATCTCGCGACCCTGGCAGGCATCGGTCCTGGCAGACCCCTTCAGTTCTGCTGATATCTCTTTGAGGCGCGCGTGGAACACTACGCGCCGTCGACACGGGCCTGGTCCTTACCGCAAACTCGCGCCTTTGGTGGCCGGGAGTACGCTATCGACTCCCGAGTCGGGCCCCCTTGCGCTTTGATTTCGCTCTCAAAATGACTCATTTTTTTGTATCTCCTTATTCTTTTACCGCAAACTTGCATTATCAGGCGACTGACAGCTTCTTCCTTAAATCCTTTAGAAGTCAATGTTTTATTTTTTATTACGTGTTTATTTGAAACTTACACAACCTTAAAACAATATAGTTAATAAACCATACATCCCATATTAGTTAGGACTAAATGTTAGAAAAGGGCTATTGTAGATAGGAACATGATCTATGTTGTGGGAAAGGTGTCTGTAAGATTGTAAATACATTATTTATAAATAGTATATTTAATTAATAATAACTGAATATAATTGGGTTACCAACCCGCACTGGGCTGGCGTGGTAGATTACGGCCCACTCCCTCTCACAGAGAGGAGGCCAGTGTCCCAGCAGTGGGAACGGTATAGGCTGATTATGTATGTATAATTGGATTGCAATGCATTTTAGATTTGAATGCAACACAATTATACTAAAATTATTACTTTGGATACAATAACAATAATCCCCTTAAAATATAAAAATAATTTGTGTTTTAATTAAAGTTAAGATTCCACAGGAATGTAATAGAGACTATATGGTATACCTCGTAGAATATTCTCTCAAAACAAAAAATCAAGAAGTTATGATTAAAAAACTATCTTTTTTTTTGCAACAATATAAATACTAATATGTAGTTAATACAGTTATGATAAAAAACACCAATTCAATAATAACTTATCAAGCAATTATCCATGTTACTCTCCAGGTGGTTAGTTCAACGAACGGCGAGTTAGGGGCGGACGACCCGACGGCCGGGCACAGCAACACACCGATCACACAGCCACATCACGAGGTTGACGTGGTTGACGACACCAAGTCAGTGTTCCAACTGTATGCATTCCTTTTTTATTTTATTTTTTACCTATTTTTAGTTTAACATGCTTGGTGGTTGGCATTACATCATCATCTGAAGTTGTACAAGGATCTTTTGTCGTTTTCAAAATCAGAACTCAAAGGTAATTCAAAGCCATTAATTTTAATAAGGCACATTAAGGGCAATTTTGAACGGATAAACAGACCAGTCACGTGTCATACAAAATTTGGCCCAAACTCCAAAGAGTCGGCCAGAGAAAAAAAGGGATAACCTGGTCGTAGAAGTCATTTTAGTTTTTTACTGTGGTGCCGAATCTCAAGAACAGTGGTGCCCCAGTGGTAACGACCACGACTTACGTGTAGTTCGTTGGTTTGAACCTGACAGACGCTCTATATTTTATGTAATTAATTTCATGATCACTGCTCTCAAAACGGTGAAGAAAAACACCTTGAGGAAACCGTATGTCCTAGAACCAAAAATTCGAAAACGTGTGACATCCACCAACTCGCACTGGGGGTCACCCCACGGTAGATTACGGCCCATAGGGAGGAGGCATGTGTCCCAGCAATGGACACATTATAGGCTGACTATGTATGTATGCCCCTTCTAAAAGGTAGTGTCGTATGGACAATTCTGGGCAAGAAATTCGATAGATTACTTTTTTAATACCGCTATCTTATTTGACCAACTTCACCCCGTCAAAGACATTCCCCAAAAGATCCTTGTATCACACAAATCACCAATACATTGTTGTGTCATCATGTCACTATCGTCACGGAAATATCAACGTTGTGTTGATGTCAGTCAATAATATGACAGCCTATTGTTGCCGTTGTTGCCGAACGGAACATTTTGGGGGTTCGATTCCCGAATAAATATAATATTTGTTATAACTACATATTTGATACCGGGTTTTGCAACCACGATGCAGCAAGACTTAATAGTTTGGGGCGTTATCTAAAAAACAGTATATGGCAAATTACGCCGTGAAGAAATAACGAACTTTAACGAGGTTATAGTGTGCCAACGCCAGACAATAATATTTGGAAAAGATGGCACATTTCAGCCCCTCTTCATACATTTTCATTACCATGAAACATTTCACCGTAAATGGCTCCATTAAGTGTTCATTGTTACAATCACGTCCCATTTATTGTGATCCCCACTTTCGATGTTGTAATGTTGTATTCAAATCATATTCACATCATCATATTCAGGCATCCTTGCACATTCGCTGCGAAAGAGAACTTACTAATTACCCATTCTTATGCAAATATGCTCAAGGTACTTTCAATGATAAAAACCTCGCATCCTAGAAAGAAAAGAGAAAGTACGACCTAACCGACTTATAGTTAATGGTCGTTGTTTATTTAAAGTCAAAGTAAAATCATTTATTTCAATTTGGCACATAAAGGGCACTGTTGAATTTGTTACAAGATAACATAACTGATTCTTCAGAATTTAACCTTTTCCTAAACCAAACCAAGAAACTACAATATTACACTTTTTAAAATATTTTACAACTTATGTCAGAGCTCTCTGGCTCTGAGCGTCCTTCCGCAGCGAATGTGTCCCACCATATCAGCTGGTTACCTGACAGACTCTGTAAATCGTCATGCAGGCAATCTGTGTATTCCAGATGCTGTTGTTTCTTCAAGCGCAAAAAGAAGAAGTGTGCGGCCCGGGCCGGCAAGTGACGCTCAGGCGCGTGAGCCGCCCCCGCCCGCACGCCGCCCGCAGCCCGCACGCACAGCCCGCAGCCCGCATATAGCCGCATGTCCCTCCACACCTTACACCCAGTTGCTCCCACACAACGTCTATACGTACCTGGATTATACAGCAATGTACTTACCTATATACCTAGCTGGTTAGGTCATTCGTTTCAACACCGTTTTTTGATGGTATGGAATTTAGTGACAGTTAAATTTAACTCCTAAATACGTTACGTTGAGCGCCTAAAATACGCCTAGCGTGTGCGGCCGGTACACGCTAGGCGTATTTCTTCTAACGCGGTAAGTATCACGCTAGACTAAGATAAGTTATTGAATTTTCAAGGGAAAACTTTTAAAGGCTAAATGATGAGCCATAAATTGAGATTAAGACTCGTGTTATTGATGGTTCAAAAATTATAGTGACGATGCGAAGAGAGCGATTAAAATAATCTAGAACATTCTTTGGTGATTGACATATTTTTGTTATATAGTGTAATTGTTAACAGAAGTTTTAAGGCAATAAAATGAGAGATCGTTGATGCGTTGTTATTAGTTGTAAAAGTTAATAGGTATATGTACCTGCGTCGCACTATAATTTTACCAAAATATATCGAGCAACTGGGTTTAAATGTATGAAAAGAAATATATATTGCCGATTTATTTTAACAATCGTATGCTACCCGATCCTCAATTATCAGAATTTTATTCAATATAATTTTAGATTTTGTAATTTTGAGTAATCCATAATGCTAACTCATTATACGAAGCTATCATAAGTTTTAGTTTCATTTTGACCTTACGCGTAACAAAGGCGCATAAAAATGAGTGGTTGGCAATCATATATTTGAGAATATAGTACCTATACAAAACGTTATATACCTTTATTACGTTAATTGTTAATAGATAGAGAACACTTCCATTTAGATAATGCATTGAATAACAAATATTACAATTTTCTGCTGTCACTACTATTGCATTGTACAAGAAATAGTACTCGTCAACAGAGTCAATACTAAATGCGGTCATAGAACATTACTAGGAAATGGATATTTTGAGTTAGTTCTTCTGAAACATAGATAAATCATTAACAGATGTCCAGGGTGGGGCATCCTGTTGGGCTGTCGCTGAATTTTCAATGTTGTGTTCTTTCTGTAGTTTCGAACGAAGACATTCGAGCGCCTTTCGGTCAGGTTGTTTAAAACTCATGTCAATTTAATCGTTATTGATCCACGGTTCATATTAGGTCCCAACTTGATAACACACAGTTGAAACGGGCGTTTAATATTAGCAATAAATAAGTTTTGAATTCTAAGCCATGTGCGGTTGGCAGAGTGTTTATTTTTGTGTTCCCGTCCGTAGTGAGTTACGTTTAATATTCACCAAAACTTGTAAATTGTATGTTGTCTCTCTGAGGCGTGAGATTTACTTTTACCTCATCGACATCACTTGCATTACGTTCATTGCCACTCACTCGCATCGATGATGTTCATTCCAGCACATAGTTCGAACAAATCCACAGATTTGTACATTATTAGGTCGTTCGTTCATGATTCATCGACACCCGTAGTTTAACAAATACTTACCCGAGTAGTTGTATATCGCTTTGTTCCGTCATTCATGAAGCAGTGAAATATTATTTTTGTACGTTGTTTGCGTTCATTACTATTGTGGTTGTCTTGATACTTGAGTAGTGCATAAACAGCCAATATTGTGACTTTATAATAAGTTTTGTGTGTTGATGAAGTTCGTCTTTCGTCCGCTGTGGGTTGAATGTCGCGCACTCTCGGCCTTCTGTCCCGCGCAGGTTGTGATTCTTGATTTGAGTTGATGATCAATAAGTATGTATTGATGAAGTATTAAATGTTACGGCTACGTTGCAGTGGTACTGATCGTGCAAGGAACCGGTTCGGAACCGTTAGTCTTTGAATAAAAATAATTTCTTCCTAGGTTTAATTTTTATCTATCGCTACAGCTTTTAGGGCTGTGGAACTGTTATCATCCGTCATAATAAGGCCTGAGTGGGGTTCATTCAACCTACTGCTCGTATGAGTACTTTAGATTATTACTTTATTTAGTCATTGTTTACCTAAGTTCGATTTGTATGGAAACGAATATAATAATATTTAAATTGGCTCCGTTCCTATAGTGACGCCACATCATTTCCTATCTTTATTTATATCTATTATTATAGTTTTTTAAGAGATAACCAGAAATTTATTAAAATAAGAGATAAAAATGTAAGTAACTATTTACTTTTTCAATACATGCTTTTGTGACAAACATGACCATATTGACGATTGGTTGATTCGATAAATGTTATTATTAAGTGTGCAATAATTTATATAGAAAAAAATCAATACAATAGTGTTAAAACGTAATTTGTTTCAATCGGTGTACCCCGTCGAGTCCCGAAGGAACTGGCTCTATATTCCTACAAGACTGAATGAAACATTTCACCTTGTGTACAAACACACGTGGCTCTGGGCTCATGTCAATTTGTATTGTTGCGATTCACTTTTGTTTGTTAGTCTTACGACGGACGTATATCATTTTTTGAATAGACTAATTGATACTTGTAATGGATAGTCAGTGAGAGAGTTATCGGTCTTGAGGCTGCAGCCGCGGTCGCGGCCGGCTTTCTAAAGTATTCGGGTCGGTACACACACGGGATATGTATAGTCATTTTGTTGTAGTCCCCGCCGACGGCCGGGGCTGGAAGCCGGTCCCCTGGACCGATCATACGGTGATTTATTTTTAGGAGTCGAATTGCGAGACTGAGAACTTGTAGCGCGTCACGTGGAGCCGGCAGACGATCACTTGTTAAATATTATATACGATGTCTACGTCACGACTATGTGGCCACACGACTAGGGCGGTCGCTAACATGATGGTGTATAAATTGTACAGCTTTAAAAAAAAAAAAAACATTTGTATATTTTTGCTTGGACTGGAAGCGGCAAGGTTTCGACAAGCGTGATTTGCATAGGAGTAAGATATTGTAGGTGTGATTGTTGTCAGCGCAAAGCCGCAACAATATACCGAATTGTTTTCACGTAATCGTATGTTCTGATACTACTATAGGTACATATTTTATAACAAAAGTAAGTTGTGTCTTTGCGCTGGTCACACTGACATCGTCGTAAGGTATTTTGAATTAGTCACGGATATGTAGTCATCACAAAATTGTATCCAATGCATTAGAAGTTATTCATTTGGCTAAGTACGTTTGAAGTGTTTTATAACATAAAAAAATAAATAAACATCTTGTTGTGTCGTTTTCATATTTTTTAGAAAAGTATAGTTAATGCGAATATTGTCGATATGTAAAAGGAAATTTTTAAATCAATTCTTTAAATAATGGTTTTTGATAAATTATTGTAAACAAATTGAAGTATTCTTCTCGTTAAATGGATCGTTAATACTTATCGTACAACCATTGCAGTATAATCGAGTGTAATAAACCTTTAAGTCTTAATACATGATTAATACCATAATTGTACCTAATTGTTACTTTCTATTTGCTAGATAGAATAATCAAATTAGATTGGGTATTAAAATCGAAGTGGAGATGTGTGATCTGCAGAGATGAACGAACGAGCTCTACGTGTGTGTATAGTGAATGTTATAAGTAACTAAATTGTTGAATAAACAGAGTATGTTAGTGCACACGGGGTGGGCAGTAGCCGACGACGCTTCACGTCGCCGTGTCAGTGCTGGGAGCATTGTAAATTAGGGCGTATTGGTACGTCGAGCTGTGAAGCGTGAGCCGTCGACTGCTTCTAAATTCACAACTACTATCGTGACTAAAATGTATTCGAAAATAATAAATAACTACGTTATAATGCACATTTATTTTTATTTTATCGCATTCTTCGACTTAAATTTCTGCTATGTAAAAAATAAACATAACATGATTATTTATTATGGAGGCTGCACCAAAAACGTTAGGTAGGTGTGTCAGCGACGCGAACCGAGCCGCGCGCCTTCAGCTCTCGTGGATAATCACTGTAGTTAATTTAATTTTAAAAAATTCGCTTACTAAGTAAGTCATGTTCAGTCGGCTTGTGAACGCACGAGGAAGATATATGAATTGTAGTTTATAACTTTTATGTATTATACATGCTTTTCCAACAGAATTGACTGTAAAAGTAAGTATAAAAAATAAAAATCATATTCATAGAAACAATTCTGTGTTTATTTTTCTGTAAGATGGTAAATATGGGATATGTATTCAGTTAATGTCACAAACCTTGTTCGAAATTACGAAAATATTTGTTAATTCATAATTAAATAAAGCTTATTATAAGATAATCGTTTCATTTTTTTCTGTTAACCGTTTCTATTGAATTGAAAATTTACACTTGCTCTATTTTTCTTTGTCCTCTAACATGTTGTGCTATGTAGTAACGTTCAAGCATTTTGTGTTGCTCTACCTGCTTAAAATTCTACCTTATGATATTCCAAAAAGAGCTAGCTCTCTTACGCACTCTTTACTGTTCTTTTTTTTTACTGTCCAACGGGTTGAATAGGAATGAGGGGCGAATCGGGACGTAACTTTAGAAAAGACTTCAACGTTGAAATAATATAGTTTGTTGCCAACAAGGGCACTTAATCGTTATAATACATACTAGGTTTTGCCCGCGACTTCGTCCGCGTCAAATTTTTGCTCCCGTGGCCCTTCCCGTCGCATCGAAATGCCTGTCAGTTTTCGACCATTTTTCGTTGCTGCTCCGCCCCTTTGGCTAAAGCGTGATGTTATATAGCCTTCCTCAATAAATAGGCTACTCAACACAAAAAGAATTTTGCAATTCGGACCAGTAGTTCTTGAGATTAGCGAGTTCAATCAAACAAACATCAAACAAACTCTTCAGCTTTATAATATTAGTATAGACTAAACACATTAGTCTTTTTTGGCAGCAAACGAAGTATATTATTTCAAAGTTAAAATCCATTTTAAGGTTTCGTTCCTCATTTATTCATTCCTTGTGTAGGTAGATAATTGTTAACTGGTCGCAGTTACGTCCTGGAGGTCGCCGCCAGAAAACGTGTCCGTTTCGACTGCTCGGCCAGTGTCATAGAAGAAAAACGACTACGTCTACATTACGAAGGAATTTGTAAAACACTAACAGTGAAAGTCGCAACTTCGTAGAAACAATATTCAGAAAGTTATAAAGGTTTAACCATAGTCGCGCGGACGGCACATGGAGAACCGCTCTAAGTTGCATTATAGGTTTTAAGTTTTGTAGGCCGTGAAGTTTAAAAATCCTGCCACAATTTTATTACGTCTGCTGGTACGTGGTCTTATGCCACGGCTACATAGTCGCGATAACGCGAACTACACTTCGCGGGCTCTTTGTTACACACAGCGAGACGATATATTTTGACCTTGGCTTTGATCCTTGTCAATGGCTTAAAGTAGAAATTGTATGAATATACAGAGTTGGCTCGCGCATGCTTGCGGCTTGGATGTTGTTCATTTTCTACTTAAGGTTTTAGGTAATACTGTCCTATTTTCAATGGAGCCTGTAAATTGCACTGGCATTTTTTCCGTTCTGTTTGAATTAACACTAAGGTTGCCGCTCTGAATCCAGGCTTTTTTTTAAAATTCTCTAAACTAAAAATTACTCAAATTTGGTTTATTCCTGTCAAACGACGATTCCTATTCTGAAATAGACTAAAGTGACAACTTAACTATATTTTAGTTTGACAGCACTAATGCACTGAATTATTAGTTTAGTGAAAATGACAATTTTGCTATTCTGAGTTTGCCGGTTTTCACCAAAAATGTTGACTATAATAATTTATTTTAACTAAATCTGACTATTTTTAATCGCAATTTAAAAGGTGTGGAATAAAACTAGTGGTCATGAACAAAAATTCACACTAATGCTTCGCCTTCACGTGCAAAAACAGTACTGTATTTTTTTTCTTTTGCTATATCTCGAAAATAGCGTGTCCTATCGCAAAAATAATGAAATTTTCGACCCCCTTTATTAAACCGCTGCACATATAAATCTCAACACGCTGGTAATATTATTTTTTTTCAAACAAAAAATTAAAAATTCCATATAAAACACGTCCAGGCTGCCCCCTTGCGCGCGCCTTCGTCTCTCAACAAGTACATTGCGTAGCGCTCACAAGTACCACGATGCGAAGCCAAAAGAAAAAAAAAATACCACGTTGCAGTCGCGATTGTCAAATTTGATTTGTCGTACCAAAATAATTTTTAAATTTAGAGATTTTTTCTTGCAGAATAGCGTTACAATTCTCATAGCCAAAAGTTCGGTGTACAACAGAATCGGCACCAATATCTGTACTAATAAACTAGCAGCACGCCGTCTCGCAACCCATGCTCATCAAAAACCAGTAGTCTTCCTTATCTGGTTGAATTCTGAAGTTCAGTAGGTAAACAATTAAAAAACGAATATTCTTACATAGTTTATTCGAACCAGCATTCTCATTGTAGTCCATTTTGTTTAAATTCTTATATGGTAAGTAGGTAAAACGAGCTATAACTAATGCAAATGAAGTACTTAAAATCAAATTCTAGCTAAAACTGATAACCGAAGTCAGTTACTAATATAATTGCACCAAGTCGTAACAGAGAAAATGCTTAGTAAATAACTTATAATCAAGTCCTACAGTATGATTCGTAAATAAAAATATATCTTGATTTAATAATATATTAATTTTGATTTTCTCAAATAAATATTCAACAACTTTCACTCCCAGAAACGTGACATTTTACCGTACTTTACGTTTGAATAATACTTAAAACTAAATAAAATCATTCATAGCGTTCTCACTAACATAAACGTAATTATTATGTATAAACTAGAGGCTAATTCCAAGGGTAGTGTAGCGTGACTCCAAACATTTGAGTCCGCAAATCACGATCAAAAGTCGAAACAAACACACAGTCCTATTCCGTGCCAACTACTCGCAAGGAATAATTTCATTGAAACTATATAATAGTAAAAAATACATTCTGTGTAAAATAATAGTAAAATAGTTATCTGAAAGGAAACAACAAGGAATTATAAAGGAATAAGTAAATATAGAATCTGTGCTAAACTAGAACTCATTTAGGGTGCCGTTGACTACGAAGCTCTTGACTTCAGTGGTATTCCTGGAGTCATAGTCTGAGATCTCCTCAATGACTAAGTCGTCGGTCTTCACGGGTATGGGGGGTAGTAGATCGAGTAGTTCTCCGAGTTTTCGGCCGGTAGATATCAGTGTGTTGGTGAGGAAGCCTTTGTCGTTGATGTTCATGTCGCTGTCGTCTTCTGTTTTGAACTTTTTGTAGAAGTGTTCGTAGTTCTCCTCTTTGACGACAGGCGGCATGTACGCGCCGTCGTTGTAGTCCAGCTCGTGCTTTTTCATGCGCTTCTTGAGGTTGGGGGGCCAGTCTTCATCGATAGGCAGGTCCACGTACCCGCCGGCGAGCACCTTGTGCGTCTCCGTGCTCTTCACGACCTGGTAGTCATGGTCGGAGTGTGGGCGGTTGAACGTGATGAGCTCATCCATGTTGAACTCCCCATCGTCTATTACCGTCTCGTCGAGCGCTATTTCTGTAGAAAAAAAAAAAAACAGAAACGTTTAGAAACTTTTTCAACAAAGTGAAAAGAAATCAGTAACACGATTATTCAATACAAGAAGTTGAATCAATTTTTTGCTATTTAACTTTCAAAAGTGCATAGTGTTGCATAAACGTTTCATTTAAACCCAAAAGTAGTGCAGCCGATTATACATGGATTTCGAAACGATGTAATGAGAAAGTTGATTCGTGAATTCGACCATAACGAACATCAAAATTTACGTAAAATGAATCGAAGATCAAAATGTTGTATAACTTGTACATTGTAATAAATAGTTGTCATGCACGGAAAAATAGTACTTTTGAGTCGCACGAAATGTAGTATCGTAGTTTGACCTTAGTCACGATTACGATATATTTTATTCTGTTATCTATATGGCATAGAAAGCGATAATTTGTTATCTTTCGGTCGCGGTCCAATTATAAAAACAAGGTGCACAATTTCTTTTAATAGAACGAAGCATATTATTTGCTGACGGACTGGCCGTCAAAACGTGAACTATTTTTAGTTTATAGGTTATCTAATTTTGCATGTTCTTAAATACTATTTGTAGTTGTTAAATTGTGTGTTATACAATTTGACCTGCTAATGAGATAAGATCATTGCGTATTGAGTTCAGTAGTAAAAAATTGAATACATACTTATTATGTAATCAAAATGAATGAGCTATCTCTACTTCTTAATAAAGTTCATGAACGCTTGTGCCCCTATCTCTCGGGTAGTCCGCAAATACTGGGTTTTTTGATACGGTTTCACGTTTTATAAACGTGTTTTGGAACTAACGAATACACTTCACTTATATTTGGGTTAAAAATTTAATTGGGATGATAAATTATTCATATTCATAACTGAAAAATTTGGTTAACAATTCAAGAAATGGCTGTCATTTTCTCCAGACCTTTATTACAGCATTATTGGGTACTAATTATATCATTTAGATATGAGATAAAGTATTACTACTGCCTCTACGAGACTGTCCCTAAAAAAATACACAACAATGCACCCTTCATTAGTTTACACCGGTGACAATGAATTGAACTCATTGTACAGCCAAGAAAAATAATTATCATATACAGGATCAGTTTTTATCCAGTGCGCAAACTGTAACCATGAATTCAGCATATCATTCTAGACCCCCCAGCGAAGACAATTCTCGTCGGTTATACAAAAAAAAATTGCTGTTCCATACATTTTGACCCAGTAGATATTGCATTTTTCTATGAAACAGCCGATATTTTTTTTGTAAAACCAACGAAAAATTTCTGCGCAAGGGGGTCTAGAATGATATGCTGAATTCATGGTTACAATTTACGCACTTACCCTGTATATTAACACCCTACTACAATTTGCCGTGATACAGCCATTGCATAAAACTGTCAAAGAAGGACAGTAGTGATTTGATATACGCAACGGTAGCTGTCGCTGGAAGGGTTAAATAAAGTTATTAATTTGGTTAAGATGAAAGCGCGGTTAGCCGGGGAAATTAAACTTTCATATGTTGTTTGTTGATCTAGATGTTTCACGACCATTTGATTTGGGCACGAGCTTGGTACTTTCAGCAGCGTCCACCGACTCTTACCCTATTGAATTACTATTTCATGAAATCATTACATTTGAGGCCAATTCCAATCCCTTTAGGATTGAAACTGACCTGCAAATCGCAAAACATGTTGGTAAATTTGAATACCGGGCTACCTTACCTCCGATTTTACTATGACATGAACTATTCTAAAAACACAGAATGAACTATTATACAAAAAACAGTACTTACTATTGGAAGCTGAGAGCAGCGCTCTAGTGACAGCGGGCGAGTTAGCCGGCGTATCTGAGGCGCGAGGCCTCATCTCCTCGCGCATGGACGGGAGCGCCACCAGTGCGACTGATAGCAGCAGGACCAGCAGGCAGGTGGCGGGCTGCGCTGACTTGTTTGTGGAGCCGCCTGTAACTCCTGTTAGGACGTTCTGTAAAGAAGGATAAAAAAGGTTATTTTAGGACTACAGAGGTTTCATAATTACATGGAAGTATACATAGAATACGTCGCATACAGTGTGCGCTTCTAATTATATGAGAGCACATCATTTACTTGTAATCTAGGTACAGAATAAAAAAGGTTATTTTGGAATTTGGTTCATTAATGCACGGCGCTAATTTCATGTTGTATACTATTCCTACTTTACTTTCACCATATTTTATCCAATTATATAATTATGTTATTTACTGAATTCTGTGATTGTATGTGTGATGCAAACTGTTAGTATAAGTTGGTTATTAATAATAAATAAATACTTAGAATGAAACCCGCACTTAAGCTTTTCTGTGACTGAACTAGTGAAAAATGGACAGCTTACATAAGTCACAGAAAAGCGTGAAGTATCAATCTACAAATAATATGTTCAGGTAGATCGATAGAATATTTTGTAAGTACACCAAACGGAAGAAAAGAAAACACAAACATTATAAAATTAGTCCAGGGTTAGCTCTCATAAAAACTCAACAACCCAACCCTAACAGTCCTGAAATCTCTATTATAACAGTTTTTTTATCACATGAAACGACACACGCTTTACTTGTGATTACCAAGTGTACAAACAAACTGTGAATGTGTGCGTAAGCGCAGGAACTCTGCGTACCATCCGGGACAATGGAGAAGTCGGAATTGAGTATTTACGTGTTGACGCTACTCGTCTTCACGCACACATTTACACGGGTCGTTACGAATACTATTTTTTTTATCAATATATCTGACCGAGTGACCATCCAAGCAAAAAAGCATCGCTGCTATAGGATAGGATAATGAGTTAATAAGAAGTAATGATATCTACTAGACTACATAACGGAGAGAGCAGTCATTGAACTATCGAAGATAATAAATTGTGATAGGAAGAAGCTATAAAAAATATTGAAGGCGAATGTTAGTCATCATGGCCACTTAGCACTATAGTACAAAGTTTGGAAGTTTCGAACGGTCAATGATACTGTTAAGCGGTATATTATAAATAATGTACCACACAAACAAAAATGTTAGATTTTAAAGTGTCCGTATGATTTATATCTCGTCGAATGTCTTAATTAGAGACACAATAGAAAGACAATTGCTTATGTCGCACTGTGTAACATAAGACATTCGAGAGGATATAATAAAAAAACCTACGTAGTCTCCCCAATTATGTTGGGGTCGACTTCCAGTCTAACAAGATGCTGCTGAATACCAGTATTTTATATGGAGCGAATGCCTATTGGACCTCCAAAATCCAGATACTGTGTTTTACTCCCTGGGTAAGACTGGTTGTGACACTTTGGACGATCCGTATCAAAGATACACGTATGACAGTCGTAGCTTGCTTTCCGAGGCACGGAGGAGTCTTTGTATGTCAAGATGGTCTCCCATCCGCAGACCGTCCCCGGCAAGCGAAGTTTAACCTGATCGATCGACCAGGGCGGCTGCTTTTACTTAGCCACAAGCTCCACAGATTATAATAATGGATATCTATAGAATAACTTATAAGAGGAATTATCTTACCTATTTCATCTGTGGTTATTCATAGGATAATTAGAACAATATTCTTAGGAAGTTGGGAATTATCAAAGATACAAATAATCAGTGTTTCAAAAAGAGTAACACAGAAATATCGATATAATTATGCGATTTTGTCGTATAAACGAAGCTCCGTACTTAATGATACATGATTTCATTTCTCTAAGTAGGTTTGTACGAATACTTTTACACGTCAATCATATTTTAGAAACTAGATGAGGTCGGCGTTTCTTACCTGACTACTCTGAGAAGAAAGGCCGAAACAAATTCAGAGGGCATAGTCTCTTTTAAAGTCCAGACATAATCTTGGTCATATCATGTAGATTGATGTCTGAAATGGTCTTTTGAAGAAAGAAACGCACAGATTGAGTGGACCTGTCCGGTCAGTGCACACATTTGTCAGTAATGGTGCAATGATTCTCTCATACACCGAGCCATTCAGTATCAATATTTCTATCGTTAGTAGAACAAGATCATGATTGCGGGCAATTGGCTATTAATAGTCAACTACTGATAAGTAGTTCAATAATGAGTATACACTGTGAAATAGTATCTGACCTACATATAAAAATGTAAACCAATTAGCTCATTTATTAATAACTATTGTTAGTTATAAATTTCATTTCATTGTTGGACATCGATGAACAAAATGTCATCATGAATTCTGCACATGATTCTAGCTAGACCCCATGCTTATTTATGTGGCGTACACGGTCTAAATGTAATATCGATACTATTTTCGTGTGTGTCTGAGTTAGTCATCCTCCTTACAGTTCTAACCTGGCACCTTGAGACATTTATTTATTTCCAAAAATAAAAGATAACATTAGAGGAATTCGTTTTGTGAACCCTGAAGGGCCTGCGTTTGTAATGGCGTGAAAGAGATCTCTAAAGAAGAGTGGGTTAAGGAGACTACTTCGAAAAGCAATCAAAATATTAACAGTCTTCTAATAATTCCGTTTTTATTTTCTAAAAACTTTCAGTGTGACCCACGTGTTATCGTATTGAGCTGCATTCTGCATTCAAGTGTAAATGTATGGAACAGAGAATTTTAGAAACCGACGATAATATCAAAGCATGCGGGTTCAGAAACATGTAATTCATGGTAACAAGTCGCGCGTCGATACCTTGCCACCCTGTATAAAATAGTGTGGCATACGTAAAGGCTCTCGCTGACAGGCGCGACGCGACTATGTTGAAACAATTTCTATGAAAACTTATTAGAAATTGTTCCACCGAACTCGCGTCGCGCCTGTGAGCCTTAAGTCTGGCGAATGTTGGGCAATTGACCCCACACTTTATTGCTCTGTTGTGTGGCCAATATTGTGCGGCAATAAAATATTTAAGATTGAGTTTGATTATCTCATATTTAAACTCAAACTAAAATATTTAATTGCACTCATGCGGTAAAAATATGTGACATTCGAGGGATCTAGTAACTGACAAGAATTCTGTAATGGCATAGCAATTTATAAATCATTGAAATGTAAATGACTTACATTCAGATGAATAAAGAGAAAGTATCTAAGTAATATAGTTCTAAATATGTGTAGTCAATTGATATTATCATAGGTATTTTGCTTTCGAAATAAGCTACCCTCAAGTTCACGACTTTTTGTGCGGATACGAGAAGCTCAAACACTATTTGGAGACGAATACTATAATACCTAAATACTATATGTACTAGCGTGAGATTATAAATGTATGCATTTTAAACGAATAATAATGCCAAGATGATTTTTATTACCACTGCAATTAAAGTGAAATTAGCAACATAAATAAAAGTCGACATTACATTATAAACCAGTTTAAACTGACCTCAAAGGTCTACTGTATTTCATTGTACCAACATTTTACTTGTCATATAGATTGACAAATGACATTCATAGCATAGAACTTTCGTCGAACTAGTTATGCAATTGAAATAGTAATCGGTCAATGAGATATGGGATTAAAAATGGCGGTGCGACTATTGTTATCGATATTTGCCTCTCACTCGCACACATGATCTGAGAGTGAAAGGTGAATATTGGCCATTTCTAATTCAATTGTTAAGCAAATGTGTGTAATGACATTTGCGTTTGGCTATTGCATGAAGTTCGCAATAATTATACGTTTGGATTTCGCTACGTTCTCTTTACTAAAATTCAGATATCTACAGCATATATTTTTTTCTCTACTTGCAGACCAATTACGGATTTATTTTATAACAGACACATTGTAAATTCCCGTAATAAATAACCACACCCAAGTGGCCAGATTATTACAAGACACGGAAATTCTGAGGTTATCCTCGTGAACTACTATAGCGTCAACTTTTCGACATGGTCAGTAAAAAAATGCTCCATTTCTTGGCGAGAAACCTACAGACTTTGCTTGACCTAACCAAATTTTATAAAACAAAGTCGCCATACAATGGATTACCACTGTTTGTCTCTGCATCACCCAAAGGTTGACTGGTAGAAAATGCCTATGGCATTAAATCAGCCTCTGTACAATTGTGTGCTTAAGGAATTAAATAAGTAAATGGATATTGAAGATGTATTCACTATCATTAAGAGCATTTATTCCGAAAGGTATACGTGTCATCATCATATCCCTAGCGTTTTCCCAACTATAAGAAGATTGAAGTCAGCTTCTAGTCTAACCGCATGCAGCTCATCATCATCATCATCATTTCAGCCGTAAGACGTCCACTGCTGGACTTGGGCCTCCCCTAATTTGGGGGGCTTTGCCATAATCGCCACGCTTGGCAGGCTGGTTGGCGATCGCACTATGGTGGTAAAATGCATAGAGAACGCTGCTGCCCATTCTCTAGTAAGTCCCTTAGTCGCCTTTTACGACACCCACGGGAAGAAATGGGGTGGTGTTATTCTTTACGTCCGGCACCACACGGTACATGCAGCTGAATACCAATATTTACATGAAGCGAAGGTTTATGTGTATAAAACATTAATAGCTAACCAAGATATAGCGGAAAAAATCTCGATTATTTGACATGTCGTCTAATCAGTACACATTGGTATAAGTTGTTGTTGGGTTTTTCCTTTTAGAATTTCTGAGAAGCAGCCCGGAGTTTCGAAATTAGCGGTGTGCAAGCCGCATGTCTCACTGCCTGATCCCTCTCTACGAGTGTCGAATTGCTGTCCCATCGAACTGCGAGAGTGCACCTGAGTTACTATATAACATCAAGCCTTGTTTCCCGGAAGGGTTGGGCAGAGGTGTACTTATAGCACACTCATATTTCGTCATTTAAGTCCCATGTAATAGGGGTCGAGCCTATTGCCATCAACTGGGTACAAACACAGATTTCGGGCGCTATAATATCTCCTACGTTGATGGCTAGTCTCTGCTGATTGGCATGGCCGAAATGCGGTCTCATCATTAGCCTACATTAATTGTCCTCTCCAATTGCATGTCATTCAGCTCGATTCTCGGCAACTCTTATCCAGAAATTCGACCTCTTATTACTTTGCTATCATGCGAAGCAGGGCCGGCTACTCTATAAAGTCAAATAATATCTATAAATAACAACATTTACCTGTAATCTCTTCAGTTGAGCAGTCAGAGACTGGTTCTGTGATTGCAGAATCTTTATCCTCCTTATAAGAGTTTGGTTGTCCGCTGTGCACTGTTTTACTCTGAAACAATGGATTAAATTGTGTTATTTCCTTAAGCGTCAAAGGTAAATGACGAGTAACAAGGTAAACAACGATTTTATAGTACTTGAATGTACTATAATATTGTTCATAGTTGTCTTACCCAACGATTACGTCCATAATCAAGTTATGATTTATGTTTTCTAAAATTCTTTTATACCTAAGACTTGTCAAGAAAATGTCGTGTATATTTCAGTGAAATTCGGTTACTATTTAATTCTCCTTCATGACAAATTTAGTCTTTAAAATTGTTTTCGGTGTAGAATACATGTTTCACGCCTTGGTGCAAAACGTAAGATTGTATGTAGACTATTGCTCTCTTACTTTGTTGCTATTAAAACGACAAGGATAGGTATAACTCTTAAAGCGTTTATAAGAAAGACCGTTTGCCGTGACGTAAAAATATCTTCAATACTCGGTGTCGAACCGACCATTGACAATCTAATATAGTGCATTCCAGCGCGTCGAAAAAACACATTAATCGACTTTCAACTCTAGGGCGCTAAGGAGTGCGTTCAAGATCTATTGCACGAAAAAATTCCGTCGCGATATTTTTACGTCTGTACGAATGTGGACTTCATGTCAAGTTTGTATTTATACGGGGTTTTATTGTTACAAATGCGGGATTAGAATTACTGTCGTCTCATTTTATTGCTATCAAAATGACAAGGACAGGATAAAGAGTATTCGTAATAAGTCTATAATGTTACTTTTTTATTTACATGGGGATTCGTTGTTGCTAGGTAAATACATAATTCAACTATAGACAGACATATTGTAATATTCAGTAACGTATTGTAAATTTTCCATCTGAATAATCAACTTTATTATTGAGAATGTATTTGTCTCAAGGACATCATTTTGCAATACTGTTGAATGTTCGTTGCTGGCAGCCCAAAAGACCTTTTAAATACTTTAGGTATCTGGTAACTACCGCTTTCCGTGTAGCACAGTTGCATGATTTTTCGCAATTTTCTCTTACAGCCTTCGCCAGGTATTGCATGCCGTACATTCCTTCACAGCAATGAAAATTGATTCGATATTTTTTTATTAAGATATCTGTATCTTCCACGGACATCTTAGTAAAAAACATATTTATGACCAATTATAAATAGACCTTCAAATTATATCTAATCTAATCAGGTGAATTAGTAATGGTTTTGTCTTGTAGACTACTAGAAAAGATACCGATAACTACCGAAAACAAATATGTTTAGTTGAATTGCGCGATTTTGGTAAACAATCTATGTTTTATTTAATTAATATCACCACACAGATATGGAATATTCTAATTTAAAAGTGAATGTGTTTCAGGATTAGAAATAATTTAATTTGAAATTGTTATTTTTCTTCGCCTTACCTAAGATTAAGCATTTTTTTATTTGTTTATTTATTTTATTATTTATGTACTTACACACAGTAAAATACAGAGTGATAAGGCACAATAATAGATTTGAGTACCAAGGTACTACTTTTTCTTAAGAAATTTCTTCCAGCAGACTTGCGAAAGGATATTAAAACATAATAATTTTATATTTAATTCAATTCTCTTTCATTGAAAAACTAACTGAAGTAACTAAGCCCGAGCCCTGACCAACCATCGATATGAGCGAGAAAATAATAATAAGTGATGCAATGTTAATTATAATTTCTTAACTTAGAACTAAACATTACGCGTGTATTCTTCGAAGGACTAACCAGAGGTGCTCCTTTAGCACATCCACATTTCCCTAGTTATGTTAAGACCCATGAAATTGGGTGCGAGCCTATCTACAACAAAATGGAACTCCTGCATTTAGTTAAAATAACTAAATCAATAATTACCTGTCCTCAAGCCCGTCAACATATTCCTTCTTCCTCTTACGGGAATCTTGCGCTGAGATCTTATTTCTGATTTTGCGACGGATCCTCTTCAATTCTCTCTCTTCGTGCTTAGTAAGAGGATAGCTGGTGGGTAGTGTGATGCCTTCCTTCGCCAACAGTCGCCTTTCCTCGGCTGTTAGAACGAGACGAGGATAGCCGTTCTTGCCGTCAGGAACCACGTCTTTATGATCGTCATCGTC
Organism: Aporophyla nigra; assembly: GCA_947507805.1. Taxonomy (NCBI): domain Eukaryota; kingdom Metazoa; phylum Arthropoda; class Insecta; order Lepidoptera; family Noctuidae; genus Aporophyla; species Aporophyla nigra. The sequence goes on along the minus strand of OX382308.1, from coordinate 8,594,313 downwards.
ATCACTGCGTTCGCTGCCTGAGTCATCTGTATGGGGGGGATAAAGTTACGTTTTTATCCTGTTGGGATATAGAGTTAAATAGCGGACACTTATACAGGGTGTCCCAAAAGGTTACGTAGCTGGGAAGGGGGGTGATAGGGGTGGTCACAAGGGTCACCAGAAAAATAAAAATAAATCCCGTTTGGGTATTTAAAAAAATAAATGGCATTTTTTTAAACTATATTACTGTATTAAAAAAAATGTTATTATGTAATCGTCAATAACCCTTTATCAAATTGAAATAAAAAAAAAACAATACATATCTAACCAAGATTTTAAAGAAAATTAAGTTTTTGTCCAGTCAAGGACTTAGTAATTACGATTTCACTCAACTTCCTCCAAGTGAACTGAAAAAAAAAAGTTATTTTTTTATTTTTCTGGTGACCCTTGTGACCACCCCTATCACCCCCCTTCCCAGCTACGTAACGTTTTGGGACACCCTGTATATTAAAACTGTTAAACAAGGCCGTTCTAACAGGATACTCTTATATTAATTTGTACGTCGAAGTATAATCCCATAATAAAGATGTATATTGGTTGGAATTATTCATACAAGGCGATGCTACTGCCATTTACTATGTTGTAAAAAAAAAGAAATAAAAACAGTAATTTCCAGCAAAGAGGTTTTATGTGATTGAGGTCTAAACAATGTAATTTCATGAATGGACCTTAATTGGAAATAGCCTTGGCCTCATTTCAAAGTTACGTTTGTCAATACCTTTGACGAATAATCGTTCAAGTTATTGAATAAACTACAGTTTAATAGTTCTAACTTTCGTTTGAGACACATTTGATCGTTATTTTCGTACGACAGCATTAAAGAAAGTAAATATTTAACGAGTCCAATGACCAGGCCAACCGGTTGGCGACGTTATGTCACCAAGTCCGTACAATTGCTACCAATCAACCACAACGAGGTGACCGAAAATTTACTGAACAATAAAATGAACGATATTTAGTCGCAATTTCGTTTGCGACATCTTCACAAATGATTCTGAATTTCAGAGAAGGCAATGTTATGCAACTGTTGATAAATGATAATTTAGACAGACTTTCTAAATGAAATATGCTACCACATCATCATTACAGCCGGAAGACGACTACTGCTGCATAAAGGCCTCCCCCAATTTGGGGGGTTTGCTATAATCGTCACGCTTGGCAGGCGGGTTGGCGATCGCAGTATGGTGGTGAAATGCATAGAGAATGCTGCTACCCATTCTTTAGTAAATCCTTTAGTCGCCTCTTACGACACCCACGGGAAGAATTGTGATGGTGTTATTCTTTATGTCCGGTACCACACGGAACCACATACACAATCTCAATTTTTTCATGTGTATAGGCAGAAGCTGTGGAATGCCGTACATGGTAAATACGACAATTTTAAACAAATTATGGCTTGTTTAAAATAACGGAACAGCGCTTTTTCAACTCAACACATTCATCGGATTCTTTGATACTACTTGATTTTTCTTTAATACTACAACATCATTAATCGGCGTTCGTAATAAAAACGCCGCGGTATTTCTTCGCGTGCTTGATTTTCACCTCTCTGTGTTGGAACGAGCATTGAGAATCCCACAGACTGCATCTCAGCGCGTCGAAAATAGAACACTGTCTTTTATTATTAATTTCAACTTTCGGCGCTAAGCAGTACGTTCAAGATCCAATGTGCGAAAAAATCCTGCCACGATTATATTACTTGACTTAAAAATGTTTCACTTCTACCATCGTTAAGGTGGTCCTTCTAATCTTTAAAAGTACAATAAGATATGTTCCGTGTGGTGTCGGACGTAAAGAATCCAATTTCTGATGTGAGTTTCGTATAAGGCGACTGAGGGAATTACTAGAGAATGGGCAGCAGCGTTCTCTATACTGCGCTGGCCAACCCGCCTGCCAAGTGTGGCGATTATGGCAAATTCCAAATTGGAGAAGGCATATGTCTAGCAGTGGACGTCTTTCGACTGAAATGAATGAAGATATAATTAGTAAAATGCTGCTGCTCACCGTTATTTCCGCTGTTATCGTAATCATAGTCCCTAGCTTCCACCTTCAAATCATGCAACTTGCTCTGAGACAGCAGGTTCGCGGCAGCAAGCTTAATGTTTGAAGCATTCTTCAAATCCGCCGCGTTGATGATCTTTATCGATTTGAGATCTTTCATGTCTTTTATCGTAACTGGAAGGAGGATGGACCGAGGGTTGCCAGCCATGGGGGCTACGCGGATCACTCGTCTTTGTGGAGCGACGCTTTCAACCGGCTTAGAATAAACCTTGGTTTGTGGGTTCAAAACTTGTATATTTGCCACTTTGACGGGTTTCTGGGGCTGTGCCTTTACAACCAGCTGCGGTTTCGGGGTGCTACTTGTAGTTGCTGGAATCCTGATTGTGGGCTTCTGGACTTTTGGTTGCACAGCCACCTGTGACGTATGTGATTGACGCCGCTTTCTGTTGCCTTTACCTAGGAAGACATTTTATTGTTATTGTTTATGAAAAGCCAGCAACTTCGTCCGTATGGCCAAAATTTTCGCACGGGACCATACCACCGCTATAAAAAGTATCCTATAGGTATGTTAATCCAGGTTATAAACTATCTGTGTGTCAAATTTTATCCAAACGCGTTCCTCGTGATTGAGTAACAAACATTTATAAATATTAGGATATGTATTTAATTATAATAAGTTATGTCAGTATCATTAGTCCTTATTGCATCAGTCATATGAATCAATGCGGTCTGGACATAAAGTGCGCAAATAGAGAGCAATGACCATTGTCTCCTACGTATTACAAATATCAATGGAATTCGAATTCAATAATTTGTCTATTATAAATACGAGTATGATACAATTACGAAAAATTATTCGTGACAATAATATATTGACTCAAGTGTAGTATTGAAAACGGTGAGGACAAAAGTAACCAAATATTAATGTCTGAAGGTCGCAGTTGAAATATGATAAACGAAAAACAGATAATGTAGGTAATAGGTATATTTAATACTGAAAAATAATGTAATACGTCTGATGTAAAGTCTTAGATAAGCGTGCCTAGTTTTTGTATAATGGACTTGTTATCACGAGAAGTGGCGGGGCCACGTGTTATTGAATATTTACATAAGTCGAGCTCACTTCATACGGAGTATATCTGCGTAATAAACTGGTATTTACGCTGGGTATTTTTTTTCGTAAGCAATTCGAGTATTATTTGCTATAATTCATACAAAAGTAAGTATCATTTGGGAAGTTTTTTTTTACAAGATGGTCTTAAGTATATTTCCGACTGCAATATGACATTTATTACTTTTTACCGACATGCAGCACGTATTAACAATTTAACATCCTACATTGGCTACGGCGACTGAAGGCTTTTATAAATTCTTTCAGTAAGTGTTCACGTGTTGCTAACCGTGAATACCATTTATAAAGCGTACAAATATTTAATACGGCGTTTATTTTAACGTTTCTGAAACAACGCACAATGTCACCCGTCAAATAAAATTATACTGTTATTTTAGGACTAATTAGAGGCCCTTAAAAATGTATGAACAAAAAACCTTCAAAGGTCTTTTTAACGTGGTTTTTTATAATATCTAATACATACTTTTTATTTTACCAGCAGCAGAATAAACCATAGTAACATTTACACATTCCTAACTGTAAAAAACCTGTATTTACAGATCACAAAAAATTGTTGTTTTGTGAATGTTATGTTCAGAAGAAAAAAAGAAACTCACCAGGGCTTTGGAATGTATTTTTGTTAAGGAATCCGGGGACAACATTCTGCTCAAAGTTCAACATGTCAAAGGTATCGTCCACGACTTCGCTCGAAGAGTTGGAGCCATCACTGTGGTCCTGGATGATGACATCCTGCACGTTGCCGGGGCTGGTTGGCTCCAGACCCACAGGTGAAGCCTCTTCATCGCAAGAGTTCTGTATCAGGAATGGGGAAAGTTGCTGCTCGAAGTCGCTGTAAAGAAAGATGAGAATTAGCTGCGTATTGTTAGAGACTTATTTTCTTAATGGGCCAAAAAGTGGCTGATTGTCAGCAGCGTGCATTTCAGGTAGGCACAAGGTCGCCTGTTCTTGTCTAGGCAGACAAACGCGGGTTTCTTTTAGGTATGATAATTTAGTAAGTTTCTTGATAATTTCGGAACACACATTAAAATATAATTTAAATTTTTAAATTATATTTTTAAATAAATATCTTAGGACAACCAACACACTGTTATCTGATCCCAAACTAGGCAGAGCCTGTACTATGGTAACCAGACAACTGATAAATATACTTATATATTTCTAAATACATACATATTATACATAATTGACAGACTTATGGTAATTTTTCGAGGTAGGCACTGCTTATATGCCTATATGCAATGCAAGTCACTGCTGATTGTCTACCTGATGGGAAGTGGATAATGCGATTCCAATATTCACTGGAGTTTCCCAATAGTCTCTCCTAAATACAGATTACTCAGTGATTTAGCTAGGAGAGCAGCGATTCATCCAAGAATTCGTTGTACCATGTACCTTACTAATAATGCTTACTTTTTAAGTCCCTTATGTACTACAAAACCTTTGTGTACTTAAATAAATATATTAAATATAATTATTTTTTTTGTTGGAAGTGTCTCATGCCCTTCAAATCAATGCTGTGTTCCAATTTTAAAGTTAAATGGGACCCTTTGCACGCTACAGGAGTTGATGGACGCTTCTGAAAGTGCTAAGCTCGTAGCTAAATTCTGGGGTGACTATATTTAGTTTGCTATCGACACGGTTAGAAGAAGACCCTTTGAAACCGGAACACAGGTGCCGTTTTATTTAAGGGACGAGCCTTTAACCGCTACTGCGGCAAACTGTTACCAAGGCTTAAAAATAACATTAATTTCACGTTACTACTTATAGGAAAACTACGTTATCGCTCACACTAATTTAATACGTATTGTAGTCGCCCATGACCTTCCTTTTTGCCGCAAGGTCACGAATTAAATACCGTAACAACACAATTTTAAATCGATGGCATGGTTGACGAGATGAGTTCGAACGAAGTACAAAATACACCTAACAAAAGTGTAGAAAATAAGATGTCGGTGTCTATAGATCTGTATTTTAGTTTCCAAAATTAAAATTATTTTTCACTTTGTAGTGTTTTTTTTTTAGTTTTTATTATTTCCTTTTTTGTTATGGTATTCACCCCGCACTAATTTATATATCTCTACTACTGGCCAGATCATTCATTAGCAGTGACAGGAAGTGTTTGAATATCATCACGATAAACAAAATGGATTAAATACATATTATCCGCAAAAGTACCAAAGAAAAGTCTATAAAATTAATACGGGACCACCCCTGAAGCATAACCTGTCTATTAAGAAAATAATTTTTGCAATCGTTCCACAGTTGGCAGAGAAATCGGAGAACATTCATAATTTAAAAAAAAAAACAGTGGAATATTTAACCTTCTCCTTTTTTTAAGTCAGTTAAAAAAGTTTTATCATCACACATTATACAGGCTACATAAAAAAAAACAATTACGAAACTAGGCCTTTTTCTAGCAATTCCACGCATGAAAATAATTTTCTAACACACGCTAAACCCAAGAGAGTTACTTTGTAACGGTGGTTCTAAGTATCAAGATTACGTGGAAAATATCACGAAGACCTATGACATAGAACGTGTCACACCTACGTGAACGGGTTGAGCATAAACACGTCTATATCTTTATCATATCTTCATTAATTTTAAACAAGATATAATGGCAAAACCAGACAATATTTTGGTAGCCATGTTGCTTTGGCAACTGATATTGGGTATTCCCGTCTTGTATAAATGGCTAAGTTGTTTATTGATTTTCATGCACTTGACATACATTTATGCTTTATGCCGCTCCCTTTGTGCCAAATGCGCAGTTGATGAAAATCAATGAGAATATGAGTGTTTGGTTGTTGACAATAAGGCTGTATTTTTATCGATCAATATTTTTCACAGTTAATGAACTCAAACAATCAATTGATTTGACTATAGCTGTGTGCAGGTGGATTTCTGTTTATTAATTGGACATAATCCCTTTTGTAAACTTTTATTGACATTTTCTGAAGAATTTTTCGGGACCATTTTAGCCAAAACGGCCATGATAATAATTCAGAATGTGTACGATACATCCAGCCTTAAATATAAGATCTCGAAAATTGATCTGGAAGATTGCCAGGTAAATCAGGCATTTCATTCGAGAGGAGAAAGTACGAAAATGAACGGAAATAACAGATGAATGTCACCCTACTTGTGAGATAAGTATCGATAGAAAGATGTAGGTTACGATGTCTCCTTCAAATGGGGTAAATGGCGATGTCAAGGGGTGTGGCGTACGGCCGATGTAACGAACTATTGTTAGGGTCAGAATGTACTGGAGCAGCCATGTACTAGTTGAACTAGAAATAAGTGATACTATTTTAATGGCACCTGTATAACTTTTAGGGTATGAGAAGTTCTATTTAATTCAAGAAATTAAATATTCCGTATTTTCTATAGATTCCTCTTGATTTGATTCCAGATGTTACTTTATTATTTGATTTTAATTATAGAACATAGTTTTTTTCTCTGAAAATAACTGGTTGCTTACTATGCTTTTTGCTTCTTTGTAACCAAGAAGTTTCTAAACGTACTCTTCAAAGAAAATTTTACTATAATATACCGTGACTAATGTTGAAAAATGTGCGTGTTTCAATAACATTTTTTCCTGCTTATCAGCGAATTACGCACGGCATTGAGCTGGGTAATAATCGAACGCAATCAAAAAGGTACTAGGCAGGTATTTACAGGTATTATTATCTAGTATTTAATTGAAATATCCATTCACCGTTCAGTGTAGACAAAAAATCTTGATACTTAATCGTGCGTCGGTGTCTGGGTGCGCTCTCGAATTTTGACAGGCCTGTCGGTAAGTGAAAGGCGAAATATAACATTTCAGGTACACGTAAGCACTGTTCAAAGGCTATATTGCTTTCCAGAATGCTCACGGCAATGTGAATCAGCAATTTAAGTCTTTATTATTGGTTCCACTTGCATACATATTTAGATAGTAGGTATGTACGAGTATGTGACACGATAATTTGGAGCAAGTGACGAGTGCACTCTCTGCGTATTTAGGTTATCAATTGTATTGCGTAAACAGTTGATATTTTTCGCTTTTGTAATTAACGAAATACAATCATTTAAATTAAGGTAATCTGCTACAATTTAACATTTAATCTATAGTAGGTAGCTTTCTGAATTTCAGTGACCACGCAATCATGAAAGATATTGTCATCTTTATCCAAGGTTTGCCTGAGGAAATAATGATAAATGGTAGGTAATCTACCAATGATTACTACCTACATAAGTGGTATATTGGTCAGCCCTGAGTTAAGGACATCAACCCAAGAAAAGGTCAAGTAAAAGGCGATGCAGTTTTTTCTAAAGACCATCTTTAGCGCAAACAATCATGAAATTTATCTCAACGAGTCGGTACTTGTAAGATAAGTGTCGCGCGTCGCAGTATTTCTCATTTATGTGTTGTTGTTACTATAAAAAGAAAAATAAAAGTAGTTTACTTAAGGTGACTCAGTCAATACCGTCGTTATAAAAGTAGATATACCAAGTCTTCCTACGTAAAAGTGAGCCTTGGTTTTAAATCGACAACTTGTATTTTTTTTCTTTCCTGATGAAGTGGCCCGTTAGGACAGTTGAATTTGAATGCTGTAAAAGACTGCCTCACATAGTCTTTTGTTGCGACATCATCTGGTACGAAAGTCACCTCTATTCTATTCGTAAGGTTACAAAAGATGACTGATGAAATAAAATGATAAGTGTTGGCAATTAAAAACATCTACAGTAGCACCGTTCCGTGTGGTGTCGGAGGTAAAGAATAGCACCATCCCATTTCTTCCCGTGGGTGTCGTAAGAGGCGACTAAGGGACTCACTAGAGAATAAATGGGCAGCAGCGTTCTCTATGCATTTTACCACGATACTGCGATCGGCAACCCGCATGCCAACTGCCAACCGTTGCGATTATGGCAAACACCCCCAAATTGGGGAGGCCTACGTCCAGCAGTGGACGTCTTTAGGCTGGGATGATGATGATGATGATGATGAATATTCAGAATAATCAGCCCTACAGTAAGTTTTTATAAATACTAACCTTTTTGGCGAAATGTGGGTGTATTACTGGTATACCTCAGCCTAACCTTTTTAGAATAACAGGTGTGATGCGTTGGCGTTCATCATCATCATCATTTCAGCCGAAAGACATCCACTGCTGGAGACAGGCCTCCCCCAATTTGGGGGTATTTGCCATAATAGCCACGCTTGGCAGGCGGGTTGCCGATCGCAGTATGGTGGTAAAATGCATAGAGCTGCTGCCCATTCTCTCTAATAAGTCCCTTGATCACCTCTTACGACACCCACGGGAAGAAATGAGATGGTGCTATTCTTTACTTCCGGCACGACACGGATCGTTGGCGTTATGTGTTGTTAAACTTTCCACCCCTTTATCAACGTGTAAACTCATCACGTTCGTCGGGAACTAAGTATTTATACTAATGTTATAAAGCTGAAGAGTTCGTTTGTTTGATTGAACGCGGTAATCTCAGGAACTATTGGTCCGAATTGAAAAATTCTTTTTGTGTTGGGTAGCCTATTTATCGAGAAAGGCTATAGGCTATATGAAATCACGCTACAACCAAGAGGAGCGGAGCAGCAATGAAAAATGTTGCAAAAACGGGGAAAGTCGCACGGGCAGGCGATTCGATGCGACGGGTAGGGTTGGGGGGAACATGAAATTTAACGCAGACGAAGTCGCGGGCAGAAGCTAGTGAGAAAAAAGCGTCATTTAGCAGAATTGTTGTTTAACCTAGATCTGCCCTTTTTCAACCTTTACCGTTGTTTAACCACCACGGCGTATTTCAATAGCGTGTCTTGAACCGTTTACACGGGCTATTGTATATAAGTTATTGATATAGTAGGCATCTATGTGTTTACTTATTTACGTAGATAGGCAGCCACACGTGTTGACCTCAATGTTAAGAATGTAGTTCAACCTTTTTACTTTGTTTTCTATTTAATAGGTAAATATATGAGATCAAATGACTTAGGTATCAAGTTTATTATAAACGTGTGTAACTGTTTATATTGAAAAGATACTGATAAGGGTGTATGGTTCAGTCTTACAGGCTATGACAGTAGCTGAACATAGGATAGGGCAAAACTTCTTGATTTTTAAAACATTAAATCAAAATATCTCGCTTTTATCGTGCATTGTCACGAGAACCAAACGTGCGTGCCAAATTTCAGCCCGATAGCTTCAGTCAAAGTGGGTGAAACATTGATTGCAAAATTCCAGTTAAATAAAAGCTTTTAATTAAAAATTAAATCTTCTAAACTTCATATTAACTTTACTCGAATAATTCGTGTTGCTTAGTGGATCATCTTGTTAGAATCTAACAGAATAATCCTACACGGAAAAACACCCATACAAATAATAATATACAGAAATGTAAAATGAAGAACAGGAAAATATTTTTTTAGAATTTGATATGTTGGGGTCGGTTTTCAGTCTATCCAGATGCAGTTAAAACCGTCAATTTACATGGAGCGTCTGCCTATCTGCCCTACACAAGCCAGTTACTGGGCAACTCGATATCCCTAGTTAAGACTGGTTGTCAGACTTTCGGACTTCTGACGACCCGTAACGAATATCATAGATCCAAGAATGACAACCAGAGTGGTAATTATAATAATAATATAATATAAGTATTTATTCACATCAACAGGACAGCTATTTAACATTACATACATAAGACTTAAATGTAAAAAGCACACTGAATGTTGTCGTAACTAGCACCCTTGCTAAGTTATCAAGATAACTTGTATTAAGGGTACAAGTCCCAACCCTTGGTTCACATATTTTAAGGCATTGCAAAGAACGAAAAAAGCATTCAAAGGTCTATACAAAAAAAAAAAAAAATCACATGGATATTTCTTAAACATAATAATAATAATATAAATAAAAAAAAATAAAAAAAAAAACAATGAGAAGTAAGCAAAAGCCAAAAGCATATTGAGTTTAATGTGGTGGTGAGTGTGAGTGATGTGAGTGTTTTGTGTAAGTGAGAGAAGGTTTTAAGCGCTTTATCAGGCTAGTAATTTTTTTCTCCAGAAAGTAGAATCCGCTCTGTGTCTGTGTAGTCTTGTTCAAATAAATAATTTGTTACAGTTTTTTTTAAAGTGTTACTCGGAAATGAGTAAAATTTTAATTTTTTAATTGCGCAACTTTTTATCGGTAGGAATTGGTTTAATATTCATAGTTAAACAACATTCATTGCGTTATTTACGTTGCTGAGCCGACAATTTATTCGAACAAATGACGCAATGGTTTAGAAATAATCTTCAATCCCATTCAGATTCTGATAAATTGTGCGTTTCGCAATTAGGGTGCAGGTCCAAAACGGCTTAAAGTGTTTTCGGAAGCACGGAGGTGTCTAGTCATCCATCCACGTAATGTCCGCAACAAGCACAGCTTAACCTGGTCCAACGTGTGGTTGTTATTAGATTACTTAGCCACTCGAGGACTATTAAAAACGCCATAAATTAAGGCATTAAAGAAATACTGGATAGTAACAGAATGACCTGAAAAACCTGCTGTACATTTATACATCCTCAGTTACTTATTTAATGGTTGGAGTTAATTAACCATACATGTAAAGGACACACCTAGGATAATCTATACTAATATTATAAAGCTGAAGAGTTTGTTAGTTTGTATGTTTGTTTGTTTGGTTGAACGCGCTAATCTCAGGAACGACTGGTCTTCTGGAATTAATTGCAAACTAAACATTCAGAGTACAGCACCCTGATTCCATAAAACACAATCAGTTACAAACTGAATAATTCTAAAACGTTTGGTAATCTATTGCTTCTAATGTTCGTAAAATTTGTCTGTTCATTAACGTAAATAACGCAATGAATGTTGTTGAACTGTCAAACTGAAAGCCATGGTTACTGTCAATTAGTGTGATACGCAAAAACCTTGCAAACATGCACGATTTTGCTAAATTACATAAATCCATAAAGTAACAAACCCTACTTTAACGATACACGAAGGCTATTAAATAATATATGAAGATAGGTACTAGCTTCTGCCCGCGACTTCGTCCGCGTAAAATATTGTTCCGCCGACCCTTCCCGTCGCATCGAATTGTCTGCCAGTTTTCGTCCATTTTTCAATGCTGCTCCGCTCCTTTTGATCGTAGGGTGATGTTATATAGCCTATAGCCTTCCTCAATAAATAGGCTACCCAACACAAAAAGAATTTTTCAACTCGGACCAGTAGTTCCTGAGATTACCGCGTTCAAACAAACAAACTCTACTCTTCAGCTTTATAATATTAGTATAGATAAAAAATACTGGCTGGTAACAGCAAAATTAATTTAAAACTACAAGAACCTGCTCCACCATTTTATCGGCTATGCATCCTCACAAAGTGATCTGTATAACCTCTCCTATTTAAAAAATATAAATTCTTATCGCGTGCCGTTACGTCGACGGCACTGATTAGAATACTAAACATGAAGTGTCACTAACATTTTACACTTCACAAAAATAAATTGGTCACACGCGTTCCAATTGCATCAACGCTTGTGTCATTGCCTTCTTAACGGACTTATGATTGGAAGCAATAGATATAATGTTTCGTTAATGAAATTCCTAGCTTCGTGCAAATTATGCCAATAAAACAACATGGCCGGCTCTTATTAGACGCAGCAAAATCTTATTGTAATCTAAGAAGATCTCGTGGTTAAGGTTAAGGATCTTTTAAGAATGTTATGCTGAATTCCTTTGCTGATTAGTCACATCACTAGAGTTCTGCGTTGTGGCGACATTCTTTTAAAAGAAATTGGAGAAATATTTGAGTCATACCAAACGGCTTTGAAAGAAATGAGAGAAATGTCTGTGTCATACTAAAAGAGTTTAAAAGAAATAAGAGAAATAACAGAATCAGACCAAATAGCTTTAAAAGAAATTAGAGCATTATTTGAGTCATACAAAAAGCTTTAAAATAAATTAGAAAAATATGTGCCATACTAAAAGAGTTTAAAAGAAATTAGAGAAATAACTAAATCGTACTTAAAAGCTTTAAAAGAAATAAGAGAAACAATTGCATCATACCAAATGGCTTTAAAAGAAATTAGAAACATATTTGAGTCATATGAAAGCTTTCCAAACGCAACACGCTGCCGCATGCCGACATAATGATGACATCCTTTGCAATATTAAAAAAACTCTAAACCAACATGTTTACCAAAAGTAAAGTTGTCTCACTGGTATTCAAAACCTTGTTCATTAACCTGAGAATAGGAAGGACTCGTCCAACGACTTCACGATTTGATAATACCCATTAGCGTCGCGCTAAAATGGCCTTTATTATACACCAATAAAGTTCCTTGAACTTGACTTAGCGGCACTTACGACAAATATAAATGTGTTGACGAGATTCACTATAAATCTTTTACTACGTCTTTCTTGTATCATGGGGCTACGTGACTATTACAAATATTTTGTAATAATCCAATCAAGTAGATAGTTAAGCGCGTTACACTAATTGAATTTTAAACTTGGCCCAATTCGGATCCTGCCACGTCTTTGACCTTTTGCACGGGTCAAATCCGGGCTAAGACTTGGTATTGCAACTGTTCTGTAGGGCCGCAGAATTGTTCAGAAAACACGTTGTTGTTGTTGCTGAATTATGCTTATTTGATGAAACAATGACAAAACATAACATCATGCGTTTATTCCTTGAAGAGTTAGGTACAGGCCTATCACAATTTATTTATTTAACGATTACCAACGAGATACATTACAATTATCTTTTGCAATACAAAACTTGTATAATAAATACGAAATCCTGTAATGCACACCAAATTAGAGGCAACCACAGCTTACACATAATCGAGAATACATTCTCTGAATACATTATTAAATTAAAAAAAAAAAAAAAACTTACATGCATCAATACAATGCCATGAAATCAACTATCAACTTGATTTGCAAAATTACGTTAGAATGAATGAAATAATATTGTTCTTTTTTCAAACGTAGGAAAATAATATTATAGTTTAAAGTTGAATTATGAATGAAATAAAATGAAGTGATAAACTAATAAATTATTAGAATGACAAGTCAAATAAACAAACTCAAAAAATTATAAAAATTGAAAGTGACAAATTAATAAAATATTGGAATGATAAGTCAGATAATAATAGTTAAACGATGTAGAAAAAAAAACCGGACTTAGACCGTGAGGAAACCGGCATGTCATAGAATCAAACATTCGAAGACGTGACAAACCAACCCGCACTGGGCCCCTGTGGTATATGACAGCCCACACCCTCTCACAGAGCGGAGCCTGTGTCCCAGCAGTGGGAACAATATAGGCTGATTATGATAGAAGAAAAACTGTTTTTGGCGATTTTATTTCACTAAAATGACGTCAATATAAATAGCCTTGTAATTTAAATTAATTTTCATAAAACGAGTATTGCACTAAATAAAGGAAAATTCTGTTACCAAGCCAGTTATCTGTCGTAGTATGTGCAAAGTGCAAACCTTAATTCTGTATTATTCCATGCACAAGGATAACTCTAGCTGGTTATGTAGCATTGTTTTCAAAAGTCCACAAGGCTAGTTTTTTCAGATGGTAATGCCACCAGGTAATTGTATTTGAAACCCGTTGTTTAAGTCAAGTCATTTATTTGAGTTGTTCACACGCGAGGTTTAATTTCGTAATAGTATTTTTATGCTAGTCTAGAGACTGAATGCAATAAAATGGCGAACCCTATTTCAAGCCAAAAGTTAGATACATTCCACGATTTATATTCAAGGTTTGGTGGGTACCCTCCACCTTCTTATTGGTAGACGCGTCTTGGTAGCATCATCAAGCTATCTTGGATGCGTCAGGTTTTTTTTCTAAGTCAGAGAAAGCTTCGAAACACTTACGTCTACGAGCCTTAAGACCTTAATATAAGCATTATCAGATTACAATGTTCCCATAGACACAGGTCTCCACTCTGTGAGATGGACTCGGCCACCACGCGGGCGGTGGGGTTGGCAGTTGTCGAATTTTTGGTTGTAAGATATGCCGGTTTCGACACGATGTTATCCTTCACCGTTTCGAGAGCAGTGGTGATGAAATTGTTTACACAAAGCAGAGTGGCTGCCTAGGCTCGTACCCACCACTGCTCAGCCTAATAAACAACTTATTATTTCACGTTATACATTATGTTATAACTAAGAAAACCCTGAACCTGGTGTGTAGGTTGACCATTAATGCTCTAAGATAATTCCTAGCAATTCATAAAGTCCAATGTTCAATGGCAGAGTCCAAGGTACAACTGCAGAAACTGTATGCCGGTTTTGTTACATAATTCTCTAGATACAATTCTCTCAGCGAACACTCGGCTTAATGATATTACGTAACATCGTGTTCACTTATCAAGTTATCAAGCAACATACATTTTAAATTAAATTCTTTTAAAACACCAACAATTCGTGCGATAACCGAGTCCTTGGCAGCTAACACTAGTCAGAACCATCTGTTTAAGCAATTTGAAAGGCAGCAACGAAAATTGATTACACAGATGCTGATTCATTATTCCGTGCCTCGGAAAGCAACTTAAGTTGGTCCCTGTTGTCATTTGTAGATCTCTGACAAACGTAAGAAGCTAAAAAGTCTGCCAACCAGTTTCACCAAGGGGTATTGTGTTACCCACTCACTGGGTTGTGAAGGTCAGAAAGGCAGTCGCTCCAAATAAAATACTGGTATTCACCTGCATCTGGTTAGACTGGAAGCTGACCCCAACAAAGTTGGGAAAAGGCTAAGCAGATTGATATTGATGCTTATTCATTTTGTTGAATAGTTGTATGCAATTATTGCTAAGTACCAGACGGATAGGCGACCCCAATAGCTAAGTAAAAGTAAGATGAACGTGGTAAGTTGATAAGGCGGTAGATGGAAAGGTAAGCTTGCCGATGTAATAAAAAAAGCATTTGCGACACTGGCGATGGGTGTAGGTACATGGCAGTGACCACTTCCCATCAGATAAGCAGCTCACCACCCCATAACCAACTGGCTTCTGCCCGTGACTCGTGTGATATTTCTCGTATTAACAAAAAAAATTGCATCGCAGAGCCTGACCGCGCTATTGGTTCGTTTTCGCCTAGCGTTCTTTCGGACTTTTTCATATCAGCTCCTAAGACTCATAGCGGATGTGTGTATGTTAAATACCCTATAACTTTCCTGAACAATTGAGTTATCATACAAAAAAAATATATATTTGCTAATCCGACTGGTAGTTCTAGAGACTAGCGCCTACCAATAAACAAATAAACTCTTCCAATTTATTATATTATTGTATATATTTTTTTTTTTAATCGTAGCAGGTGGCGTTTCGTGGTTTCTGCCTACCCCCATGAGAAAAAGGCGTGATTGTATGTATGTAGGTATATATGTATAGACTTTGTTTTTGCAAGCGGCTTCCGCGTGTATTATTCATATAAACCTTCCTCTTGAATCATTATGTCTATTGATGAAACCCCATTAAACTCCGTTGCTAATTTAAAAGTTCTAAGCCAACAGACGCATAATTTTAATTTGTGTATTTTAAGTCGATTTGTAACGATGAGGGTGGCATAATCTCTCTAGATTAAAACCCTCTTTAAATAAATAAAGAAAAAAAAAGCCTAGAGACGCGGGAAGTGACTTTTTTTTATACTATGTAATAATAATAAAGAGGATGTAAGATAAGAAGATAAGTATAGATTACTTACAATTCGGCCGGATCGCTTGATAGTCCACTGTCGGAGCAAGAGCTGCTGATTGCTTCCGAGGGTTGCGACACATTCTCGCATAGATTGAAATCGGGCATAGCATCCTCCAGGAAGTTGAGAGAACCTTGCTCCAAGGAGAATATGTTCTCCAGCAGGTCGTCTGACGTCGGCCAGGAGTCCGACTGCAAAGAAAAGCGTTCATTAGAACTGAGAGGTGTGAGGTGTGTATGTTTTTGGGGGTGTCCCTGTGTGTGTGTGGGGGTGTGGGGGGGGGGGTATGAGGGTTGTTATATCTATAAAATTCTACCAAGTAATTTTAATTGAACCCTGTTTATTTTAATTTTAAATATTTTATAGCTTACCAGATTTCAATTAACATGTCTTTGATTTGATCAATTATCTAATTGAAACAAGGTGACTAATTCACTGATTCATTGTCGACAATTATGAATGGCTTATGTAAGAATATTAATAGTTACCATATTAGATTGTTTTTTTTTTTCAGTAACACATTACCGCTCACAAAATTAAAGTCTTTCCTAGTAAAATACAATATTCACAGACATGTGTATTGATTGTGTCCGTATTAATGTAAAAGTAAGTCTCTTCCAGACCAGGTGACATTTAAAAAAAACATGTGTTGCACATGCTAAACCATGAACTTGTCAAAAGTATAAAAAATTAACAGTCAAGTAATTTAAAAATAATAAAACCTGTTCTATACATAAACTACAATTAAGCTACTTATTTAATTATATTGAAATACTTTAATTTTCATTGGAAGACTGTGAAAGGGGTGAAACTTCCAGCTATAAGCAAAAGCTAGTAAAGGAACCTGTATAATGTTAGTTCACTAATAGATAATAGTTCATTTATTAGTATATGACTAGAACACATAAATATAACATCGAACTTATATTCCCCAAAAACTTAAATACAAAACTCAAAACATTTATTTCAATCAAACCATGGACAAGCACTTCAGAAGAATTGTCAGAAAGTCTGTCAAGTAGTATGAAAGTTGAAGCCCATTCCAAAACGTAGACCTCTATTAGAAGACATATACCTATAGTACACCCACATTTCCCTAGTTATGTTTAAGTCCCATCTAATAGGGCCTGAATCTATTACTAAATGTTAATGTTTAGATGGTATTGAATAGTAATAATTGAGTATGAAATATTCATTAGTTAATTATAATGATTTCTTATTGTAGAATAAACGAGTTTGAACTTTTAAGTATCTATAGGGATCTGTAAATGGAATGTTGCATTAAATGTATAAGTAATAGATTATGCATTCAGTGAACTAATTTAAGTTACATTTACTAATTAGTTGTATGGTACAGGTGATTATTTACTGTCTTATTTCAAACTTATTTCTAGCCTAAACCAGCCAAAAGCTAAGCCAGTTTTTGTATTTCTATTATCATTTGCAATTTGGGAAAAGTTTTTAATGAAAAAATTACAACTTAGCACTGGACTAAGTTGTCAGTTTAAGCATGCAAGAGTTGAATTTCCATATACATTGGGTTTTTAATTCATTAACTGGCTTTGTGGTTTAAATCTGATGTTAATAAAAACCTTCTTGTTTCTTAGGTCTGTGTTTATTCTATTCAGTTAAATAAATAAAAACTCAACATAATGTCAGTAGGCTGATGACATTGCTGAAATAGCTGTGAACATGTGGATTAGAAATGTTGCAAAATAGCAGCCTATATTTAAATTACGTAAACAAACACTCCAAAAGAAGAAATGCAACTCATTCAAACATTAATAAATGTTAAGTATGAACTGAATTTATTTATCAGACAATGCATCATTTCATTTCCTAGTTTTATGATTTTGATAATATAATGTCAATTAAAATTCATGTTTTCTCAATTTAATCTATTATCAAATCATGTCAACTATAATGGTTTATGTTATTATAAATAAGTAACCAATAATTGACAGGTTTACAGATCTAAGCCCATAAACAGGCTTTCAGAAATCCAGAGATAGCTCCACGTAAACAAAAACATTGCAGGGTACGTCTCTGTTTGTAATCTAAAGATATTGTTGCGCAATTTGAAAAACAAACTACCCTTTGACTGATGCAATGTATGCAAATATTACTGACATTTGTCATTTATTTATTTTGCACTTCCTTGATAGTATTATACTAGTTTTCAGTAACCGGGAATCTGGATGACAATAGCTCGCCCCTTATTACATGGGATTTAAAAATAACTAGCAAAGTATGGACAGAACTCTGCCTAACCTGTAGGGAATATAGGCATGATGTTATCTAGTGTCTTTTAGTGTAACAAGTTACAGTTAACTTACTTTCTTTTTGCATAATTTCTAAATTAACTTTTAATTTAACAAACATTCCGTCTGCATAAAGTGTACTATTCTAAACTCAACAAAATATTTTACTCATTTTGTTGTTCTTATTAGAAAGATTTCTTTTTTCTTGACTGGCCTGTTAGTCTAGTGGTTAGTGACCCTCACTGCAAAGACTGAGGTCGTGGGTTCGATTCCCACCCAGGACAAATCTTTGTGTGATGAGCACAATCATTTGTTCTGTGTCTGGGTGTAATTTATCTATAATATGTATGTATTTAGAAATATATAAGTAGGTATGTTTATCAGTTGTCTGGTTACCATAGTACAGGCTCTGCCTAGTTTGGAATCAGATAACAGTGTGTTGGTTGTCCTAAGATATTTATTTATTTATTTATTTTATTTCAGTATTTTCCTCGCTATATTCTTTAATGAGTTAGTCATACTTAGAATCTTTAAAACCCAAAAATATAGCTATCAAACGCAACTCAACAAAATACTTTACCTTATTTCGTTTTTTATTCTTGTAAGATAGATTTCAGTAAATCTTATTTTCTAAATGAATTACTCATACAAGACTCTCCAAGGCCCAACAAGATAAATACATAAACTGTGAGTCAGTTCCGCACTTTGAATTTAACTTGATAATACTACTTTCATTTTCTCGATTCACTGAAGCCTTCTTTAGTGAAAGGAATATCAGTTCTCATTCAAAAGTTTCATACATGTAACAAATTTTTTATCTTCTTACTATAATTATGGCTTGTGGAAATGAATAAAACAACTGGTTCTTATCAGGTTTTTAAGTAAGTATTGTATACTCAGTTCCTGTATTGTATACTTCTTATCTTTTACTTTATTTAGATTTAGATATTAGCGCAGGTAGTTAAAGCTGATAAGAAAGATGATTTACATCACCAGGACAGATAATTATTTCCCTGTGGCCTTGTCAAATAATAATAAATATGAGTAACTACCCTAAAAAAATCACAATTTATTACAATGAGAAAGTAAAAAAAAATTACCTCAAAAAGAGACATTAAATCTAGTTTTCTATCCATTTTAAACACTTCTCGTTTGCATGGATGTTACATCAACACTATTAACATTGGTGATTCACACAAAACTGTTCTTTTGAGGAAAAATATCACTGAAAATTGTTTCGGAGCACTTTAGGTAATACACTGTTTATTCCTGTAACTGGTAACCAAGAAGCTGGGATGTCCACCAATAAATACTTGTTAAAACTTAGGCGGCATATGGAAGTGATAGTAACCGCATGGTGCCTAGCTGGCAAGTACAACTTGTTTACGCGGCGTACAACCGGCGCATCAGACCTCCGTGACGCACTGCCCTAAAGATTACCACAACACAACACGCTCGTTAGGGGAAACCCTCGCTCCAATTAGCGGGAATTAACTAATTAGATAAGGAAGACACGGGAATGTTAAGTTGGTGAGACCGCGAGTGAGCTACGTCCGTTCACGAAACCAAATGAACGTATAACGGTAAAAGTGGGAGCGTGAGTTCACGAAAGCTGCTCAACGAGGTTCGACAATCGCCGGGCGATCACTATTACTTCACCGCACGTCTACGACACCGCGCGCATATTCTAGCGACCCGGTTCATCACAATATCTGCACGAAGAGATAGCTTATCAGTATTCAGCATTAAGATTACCAACTAAATGTGTAAGATACGTACCATTAGACCGTCCTGCTGAAAGTTATCCATTTTATTTGACTTCTTATTCACTTCGTCAAGCTCGTGGTCATTGCTAGTAAGATAATCCAGGATCCTGTTCACTTCGTCATTGTGAAGAGTCATTTCGTTCTGACAAGATACACATTGAGGTCATCGTTACGAACTGCTGCTAACACCGGCACAAATTTATTTATTTAATTACACACTGGAATTGAGAAGACTATGTTATGCATTTACAACATTCTGATATTTTTTTAATTTACAAACATCCAGTTTACAAAATATAAAGCGACATGACATTTCTTCCCAACTTCCAACGTGGAAATAATGACGTCATGAAAGTGGGACACTTATCAATATTTGATTGGTCGCTCCTATGATAAAACAGTACACTGTTCAGCACCATCTATTATACAATATGAGCATTAGTGAAACGTTTAGTTTACTGCTTTTACACACAACGTTCATATTTATTGTTTGACGGTTAATTATTACTTTTGAACGTCCATAAACAGCCAAAACCAAAGTGATGATGTTATTTAGATTAAAACGGTTACATAAAGTCGTTTTGTCTCATTATAAGAAAATAATAAAAACAGTAATTTATTGTCGTCGATGAATAACATAACGTTTCGTTACGACATATGGCGGCAAATGTGAATGAAGAAATGAATTGAATAAAATAATAATGCATGAATTTTACATTTTCCCACTTCTTCGTTGCGTATATATTTAAAGTTATTAACATTTTAAAATAACATAATGCCTATAGCCCCCTGAGGTTTAGGAAGAGATGTATTCAAAGAATATAATAATAATATGGGTAGACCCGGTAGATCTATCCCTTACCCACATTTATCAAGTAATGTTTAAGTCCCATTTAATTGAAGGCGAGCCTGTTGCTATCTACCGTGCACGAATCCAGATAATCCAATCCAAGGGTGCTACTGAAATTCCTGACGTAAAACCACACACACCATTACTACACTTTGTCCTGACCTGCGAATGGATCCTTGGACCTCACGCTCAGCAGAAGTGTTTGTGACTATTAGACTAACGATATATTCTAGTGTTTGACATCAATTCTCTAGTCTCCAGTATGGAATTTGTACCCGTGAGCCTCAAAATACAGACTAACTGTCTAGTTTGGGGCTCACTGGGAACTATATTTAAGTTTCCTTGTTATACGTAATATTTTAAGGTACTCATGTCGCCTCAACTTGCTGTGAACCTGTGAATCTGCTTACTGTATTACCTTGACAGTAAAATATTTTATTTATTTTAGAAGTACGTACGTATGTACCTACGCCTATAAGTATATTGCATGCTCATAATATTGTTTGTTTTAATAAATTATGTGAATTTAATGTATGTATTTTATCTTCTACTCTTCCACACGTTGCCTACATCTCTTTTTATCTACGTTCCTATCGTAAGGATGCTGGAACAGATTTTTTTGGAAGCAAGCATCATCTTTGTACGTTTCCTGTTCGTTTCTTATCAAATTAAATAAATAAATAGGGTGTTCCAATCTGCAGTCTTATCGTTAAAAACAACTTATCAGGCTAGAGGATACTTCTGCGCCTCGTATAATTGAAGATGCCAACGGTGTGTGGCAAAAAAATAGGTTTGTAACTTTGTGCCTATCTATATTTATCTACATTTAATAAACTACTGCCACCACAGGCCACAGCTTCAAAGGTACCAATACTTTGCCTTTGCTATAAAGCAGCCTTTCTCAAAGTGGGCGATAACGCCCCCTTGTGGGCGCTGCAGGCCTAAAGGGGGGTGGTAAGGGTGGAAAAACAAACACAAGGGGGCATTATCGCCCACTTTGGGGAAGGCTGCTCTAAAGGCTTATCCAAAGTGTTTCCAGGAAAGCTTTTCACGCACCGTCTCGAATGAACCCACGCAGTATGCGTCTAGATTGTGCCTTCACCTCTCGCTGGGCTGGCCTCGGCGGCCCTGTCCTTCTTCGGGTACCATACCTACCTATGATTTATAAATCTATTACAGTAAAACCTGGATACGTTGGATCTGAATCCTTTTTTTTATCACATATAGAGGCAAAACAAAAGTTTTACTAAATACCTTGGTGTTGTGGTTGATCAGTACCTTAACTGGTAAGAGCAAGCTAAAAAACTAAGTGCCCGCATACGCAAATTAATATATATATTTAAAATACTCAGAAATGCTTGTTCTATGCAGTTACGCACTACTGTGTATTACTCACTTTGTCAGTCTATTATCAGCTATTGTCTGACAATCTGGGGTGGTACATCAAAAACTACCTTGATGGTGGTAGAGAGAGCTCAACGTGCGCTTCTTAAGGTAATGTGCTTTAAAGGCTACAGGTATCCTACTGATCTCCTATATAAAGAAAGCAATGTTCTTTCTGTACGGAAACTATTCATTCGGCTTTTAATTAGTGCACAACACAAAATGAAACCAGACTCGGGGACTAGGCAAAGGTTGGATATAGTATACAAAATTCCTAAATGTGAGACTAGGTTTGCTCAGAACTTTCCAAATTATCTTGGCCCCAGCGTATATAACAAAATAAGCAAAAAACTAAAAATAAGAGATCTTAGCTGTCGCGAATGTAAAAAGTCTATTGATGAATTTCTTAAAGAACTAGATTACTATGGAGCTGAAAATATATTGAGATGATATAATGTCACACACACAGGCAATCACACACGCACCCTAGTACAAATACACACACACACACACAAACAGAGACATACAAACACACACAGACAGACACACACACACACAAACTCGCACACACACAAAAAACATACACACACATTTTATACAAGATAACACAAATTTGGCATGTTAAATTAAAAAAGAAAAAAACTTTTATTTAATTTTTACTTATTTTTAGTTTCACTTAATTTTTTGAATCAATTTGCTTTTTTATTTTTTATTGATTTATATAAACTTACGAAAACAACACAAATATTCTGTGAACAAACTAAACATCTAAAAGTTTTACATATACTATGTGAACTTATGCTACTACCTGCAATGTAAAAAACCAATTTTATTAAGTGATGTATTTTACCCACAATTTTGCTTTGTCATTTTAAAAGTGAGAATATCTAATTATTGTATCTCAAATCGGCTTAATAAAATATTGTTAACTGAGAACGACGAATACTGTCCCACCGTAATACAGTTTATAACTAGTACGGGGGTCAGAGTGAATCGGTTTCGTAATAACCTGGTAAGTACTTGTGTAATTCTTTAATTTTGTAAGGTTGTTATTCTTTTGGCAAAATAAAGATTTTATTAATTATTTATTTACCCTGTTTCCGAAATAGGCAGATTAACATGACAGTTTTCTTACATAAAGAGGGCCCTACTATGATATACTGTTAGATAGTACTGACAAACAAAGCAAGTATGGAAGCGATTAGGCTGTTTGTAAACAAACTGTCCCACTTATACCTGCCTGTTTCCTGCCAGGGTCGCGAGATTTGTTTGAAAGAGTTACCGTGACCCTGGCATATAGGCAACTGAAAGAACACGGGTGGGTTTTAGTCAGTAAAATTCTGACACGCCTGCCCGCTCCGCCCAGAGCGGGAAACGTCATTTAATGATTTTCCACCCACAAAAAAAAAAAAAAAAACGGGCTGTTTAGCTCCAAAGTTCCAATAATTATAGAGGTAAACAACGATGAAATCCAAAAAATCAAGTCTCAGTTTCCGAAAATTTACAATCAGGGTTGCGGAGTCTGCCAGGATAGCGGATCTGTTCGAAAGAGTAACCGTAGCCCTGGCACAGGCTACTGAAGGAACACGGGTGGGTTTAGGTCAGTAAAAGTCTGACGCGACCTTCCGCTCCGCCCAGAGAGGGAGAAGTCAATTGATGATTTCCCACCAGCTTACTTATCGAGGTTTCACATGAATAGTTTTTCTAATTGATGAGGAGTTGTCGGACATAGCTGTTTTAGGTATGAGCAGAGTCGAAACTACACAAGCTAGTAGGTGTATCTACTTACTTTGAGATATCGTATGTCAGGCTTATCAAATCAAATCAAATAAATTTATTTCGGGCTACAAAGACCATATTACAAAGGCCATATCATAAATACCTTAGGGGCCATCCATAAATTACGTCACACAAACATCATGATTCTTTTACCCCCCCCCCCCCCCGTCCTTGTCACAGCTGGTCACATTTGTGAGATCCCCCCCTCCCTAGTGTGACGTCACATATTTTGCAATTTTACACCTAGACATTGATTTTTTTTAAAATTTTTCTTTCACAGTTCATATTTCGTGTTTTAATACGAGTAGTACTTTAAATATGTATATTCAATTTTGAAATGTGACGTCACAAAATTTAGGGCCCTTTGTCCCACCCCCTTGTCACACAATGTCACGATTCGTCGACCCCCTCCCCCCCTTTACGTGTGACGTAATTTATGGATGGCCCCTTACAGACTATCAACTATACGCATACATAAACTCGCGCCTTCTTGCTATGATCCTTACATACTCTTGCTTCAGGCTAATGTCCCCGTATGAATACAGGTATAAGGTATATGACAGCTAACCACGACGCAACGCCGCCGTAGCCGTGGGGCACGCTGCATCGGTGACGAAGACGAGTCCCTCACATCGGAACGGCTTGAATACTGGCTTTTGTGCATGTGCTTGTCCGTGTTTTTCGTGTAAGGTAGTGAAGAATAGAAAAGCTTGTAGAACTTACAAGTACTATAACTTTGGGTGTTCAAACAGTCATAATAGCCCATGGCTCCTTACCGTTTAGGTCCTTGTCTTAACTGCTTGATAATTTATCTGTCTCTATTTCGCTAGCAACATCGTTTTAGGTGTAAGCAGAGAGGTGACTTTTACGAGTGCGTAGAGCGAATTTCGAACTCATAAGTCGACGGACCCCTATAGAGAAATGAAATTTTACCACTTTATCATTTTAGTTTAGAAGTCACTTTTCTATTTATGTACGTTATCACATGTTTAATAGAGGTATCTATTTAACATTTCAAGTGCCAACAATGTTTTTTCTATTCCCTCAATATTAAAGAATCCTGTGACCTTTGGGTATAATAACCACGAGTAATGACCGTGGAGGGTGCTCCACAAAAAAACCTTTAATTTAGGCAATAGGGGCAGGAGATAGTGGTCCAATTTTTCTCTAAACCTTGAAGAGGTCTTTTGTGCGTCCTTTTATGCCACAGTAACAGGTTCCATTAGTGGGAGACACGATGAAAAGATAGTCGTGAGTGTAGCACACTTTATACTCGCATTTAAGAAGTTTATTTACACGACCAGTTTCCTTTATGCGATGCGAGCCCTGACAATAGACCGGGCAAACCAGTATGACGAAGTATAAGTATTTCTTAAGTGAAATGCGTTTTGTAAAAGTACGGAATCGGGTCATGTGTAAAATAATATAATAAATGCGTAGTGAGAATTTGTATGGCACGTGGCAAGGTAAAGGGTTCGTCTTGTATTTGTATTTCATAAATAAAAGCTTTTATCTAACTTCACTTCCCAGAATTTTGCATTTAATATTTCGCCCACTTCCACTGAAGGTACCGGGCTGAAATTTGGCACATATGTTTGGTTCTCGTGACAATGCACGATAACAGCTTTTTTAATATTAAAAAATATTTTAACTATTTAAATTGCGAACGTACCTTGATGGATATCTCATAATAACGTCCTTCTGTAAGTAATGAGGTAGATGATATGTTATGATGTATGATAAAACTAAGCTATACAGCACCTACATACTTCAATGCCATACGTGCGACTACCATTATCACAAAAAAATAAAAAATATACTGACGCTCTCTGTATGCCAAGAGGAATGAAGACAAGCATGATGAATCTGAGACTGCTAGACACTTGGAGCCCACGAAAGTTACGATATTCCTACATCATGAAAGTCATTTCTATGTCACAGGACAGCTTGCCGTGGTATCCGATAATATCCTATATAGGGTTCACAAGCAGAAATCATACAAGGATTAATGTTATAAGAACTTATGTTTGTAAAAAAGTTACAAAACAAATATAGGTGGTAACAGGTATACGGGGTACAACATAAATAAGGCTATTTTTATTTTAATTATGTCAGAAACGTCAATAAGGATGTCCTATATGCTCGGTATGATTCCCTCACACAAAAGATTAGGTTCTCCAAAAGGTTAGGCTGTGCTGTAGGTACCTAGGCTCATAACTGGCGAAGGGTACACCCTTAAACCCCAAGGGTTCTTCCCCCCTTGTTCGCCAGTTATATTGCTATCAACTGGGCACAAATCCAGTCAATCCAATCGATATTGCTATGCATTTAGTAAAAGTTATTACAGTGTCTATACATCCAAAACGTCACGTAGACCTAAGTTTTTGTAAACACATCCAAGTTGAACAGAAATTAATATTACGACCATCATCATATAACTAGCGTTTTCCTTTTCGGCTTCCACTCTAACCGTGTGGTATTGGGCAATACGATCCCTTGGTGAGACTGGTTGTCAGACTTTCGGGCTTTTGACGACCCGTAACGACTGTCAAAGATCTACAAATGACAGCCGGGACCAACGGCTTAACGTGCTTTCCGAGGCACGGAGGGGTCTTGGTATGTAAAAATCACCCATCCGCAATCCAACCGCGGCAAGCGTAGCTTAACTTGATCGATCGATCCGTGTGGCTGTTGTTACTTAGCCACAAATCCCTCATATTAAAAAACATAAAAAGAGTTTGCGTTGTGAATTCTGATAGAGTAAATCATTGGAGCAATGGCAGCCTAGTAGTATTGGCCCCGCCTAACATGTTGTAAGTCGTGGGTTCGAATTCGAATCCAAGCAGGCGCTTTACTTTGTGTGAATAATTTCATCACCACTGTTTACAAACAGTGAGGCAAAATATCGTGAGGAAACCGGCATGGCGTATAACCAAGCAATCGAAGACATAGGTCAGCTACCAACCCTCACTGGGTCCGCGTGGTAGATTACGGCCCACTCCCTCTCGAAGAGGAGGCCTGTCTCCCAGCAGTATGAACATTATAAGCTAAGATTATGATGTGATGAATTCTTTAGATAAGTTGTCATATTATAAGAACTGAATTTACATTTTTGTGAATTCCCTAGCTCCTGCGCTAGTTTACACTGTATTACAGGAGCTAGTGTCTTCCCCTAATTACTAAGTAACATGTAAATTATGGCATACAAAGATTACGAACCAAAACGAGGTAAAAGAAGTAATAAAATAAAAAGTAATCTAAAATACTTGATAAAAAAATTAGGTACTAAAAAAAGAAATTTTTACTGAATGTGTTGTGTGGGCGGGCAGTAAGTGAACGTGTTAGTTGTAGTGTGTAAGGGTCTAAATGTGTGTGGGGAGGAGAGTATGAGTGTGTATTGAGTGGGAGTGTGTGTGTGAGTGTGTGTATTTTTGTGAGAGTATGTATGGGGTGTGTTTGTGTGTTGGGGAGTGTGAGTGATACTCTTCATAAAATTTTACTAAGTTTTCTGTCATAGTCCAAAGTTTTTAGCCAGGGCAGTTTAACTTTTCTAAACTCATTTATGTTAAGTTTCAGAATTTTGAATTTACAATGTTATACATAGATGTGAGGAGCTAGAACATTAAAATGACTTTGTGCAACTGATGTTTGATGACGGGGTACTGGGCACCATTCTACTTTTTTGGACAGTACGGGAAGAGTAGGAACGATTCTTTTGTGGTACCTATTAATAAGTTCGTAGATATACAGTTTCCTAACCGATAGCACGTTAACCTTCTCGTACACCAACGTAGTTGTATGCTTTATAGTCATCATGTTGGTGTATAATTATATATATTTTAATGTGGAACGCAAGATGAGAATTGCCATCTTGCCTTGAGCAAGCGTGGTGATGATCAATGGTCGTGCCTTGTTAATTTGAGACGAGCACTTAACCCTGCTGTTGGAAAAGGATATGGTCAGATTATTATAACGCACGAAGAATATTGAAGCTCAAAATCAATACAACCTTATGATTCAGTGTTGAATAATAAACAGTTGAAAAGAGCGCACTCGAAGAAAACAAGAAAACTTCTATGCATCTGGAAACTATACATTGAAATTCGCACTCGCCTTGCTCACTTACATTTCCTCCTTTTGCGGATGAAAAGCTTGGACACAGTGGCTGTGTGATAAGAGTGTTCAGAAATGATAGAAGTGCTGGAAAATGTTGAGAAAATTCTAGAGACGAAGTGAAATGGGTTACAGTGCCATGTGCAATGGCTCCCTCAGACCGATGGAGCGTGACTGTAGTAAATCAATTTCCATATATCTATAAGAGTCGCGTTGTACTGATGTTAACGTTGACTTCAGGGAAGCCTTAAAGGAAAAATGAAAATGTTTCATAATGCCACCTACCTACCCGAAATATCGAAACAAAACAAATGAATAAAGAATCCATACTTTTAATAAAAAAATAATGCTGTATGTTAGTAACTGCATCATTTGAAAACGGCTGGACCGATTTGCCTATTTTTAACCGACTTCCAAAACAGGAGGAGGTTATCAATTCGACTGTATTTTTTCATTTTTTTTATGTTTGTTACCTCATAACCTTTGATTGGGTGAACTGATTTTGATGTTTTTTTTTATTTGAATGCTGGTGCTTCCCGAATCGTCCCATTTTAATTTGGTTCCATTCGAACCATGGAGTCCATGTGAAAACCATATAAGTCTTAAATTTGCATTAAGTGTTAGCGCGACAAATGAATGAATAAGGCGATTAGATTAGTGCGGGGTGTCTACCATAACTAAAAAGTAAAAAATAAAAACTTTTTACAAAAAAAATAACAACCGACTTCCTTAAAAAAACACTACAAAGTCAAAAATAACTTTAAAATTTCGGAAGTCGGTGGTAAAAAACCTTAAAGACGGATCCTAAGACACCGAATTCCGAAATTAAAGTTATTTTTGACTTTGTAGTGTTTTTTTAAGGAAGTCGGTTATTATTTTGTTATAAAATATTTGTATTATACGAAAGATCATCTTTCGACCTACCACTTTTGGACTTATGCCTCCCCTAATTTAGGGAGGGTTTGACATAATCGCCACGCTTGGCAGATGGGTTGGCGATCGCAATATGGTGGTAAAATGTATAGAGAACGCTGCTGCCCATACTCTAGCAAGTCCCGTAGTCGCCTTTTACGACACTCGCGGAATGAAATGGGGTAGTAGTGCTATTCTTAAGGTCCGACACCACACGGGACATGCGACTGCTACCTATAACTTTTAAATTAACCTTTATTTTACTGTTACCGTCAACTACTGTATAAGACTAGATATACTACTACTGTATAATAGATGAAATAAAGATTTGAAGAATCTTTATTTCATCTTTTACGACATTAATGCTGGCTCTATTGCGCTCATCTCGCCATTTTATATTCATCACTGAATATATGCGCTCAGTAAGCGTTAAAGTCACTGGTATAGAAAGAAGAAATATTGTACTATTTTGAAAATATAAGAAATTTCAGAATCACTGAGAAATACTTGTTGCTGTTTTTCAGCAGTAGATTTAGCAACACATTTTTGGTCAGAAAGAGCAAAGCCAGAATTTTATTAATCTGGTTTAGTCCTGAATAAAAATTTCAAACAGATAATGGTTGCGTTTTGTTTGACACTTTAATGTTATTTAAATCATCATCATTTCAGCCGAAAAACGTCCACTGTTGGACATATGCCTCCCCCAAGCTCCGCCACTTTGACCAGTTTTTTTGCTTCCCGTATTCAGCGGATTCCTGCAGCATTCACAAGTTATTTGAATATTTATCGAAAATGTTGTAGTTTTTACTATTTAAATTTTTTGAAATATTAAGGTTTCGAATATAATACGATAATATATAGGATATTAAACAGTAAAGTTACTAGATGACCTAACCAGTGACCCCTGGAAGGTTAAATATCAGTAGGTATATCCACTTTACGCCAGTTATGCTTATGTCCCATTGAAAATGCTCATGAAAAGTGTAACTCGTTAATAAAAGGTAGATAAACATGATTTTGGAGGAGTAGTAGTGGCCCCGACTTTTCGACGAGGCGCGACGATTCGAAACCAGGCAGGCGTTTTACTTAGTGTAATTTACGTGGGACACTCAAAAAGTTTTGCAAAAATAAAAATAAGTGTTCTCTAGGTAAATATTTTTTCATTAAATCTTTTCAAAATACTCTCCACTAGCCTCTATGCAAAGTTTCATGCGTCTGAACCAGTTTTCGAAACACTTTTTCCAGTCCGCCGCAGACACTTCGTTTACAGCCTGCTCGAACGCTGACAGCGCATCTTCCGGCGACGAAAATAAAAAGAAGTCACACGGTGCTAGGTCAGGGCTGTAAGGAGGGTGACCCAGAAGTTTGACCGGCGTGCTGTCCAAGAAGTCCCTCGTTTTGAGCGCAGTGTGCGGGGGCGCGTTGTCGTGGTGGAGCAGTAGCCCGTGGAACCCTGTGTTTGGTACTTCTGCCAAGCATTTGGTAGTATTTGGCTTTCGGCGTTGATGCTTCTTTGGTTTCGTAAAGGGATTGACACCAAGTAGCCAGTCAAATTGAAAAAGCTCGCGATCAAAATCTTCGCCCCGCTTCTAGATCGCTTCACTTTGGTAGGCGTTGATTCGTTTTGAAACACCCAAACCGTCGACTGGCGCTTCGTTTCTGGATCGTATTGATAAATCCAGGACTCGTCACCTACACCAGCCTGCTTCTTTGTTTATCATATCACGGCACCATTCCACTCAGGCCTGCTTCTGCGCATCGGTGAAGTTGTGCGGCACCCAGCGTGAAACTATCCTCCTCACGCGAAGATGCACGTATAGAATCTCGTGAAGGCTTCCCGATCCAATCTACAGTATGTGTTGAATCTCCTGATACGTAATTCGCCTATTGTCTTGGAATAAATTTTTCACTGCTAGCACGTTTTCCTCCGTAACAGCCGTCAAAGGGCAACCACTTCTTTCTTCATCCCCCAAAGTTAGTCGACCACGTTTGAATTCGTTATACCAACGATACACAGTTGCTTTGGAAGGGCCTTCATCCATGAATGCAATTTGAAGTCTATCGTATGATTCGTCCGGTTTCAGGCGACACTTGAAATCGTAAAAAATCATGGCACGAAAATGTTCCCGGCGTAAATCCATTTTCCAATGAGACACGATAATTTAATTAGCTCGCAAAAAATGTGGAGGAAAATTTTGAAATTGGAACGTACCTATTTTTACTTATATGTAATCATCCACACTATCCACACTTCCACACTATAATAGGTTGGGGAAAAAGTTTCTTCGCATTTTTTAACAAAATTCAAAACATTTTTTAATAAAGTTTATTTACATTTAACTTAAGTATGTAGGTACCATTTTGTTCGATAATTTTTTGCCATCTTGTAGGTAGGGACATGATCCCATTGCTATAGAAATTTTGGGACTTCTGGTCAAAATACCGCGACAAGTGGTTTTGGCAGTCCTCTCGTGATGTTAACCTGACACTGCCTAAAGAATTCTGAAGAGACCGAAACAGGTGGAAATCTGAAGTTGCAAGGTCAGGACTATACGGCGGATGCATTAACATCTCCCAGCCAAACTCTCTTAATTTTTGTTGGGTGGCTAAAGATGTGTGAGGTCTAGCGTTATCATGATGAAAAACCACACCCCTTCTGTTGATTAATTCCGGTCGCTTTCTCTCAACTTCTTGCTTTAATCTCATCAGTTGTTCGCAGTAGAGTTCAGAATCGATGGTCCTGCCTGGTGGTAACAG
Organism: Aporophyla nigra; assembly: GCA_947507805.1. NCBI lineage: Eukaryota > Metazoa > Arthropoda > Insecta > Lepidoptera > Noctuidae > Aporophyla > Aporophyla nigra. The sequence continues at coordinate 8,562,608 of OX382308.1, read as the reverse complement.
CTCATAATGAATAATGCCCTTCCAATCCCACCACACACACAGCATCACCTTGTTGCGAGTTAACCCGGGTTTCGCCACAGTCTGTGAAGCCTGACCGGCCTTTGACCACGACCTTTTTCGCACGTTCTTGTCATACGTGATCCACTTTTCATCACCAGTTATCAGCTTCTTCAAAAATGGTTCGGTTTCATTACGTCGTAATAAAGAATCACAAATGAGTACACGGTTCATTAGGTTTCTTTCAGTGAGCTCGTGAGGTACCCAAATGTCGAGCTTTTTTGTGTACCCAGTTTTTTTCAAATGCGCCAAAACTGTTTTGTGGTCAATTTCCAGTTCTTCAGCTACGTCGTAACTACTGGTATGCCAATCTTGCTCCACTTTTTCAAAAATGGCATCCATTTTATCCGTAATAGGGCGACCAGAGCGACGTGCATCTTTGACATCAAAATCTCCAGATTGAAAACGCTTAAACCAAATTTGTACTACTCTCACAGACACTACACTAGGTCCATAAACATCGCAATTTTTTTTCGCGGCTTGCGTTGCATTTTTAACTTTTTTGTAGTAAAATTTTAAAATGTATCGAATTTCTTAATTAGTTTCACTCATCTTGACGGTACGAAAAACAAATGAAAATCACACATTTTCCTAATTTGAATTTGGAATTATGTTCTTTAAAATTTAAACTTTCAATGATACCAAAACCAGCCAGATACAAATAGTATAGCCAAAGAGATTTTATTACAAGTTCATACATACTATAATGCGAAAAGACTTTTTCCCCAACCTAATATTTATAATAATGTTATAATAAATGCAAAAGTAACTCTGTCAGTCTGTCTGTCTCGCTTTCCTGCTAAAACTGCTGAACCGATTTAAATGAAATTTGGTACACAGATAGTTTAGAGCCTGAGAAAGGATATAGGTTACTTTTTATCCCGCGACTTTCTCTGCGTCAGCGATAACCGACATTTACGCGGACGAAGTCGCGGACAAAAGCTAGTTATTTTTATAATAGTTTATAATTGGCCAGTCTTTCATACAAAAAAACTTTTTCGCAATACTTTCTCAGTGGCCTGGTATTTCACAGTCACTAGTGCCCTCAACACGGTGAAGGAAAACATCGTAAGAAAAACCAGCATGTCCTAAAATCAAAAATTCGAAGACATGTGGCATTTACCTACTACTACTACATTGGGCCCCCGTGGTGGATTATGGCCCACTCTCTCTCCCAGATAGAGACCGGTGTCGCAGCATTGGGAACGTTGAGGGCTGATCATGCTTAACATGGTTTACAATAGTTTAAGTAATGAGTTCTGTGAAATATATTTTCGAAGTGGTGCGTTGTTTTTTGTGATTCCGAGTGTGAAAAAAAGCTCCCATCAACATCATAATTTCAGCCGAAAACGTCCACTGCAGGACATCACCAAGAACCGCCACTTCGACCTGTGCTTCTCGCATCCAGCAGATGCCTGCGTCCTTTACCAGGTCATCGGTTGACCTTGCGGGAGGCCTTCCAACGCATAGTCTTCCGTATGACGAAGGCTCTTCGTTTGGAAAAGTAATAATTGGTTAAAAAAATTCGACCCATGGGCGCCTTTTACAAAAAAAAAAAAACTTGAAATATCCTACTTGCGTAGGTAGGTAAGTAAGTTACCTGACTCTTGCCTCAAGTGGTCTACATAACGGTGTTAACGGTTTGTGAAACAAAAATAGGTATATATCGAAGTGTATCTTGACTATGGTTGGTTTTTTATGTACGTTTTTTGTAAGCTTTTTTGAAGGAAATAACGTGCTGAGGTCGTTGCCTCCATGTGGTATGTAAGAATTGTACCTACCTGTATGACGCCTAGGGTGTTTGTTACATCACTTCTTCCCAAAGAAATAGGAAGTAGTGAAGGACGGCCGTGTTGGGGGACTGTCTTACGTAATTATGACGCTCGAAGATGTATAAACTAAGTCATTAATACAAATTAGGCTGAGAAAACGCTTTGAGCGTCAAAGTTGAAATTTTAAAATATCTAATTAGATGTCTATAATTCTGACGCTGCGATATTATTATTTTAAGCCTGTCAGTTTCTTTAAGACTTTTATGAAACGAACTAGAATCTAAACAACGATTATTAGAGAATCGGAATAATGATGAAGATAATATACAAAATGCATTTCCCGAAGTTTTAAACCTTCATCGGTAAGCGGAAAATTATCCTATGGGTTTTAAAATTTCGTTATCTGATTTTCGAATGTCATGTGTAGGTTGGTATACTACACGACACGCTAGCACTCAATTTGTTTAACGTAATGTTTTTAATTTCATGATGTTGGTTTGGCGCTTAGGTACTGTTATTTATTCCTTGGTTTGGTACCTACCTACCTACTTGTTCTACAGTTTCCAGAACAACCTAATAGCGTAACACACTATCAGTACAACACGGATTTCATTTTGACAGTTCAACAACATTCATTCCGTTCTTTACGTAGCTGAGCAGACAGATGTTTGGAACATATGAAGCAATGAATTAGCTATATGTTGTAGAATGTATATGTCAAGGTGTTACGTAATTAATAGGGTACTGTAGAGTTATAGGTAGACTAGCTTTTGCCCGCGGCTTCGCTCGCGTTGAATTCGAGGTAACACGGTTCCCCTTTCCTCATTTAGAACACAGAAGAGAACTCGCAACAGAATGTTATTTTATTACGCTACTGTAGACGATATTATATGTCTCTCCATTTGGGGATAGAATGTAAAGATTCTGGGCATTGGACACAGGCGAACATGCTACATACAATTGTCCATGGGAAAAGCACGGTTTTTCTAAATTCACCCCAGCCACCTAAATAAGAAAAAAAAAGTAACCTATGTCACTCTCCATCCCTTCAACTATCTCCACTTAAAAAATCACGTCAATTCGTCGCTCCGTTTTGCCGTGAAAGACGGACAAACAGACACACACACTTTCCCATTTATATTATTAGTATGGATTTACTTTTAGGAATGATGACGAACACGACGGAAACATAATTCCCAATTTAGTTGGGCTTGATAAACCACAAGAAGACTATACATAGTAAGTTTCTATTGTATCTAATAAACACAGAAGTATGTGTTTAATTACATTTTGGTCATCAGTGACCACAACTTGGCACGCTATCCAACCACATTGCGTCTGATTCGCGCCCTATATGATATATGGAATTATCTACTACGTACAATATGCTCAAGGCGATACATGCTTAGAATTTATTATTTACGTAAGTATATGTATATGTGGGTGGATCTTTGGTTTTCTTTGTGTTGACAAATAAACATATAATGTTGCGTATATAATATTGTGATAAATATCCACTTAAATGTACATTTTCCAACTTTGTTTGGGTCGGCTTCCAGTCTAACCGATGAGCAAACCAGTATCTATATATATAAAAGAAAGTCGTGTTAGTTACTTCACTTATAACTCAAGAACGGCTGAACCGATTTAGCTGAAAATTGGCAGGGAGGTAGTTTAGAGCCAGGAGAAGGACATAGGATACTTTTTATCCCGTTCTGACCCCGGCATTTTTACCAAGATTTTTATTTATCCCGTTCGACCGTATTCCCGTGTGACGTGACATAAAACGTCAAAGAGAATACAAGTCACTTTAAAACGTGGTATGACAAAAACGTTGCCTTTGAAGTACCAGGTGGTCATAACTTGGTAGGAGCTTATCAAACAGCAGTGTCAGCTAGAAAACGTTTTTTGCCTTCGAAGTACCAGGTGGTCATAACTTTCTGCCAGGGTCGCGAGATTTGTTTGAAAGAGTTACCGTGGCCCTGACATAGCCAACTGAAGGAACAAGGGTGGGTTTTAGTGTAAGAGATTACTACTGATAGTGTATTATGCAATTACCCTCTGAGATTGATGTGTTAGGTAGAAAGCGCTTTATACCGTCGACGTACCAGGTTATCATAACTTGACAGGAGCTTACCAAACAAAGGATTGTCAGCTAGAAAACGCTTTATGCCTACGAAGTACCAGGTTATCATAACTGGGTAGGAGCTAACCAAACAGATGAGTGTCAGCTAGAAAACGCTTACCAGATCACCACCGCATACGAGGTTGTCAAACTTGGTAGGTTTATTACAACATTTACTGAATCTGAGGCGATACGAAGTTCGCTGGGTCAGCTAGTTTTACATAAAACGGCTGCTTAGCTGACCTCCAATATCTACCTAGTTACGGGATAAGACGATACTCCTAGGTAAAACATGGTTGTCAGACTTTTAGCCTTCTACTACCCTAACAATTTTCAAAGATCTGTAATAATGACAGCCGGCACCAATGGCTTAATATGACGTGTCCCGCTCTGGGCGGGTGTATCAGACTTTTACTGACTAAAACCCACCCGTGTTCCTTCAGTTGTCTGTGCCAATGGTGCTTCGGAAAGCACGGAGGGGTCTCGATACGCTATGGATGTTCGCCCATCTACGAACCGAACTCAACAAACGTAACTTGACTTAATCTTCTATCAACCAGTGTGCCTATTTTTATTTAGTCAAGCGCGCATAACGATTGTTATGCTTTTCAGTTAGAAATGTCTGAAACTTCTAAAAGCATATTTCCCATTTCCTCAGAATTTCCTTCTTTTCAATTGATCTTGTTGAAAGGGTGAATTTTCATCGTATTTCGCGCAGACAATGCCGATTCTAAAGCACAAAACTCCAACAATACTTCAACCGTTTATTCATTATGTCTGTACCTAACTGTTACAGTAAACATTGTATCACAAGTCTTCTATTCAACTTTCTATACTAACGAGTTCTTCTCATACAGATCCCAGAGCAATGTATCCAGAGTTTTAATATATATAGGGCGAAAATAGGGTTTGTTCTGAGGCAGGACAACCTTTTTGCGTTATGTAAGAACGAGTTGCTTGAATGTTTTAGGGCTCTCAAGGGGAAGTTAGGCAGAAATATTCTATTTCACAAATCTAACCCGAACTTTATTTATCTTTGGGCTCCGTAGTTGAGCCGGAAAATCCTCGTAAGTAGTTTGTGTTTTTCTTGTTATCTTTAGCGGTATTTTTGAATTCAGATGAGGGGTAAATTAAAGAGTTTTTTTGGGGTCAACGACTGCTGATAGTTTAGATTCCCCGGTACTTAAAAATATATATTCAGTACCTACGTTTACGTTCGGGCTTCTGACGACCCGTAAAGACTGTAAGAGATCCACGTATATTCATTGGGGACAATCATCTTAACATATTCAGCCTATAATATTCCCACGGCTGGGACACAGACCTCCTCTCAGTGAGAGGGAGTGGGCCGTAAATTACCACGCGGGCACAGTGCGGGTTGGGAGGTGTCACTTGCCTTCGAATTTTTTGGTTCTAGGACATGCCGGTTTCCTCACGATGTTTTCCTTTTCCGTTTTGAGAACAGTGGTGATGAAATAATTCACACAATGTAAAGGGCCTATCTGGGTTCGAACATACGACCTACAAGTTGTAAGTTGCGGCCATTACCACTGGGCCACCGCTTTCGTACGGAACAATCATCTAAAAATATTTATTACTAGCTTTTGCCCGCGGCTTCGCCCGCGTGGATATCGGAAATTAACGCAGACTACCGCGACGGACGGACTACCGCGGTAAGATGTTGTGTTAATTCAGGTTATATTATAGGTAATAGCTATTACACACGACTTCGTCCGCGTGGTATTTAACAAAAAGTTTTTCATAAAAACTGTCTTTGAAAACTACGAGGACATACGTCTCAAAATTCAGCGTGTTTTTAGTTAATTTAAACTATTATTTATTTTTTCTAAAATAAAAGTAGCATAAGTTACTCCTTGTTACATCAGCTATCTGCCAGTGAAAGTTCCGTCAAAATCGGTCCAGCCATTTCAGAGATTAGCCGGAACAAACAGACAGACAGACAAAAATTGTAAAAAATGTTGTTTTGGTATATGTACCGTATATACATCCATATACACTTAATAAAAAGTGGTTATCTTAATATTAAAAACAGACACTCCAATTTTATTTATTTTTTACATGTATTGTATGTATAGATGTATAGATAAAATGAAAATTATATCGTGTCGTTCCTTATAAGTAGCTTTTAGAAGGTAAAGTACCCAATTTGCCACAAATTAAGATTGATGTTCGGCTATTGATTATTTCACCCTACTATTTTGTCCCCAACGTTAGAGGAATTAAGTTAAATACGGTACGCAGAAGTAGCTCTGTGCACACAATGATTATTTTTGGACCCCTATAATTTTAACGTAGTTTGTGAAGGAACTCCGTTCTTTTTGGTACTTACACTACCTCCACTCAAATTTAGATTCAACTGCAATTGATTCACGTATTTTTTAAATATGGAACAAAATTTTAAAACAAGCATAACACTTATTTTTTGGGCATTCGTGTTAGTCTATAAAGTGGTAAGTCACAATATCTATCTGTCGAATAAAAGAGTTATATTTAAGTAACAAAATAATGCCTTTAACATTTTTTGTGTGCCACAGTGCGGCCTTGACCAATACTTTCAATAAATTATTCAGTTCGCGTACAATGGGCATAGATATCTGGGGCTCTACACAGATAAATAAAGATTTATTTCCGAAATATCGACATTTGAAGCTATATAAATATATATAAAAATATTATAGTTACAGAATAGAAGTAAATAAATACGAGACTCGAATAACTGTACTCTATACACACATTGTATCGGTGCGTGTATTTAGGTACCTACATAGGTACCAACAGAGAGAAAAAATTAGTACGGTTCGCTGAACCGGACACTCGAACAGTCCTATCGATTATAACACTAGTGCTAATTAGACCAAACTCCAAACCAAAATCCCGTCCCGTCTAACTATTTTGGCGACTAAAATTATTTACACTCATTTAACAGCTGTCGAGTGATTTTCCCCATTTCTGGGTAAATTCCCCGAGTATGGCAAGGTAGCGGTCGTCTCGGGCTCCAATCGCGGCGAGCGCCCGAGAGCAAAGTAGCAAACCAACCAGTCAGCATCACGTGCGCGGACGTGACGGCCGTGTTTTGTGCCGAGCCAACGGATTATTCACGCGCCATTTGACAGTTATGCCGTGTCCTGTAATGACTATAGTGCATCATAGTGTAACGTAGTGATCGTTGCTGCCAATAACCATGTGAGGAATTTGTCATAAAAACGCATTTAGGAAAGCGTAAAGTGATAACAGGGAGGCGGGATGCGAGAGGTGAACGCTCGTCACAGCGGCGCCGACTCTCACCGGCTACTATTGTCTAAGTGCCACGGAATCTTGGTCCTTCCCATCGGATTCCATCGATGAAGCATCCGCCTTTCGACGTGGGCTGCACGCGAAATACTTACGTCGGCGATTAGTCACAAAAACCGAATGTTTACATAGCGATCCAATGGAAACAGATAAGATAAAAACTTGTCTTTTGATAGTAGAGTCTTTAGTGGCCCGAATGTTTTTGTGTCCAAATAACTATGGAAATTACGAGCTAGTTTGGCATGCGTTTGCTTGATAAATTATTGTCGATGCTAACTGTAAATAACTCGGGCAGGTAAATGCGCCAGCTAAAGGTATGAGTGGCCTACTTTAAAAAATGCAAATATTAAAACGAGGTAATTATTGACGACAAACGTACGTATACTTGCTCAGCTACTTTTGTCTGTACTATTTTTTGAACAACATGTAGATTATTTTCAACTGTGGCATTTTCTGGTTTATTTACTTGCTGGGTTAGTAGTCCAATCTTTATTATCTACACCATCACGATGACAATGATTTCTACCAATCTGATCGGTTGTATTAAAATGATATCCTTTTAAACTATGTTCTGACTACCAGATAAGGCATTTGTATTGAATACTGGTTAACTATTTATAAATTTTATAACCAATATATTGGTGAAACCCACAGTTATCAACAACATATACAATGATAAACCTACCAAGTAACAAATATGTAAACATAGTAGATAAGATAATAGACAAGGTGCATAGAGATACAGATTAACGATAAACACAACACAAATAACCAACAAGGAATAACTGACATCATCTCACAACAAGCATACAATAACAGGCATTTGTATGAAATATCTATTGTACTGCAAGGAGGTTATCTTCCAATCTAACTAATAATCATTTTCAAACAACAAGCGATTTAATGAATTCTCGTTTATGCATTTCATACAGCCTTGAAACAATGCAGGCAAAATGCGTGACATTTTCTAAATTAGTCGTCGTTAAATAATTTTTGGAAAGATACCTTTGAAAGAATATATTTTCCTGTTTTAGTTCCAATTAAAATGTATGTTGTGTAATGTAAAGTATGGGATAAAATCAATGAGGTACCTTACCAAATTAATGAACAGGAAAATGTTGCATTTGTTATAAAGGAAGTAATTAAACATCAAATTTTAATGCTTACTACTGTTGGTTGCAAAATATCTACTCTGAACTCAATATGCGATGTTAATAAATAAAGAAAATAACCAATCCTCTTTGTATGGGACGCAACACGCAGCTACAATATGGGCCAACAAAAGCGCTGAAGCCACAATTCCATTTCAGACATGGCTTACAAAAGGAACAAACAAACGGCCAACACAACATGAAACAAGTTATATTCTAAATTATTTACTTTTAAAAAGAGAATAGGAAACCAGTTCAGACTTGCGGAAATGATCCATATCTTGTTTATCCAGAAAAGGCAAACGTCAGTCATAACAATGCTCTCGCCAAAGTAGGTTGAAGCAGACCCGATGAAACACACTGTGATTAATGGTTGTCCGGTGATACGGTAATAAAGAACAGCATAACAGGGAACTCTGTTGGGGCCTATACTTTTGTCCTTCATGTATACTTGACCTACTTATTGTGGAAGTATTGCCAAAGGCCGTACGCTCGTCCAAGTTTTAATTTGGCGGAAACCGATTTCCGATTGATTGCTAATTTTCTTGCACAGACATGTTAGGAAATTCTAGTTCCTAGGTGAGCTCATCAATACCCATCTACCCATTGTGATTGGCAAACGTAGTCTTGCCACGTTTTATGTCGGATTTTAATGGATGTGGATTGTGGGTTTAATCAAGTTTTTCTATCGCTTTCATGACTCACAACTAGAACTTTTTAATGTAGCCCACGTCGAAGATATCTAATCAAAATTCGCTTTCAGAGCTTAATTTGAGATTACAGATGTATCTTGCTTTATTAACACGTCTTTTCGTGACCAAGAGGCCCCAATTACTAACTAAAACATACATTTCCAGTAGATAGCCATGTGTGGAGCCGCATGATCAAAGATAGCAACAATCCCTACGTTACAATTAGAAGTAATATTTAATTCGAGACTTGGTTGAAACAAGAAATTCTTTGGAAAGTGTGAGTGAAATGCTGACAAGTACTAGCCGGTGAGTGTGTGAGAGTGCGTGCGATGGCGCGGGGTACCGTGTTATCGTCGACCATCTTGGTGTCAATTTTATCATTATTGGAGACAACGTTTGCGCACTACACGGCTACATGGGCCGTCCACATACCGGGAGGGAAGGACGCTGCCGATGCTGTGGCCAACGACCACGGGTTCGTCAACTTAGGAGAGGTAAGATAATCGTATTATTATTGCATGATGTTCCTGTAACGATCTTTCATTATTATGGTTTTACAAAAAGTAAATTAACCTACATAACGTTTGGTTAAATTTGTTTGGAAAATGTCATTTTCATAACAACTTATCAAACATTAGGCTTTCGTTCTCATCAAACGCTTTATTCAATAGCAGCTTCTCGATGTTGAGCAGGTTTAACAAGAGTGCAAAGAACTCAAATTTCAGGACATTTTAGCATGCCGTTAGAATATGTTGCTATTCTAATCAAGGAAATCCGGACCTGGGTGGTCTTACCCAGAAATAGAAACAATTACTCTTGTTTCTATGTTTCATTCGTTTACGGTTTTGACTTGAAAGCTGCCCGTCCAGTTGGTCTAATTTTGAAACCCATTAACTCGATGCTAGATTTCATTTTTCGGGTTACACCGCAGAGTGAAGATTTTGCAATAGTTGAGACATACATATGCGCAATTGACTGGGCTGGTTTATAGTGATCATGACCCCAATTTTTCTTCAAGGATATGAGAATTTGGGTGAACTTCTAATCTGTCCAAATGTACTTGAATTCAGGGCATAATTCCCTTAATAGATATAGAGCTAATACAGGAAGTATGCCCTGCGAGAGAATAATGGTATAATTGGTAATACATAAAGTGTGGGTTTTCGTGTCATTGAAACAGAACCGGATTCGAGCTCCACTATTCCGTACTCCGGAGTTAAAACGGTCATTGCCAGGTTACGAGTTTACTGATCTAACCTTGAGTGGTTCATTTGAATTCCAAATCTATGGTGTTATCTGCTATTGTTTTTTTTTAAACAATCAAAACTGCGCAAATTTGTAGTGCCCATTTTCTGACATTGACCGAGTACCTAATTAATGATTTGCAAATAAACTTACCAACAATTAGGTACGGTTTTTTATGGTCACCATAACGAAATTGTATAGTGTGAAAAATAACAAAAGCCTATAATACCCATTCAGAATATGGCATTGACCCTTCCATTAATCTTCTATCGTATCGCGAAAACGGTTCCCAATTACTTATTTCTGGGAGTTGGACAGGATTTTGTATGAAATGGCTGAAACTATTAGCAAGGTGATCGTAATAAATTGCTAGAAGTGAGTTGCGTATCGTGTAACAAGTGAACCGCATCGTTAACACTGCACTGAGATAAAATTAGTGTGTTATTTCGAGGCAAATGTTGCAAACTCATGCGTTGTAACAACAGATTTCAGGAAATGTTCCATTTAGCATCGCCGCCCACTTCGCCACAATTCACGAGCTTTCAACATCTTCATAAACACTTTGTTTAAACGTACAGATTAATTGTTAAATAACTACGTGTAAAGTCCAAATATTTTACAAGGTTGTATGGGACGAGAATACATTTTGGAACTCAGCTCTTATTCGAAACGTGTCTTCCCTTAGACAGATAAATAATTATAGATGCTTGAACAAATCCTGTGATAAGTTCCGAAATCTTCGATATAGAAAATTTAACAGGGACATCATAAATCACAATGGAAATCTTGCAAGACTATAATTGATTCGAGCAAAATTCCTTATGAGTCATTTTATAGCTGATACTAGCAAGCTATACAAGTGATCGCAATAATGTCATGCCCTTAAAGTTAATGATTAAACGAGATTCTAAGAGCTTCTTTTAAAATATTGAATCTTAAATCTCCCAAAACATCCAACTCCACGTTTAGAAAGCACTCGTGTGCGAAGTGGGGGGACAAAAATAAACAGGAAATTTAAGTGAGCACCAGTTATTTATTTAAAGCGACATCTTCATTTGGAATTTCTTCTACTTATGGATGTCTATTTTTATATATATGCTGGAGCTGCTCCTCTGAATAACGTATCTAAAGACATTGAAGACGCCAAATATAAGTCGTCTCTCTAATTACAATATTAAGTAACTATATTTTTACGAAGAATTCTGGAGAAATTCAGATAATTGCGTGGCTTAAAATTCCTTGCTGTGTTTTCTTAAGATTTTACTGTATCTTCTGGTATTTAGTTAATACAATCTAAACAGAACGTTGATAATACTGTCCTGGTATTATTGTAAGTGAAACGCAACGTTTGTGCGACGCCAGAGGGAAGAATAGGAGCTTTGAGGCACACTGAGCTGAGGACAAAAGGGGGCTGTCACTCGACCCATCGCTTCCATGTATCCGATAACAAAATACTGTCGTTGGTGCCAGACCTGGGTGACGTCACACGTTCACAGATACAATACTGGCATCTGACGTCAAGGAAAGTAGTGACAATGTTCGCGAAAATGAGTCTTATGCTCAACGATAACGTCTGCCGAATTTTCTGTAATAAAGCACCATGTGAGTGCAGGATGTTGGTCTTTGTTTGGTCTGCCTTGCTTGGGTGATCATGCGAAGATCGTTAGCGAGTTCATGTGCCTCATACGTAAGATTTGGGACATCGTTTTATCATAAAAATATAACCGAAGCAGTTCCAGAGACCAATCTAAATAAGATTATGTCTTTTATAACATTATTCATGCTTTATTTGTATTGAGCCAGTAACCTTTACAGAAGTTTAGTGGTTATATTTTCGTCCATTGTGCATAATATACCGTGTTCTGCATAAACAAGTCTGCTTTCTGAGAATTATTTGCCGATTTAGATACCTACTTTCTTAAATTTAACACAAAGGTGAACTTTATCATAACGTTTTATAATAGGTTATGATGTATTTATACTTTTTATCACATACACGCAAACAAGTTGCAGAAAAAACCCACATTATGATTAATAGCTTTATTTTCTTAACGTTATCTAGAATGTGTTACATTATAGTTGATTACGCTCAATGTTATTCTTTCGGTACTTCAATAAATATAATTAAATTAGATATTATAGCTGCTTCATTTAAATGTAGCATATTATCGTTCCAATTATTTAGCTTATCACTAACCGTTGTTTTGCCAACTTACATTTCCATGGAGAAACCAAGTTCTATTATTTGACCTAACAGTAGGTTACATTCAAAAAATGGTTTCTAGGATCGGAATCATACAGGTAGCTATACGTCTCGGATGCTGCCGTGTTTCATTGTTCAGCTGGCAGACGAGATGCGACAGACAGACTATGTACATACGTATGTATGTTTATCATCGTGTGCTACTATTTGTGTCTTACAACCGCTGTGAAATACTCCAAATATCTCTGTGGACTTAGGCACCTACATATTCTTGACTACTTAAGTAAATAAATGTTGTTGGATGAAAGCTTTTACTGGTCATTGTGATATTTGGTTTAATGCCCCTTTGTCTCTAAATTTGGTAATGGCATCTGATTAATAAAATGCATCTGCAAGTAAATTGGAAATTCCCATGAAATAGCGACGTAATCCTTTAATTATTCTTAAGTGTTTCATTAGCAATAAAGGAATATTTGGGTAATAGTAAATTCTTTGAATTAAATGTTCGGCGACATTTGGTAGATATTCCTAATGGCTGAAAACTATTAGCGAAGACGTGTAGCAGATTTATGCGAGTTTGTAGTGAGAAAGATTCGAGTGTATCCCAAGTTTTGTGACGTTGGTTTTAGTCGGTCTAGTGTCAGACAGTTTACATTAATCGCAATACTTCGCTGTTGTTCTGTGTAGACTAGGATGTGCCTCTTTGTGTCCACGATAGAGGTGTCTGTGACACCGGGTAGATACTCTGATTTTACTTTTAATCTCATAATAATTGACATCCATATTTAGAAGAAATATAAAAAGTCCATATATATAACGCTGCTAAATTGCTTTTAATCATTATATTTCCAATATAAAAATACCATTGCGTTAGGTAGACATTAACATGAATCATTAATAAGCACTGGTTTTATATTTTATTCTTATAAATTGCCAAAGAATTGTCCCTTGTTATGTTTCACACTCATGAAAGTTAGGGTAACTTTCAACAAGAAGGTGTTTACTTAATAACATCGCATTAAATAATAAGAAACACGTTTTACATTAGTTTCGCCATTGAACGGTGGGTTCCCATCAAAGAATGGGGTTTACCGCTGTAAAGGAATGCCACGTGCTAACCAACGATGGGGAAGGGTCGGAGAGGATCACACCCTTTTACATACACAAAGATATATTTACAAAATTGATATATCAAAAGTCTGTAAGTGTGCACGTTGTACCTTCTGACTTACTACCCAATAGAACATATTTTTGCGGAGAGGAAAATTTCACCTACTTCTTTCTATACATCAATCAATCTGCCTAGCCTTTTCACAATTTTGTTAGAATCGGCTTCCAGTCTGACCGGTTGTAGCTGAATACCAGTATTTAATATTGAGCGACTGCGTCCACAGCCCAGTTAATACCTTTGGGTAAGATTTTCTGTCTTCTGACGACCCGTAACGGCTGTCAAATTTCCATGAGTGATAGCCAGGACCAGCTAGTTAACGTTCATTTTATGTCTGTCTGTGTGACTGCGTTGTTCTTCTAAATTTCGACCACGCTCCGGATCTTGACGCGTTTTTATCATAATTTACAGAATTTATTCTGGTAGATTTATATAATAATAATAGCCTTTTATTCAGATCCATATTACAATTTTATGATGAAAATACATAGAAAATTTAAATTTAATGTACCGTAATCTAGTCTCTTATTTGAATTTTACTTATTTTCTGTAGATCTGTTTGGCAGTCGAGAAATGCCTCCTCCAATCTTTTCCACTCATGTCTTTCTTGAGCCACTCTGCTCCATGTGACGCCTGCCACTTGTCTTATGTCGTCATCCCATCTTTTTTGTGGTCTGCCTCAGGTCAGGCAGGTAGATTTATATACTATACTTAGCGAGATTTATTTATTTTACGTAAGTTATAGTAATAACTATAACTTACGTAAAATAAATAAATCTCGATCCTTTGTCAAGTCGTTAAAACTATGCGATGCAGACGCGGGACGCTAGATTAGACGTACATAATAATTCAAGGGAAAAAAACTTTACGACTCCGCAGAGGAAATTACCTTGAGCTCTAACTGTTTTCTTTATGTTGGAGTTCATTATTGTTTGTTTCATCGTCGCCGGTTCCGTTGGTACACAGCCGGAACGTGCACTCATCAAACTGTCGGCGGCTTGCCAAAATGCGTTGGCGCCGACAGACAGCGACATGTTCAGCGCAAGCCGCGGAAATGGACCACCGCCTTAATTGTGCGAGTCATTCACTCCGAACACCTTTAAATACTTTTTACGTAATTAGGATGCGAATGTCAACGCTCTCACGAATTTTATGTTTTGAGTAGCTGTTAAAAAAACACACATTGTTTTCTTTAGTGTGTGCTAGGTCCCAGGCGGTGTTTTGCGAGCCGTCAGTGACTGTAGGCTAGAAACAATAGCGCAGAAATCATAGCAGATACCTTGTTATGATATTATCATTAGACTAATAAAACATCCTTTTAAATGATGTAATAGGTAGACAGTTCTACTAAAATGTAATTCACAAATCGTGCCAATTGCGTGAGCAGCATCACCAAAACACGAGGCACGCTCGCGACAAATATTAATGAGAACCTAATAGTTTTATGGGTAAAGTTGGAACAATATTAGTATATTGTACGATACAATTGAGACAGTTGATAAATCGCCAAACTAACAAGGAATACTTCAAGAAAATTGTAGAATTCAAAAAGCAATTGTGAAAGATTCTCAAACAATGTGCGCCGGTACGGAATGAGATTTGGTTTTCTTTCGAATCCATTCTGCAGTCGAATGCGGGTTGGGGATGGGCGGGTGTCACGACTGCCTTTTGTAAGGGGCAATCGTCGTTGCCTTAAACGTTCTCCCTAGCTGGAGGGTAGGGGGGGGGGGGCATCTGCTTTTGTATGTCTGCGGCTTTATCTTCAAGCAGCCACAAACACAGTCTACAATACCCGGCCGGGCCCAGCCTCCGCTAAACCGATTGCATTAAGTCTACTAAGAAATAACTGCTCCGCAAAGACGAATCACAAAAGATATTGCGACAAACCAAAAGTTTCTTTTGATTTCCATCAGAATCAGTGAGGCTAATTTAATTTAAAACGAATTCATCGTTAGGACCAAAGTTAAGTAGAAAACAAGTCCATTGGATTTTGAGAACTGGAAATTGTTTTGTTTTTAACAATAGCAACATTTAATTCAATTATGGAAATGTAGCCACTTTTGTTTGGAATTTGTTGCAGTAGAACCTATCAATGAACGATGAAGAAATGGATAAGAAGAAATTCAAATGATTCTGGGTATGAGACAATGACACAAAGAACTGGCTAGCACCGATAAAGAAGTAAAAAAACGTTTGAGTGAATGAGTTTAATTAATTAGTACTTCAATAAATCCATTTCCTTCTACATTGATACGGGTTCGTACATTCAATCAGATGGGCTAGGCCTTCAATTTACGTAGATTAATGGCGTTAAAATTTAATTTAGACAGAACAGGGTCGTGCCATTCGAATCTTCCTTTTACAATTGAATAATGTATTCAACTAAGAGACTGGACGAAGATTAGATAGGTTTTGGAGTTAATTAACAGATTATTAGGAGTTCCTAAGTAATTATGTACTTAGAAAGATTAACGTAAAGTACTTAAGTATTAGGGATATTTAATAGGATAGAGATAGAGATAAAGACCTTCAGATTTAAGCACCGCAGAGTATTTATTGATCTAGAAACTCTATACCACTCTCTTACTCTATGCTTCTTAAAATGTGTTTTATTGAACAATCTAATAGATTGATTGCGCATCGTTTGGATAAACTCAAATAATGAATAATTCGATTTTGGGCTCCTAAAAATATTAAATAACCAAGTAACTGCGATCAACTTGGAAGTAGACCAACGCGGTTGGTCACAGTTCTAACCTTACCTGACCAAACAGTATCCATTTGATAGCGGTACCCAACTGCGTGTGTGGTGCGTCCGGTACCTACCGTAAAGAATAGGACCACCCCATTTCTTCCCATGGGTGTCGTAAAAGGCGACTAAAGGACTTACTAGAGAATGGGTAGCGGCGTCTACGCATTTTACCACCATAGTACGATCGTCAACTCGCCTGTCAAACGTGGAATTTACAGCAAACCCTCCAGCCCTGTCCAGTAGTAGACCTTTTTCGGCTGAACCACGATGGTGATTATGATGACCCAACTGCGACCAACTGTGGAAAAGGGTTAGAAGGTTAAAAAGCGGCTTAAATGTTTAAAAAAAGCAGAGCAAAAAGTTTTTACAGATTCATTAATTTAAAAAAGTGTCCCATCATTAGGTAGGTAGGTCAATAAGTGTTTTGAGAGCCAGTATTTTTTTCAGTATTTTGCAAATGGCGGTATTAGCCAGTATAACGGTGGCTCTTGAACAATCACAAACACACGGCTCCACTAATGAACGTAACCATTGATTGCTTCATTAGATGTCTCGCCTCTTTGCTTGTTTCAGTTTTATCTCTCCTAACTGCTTACGAAACAAACAAACTTATCGTATAGATGAAATCAGTGAGAAGTTTCCGTGGCGATTTATTACCTAAAGTTAGTTTTGTTAGGCTAGACCTTCGATAAACTGTCATGTTTTTCTCTCTTAAGCTCTGTATTCTCCTGCCAGAATCGCGAGATTTGTTTGAAAGACGTACCGTGGCCTCGGCATATGGGCAACTGAAGGAACACGGGTGGGTTTTAGTCAGTAAAAGTCTGACACGCCCTTCCGCTCCACCGAGAGTGGGAGACGTAGTTTGATGATTTCATACCCACAAAAAAAGCTCTGTATTCTTATAGAATTCTGTCCAAAGCTCTGCATCTGGACATTTTGTTTAGGAATAGTCGATTCGCTTTAAGTATTTTTGTTTATTTATTTGTCACCACAATAAACATTGCAAACATTGTTACACTTACGGTACATGATATGGTTTCGTTTACTGTGGGAGGCTGGTGCCTAAGCTAGACTTTAGGTGCCTGTGTTTCAGGTTACCAAGTCTCCACCCTCTAGCAGTTAGATACATCTATCATCATCATCAGCCTATAGCAGTCCACTGCTGGACATAGGCCTCCCCAATTGCACGCCATTTAGCTCGATTTTCAGCAAATCTCATCCAGCTGCTACCAGCCACCCTGCGAAGATCGTCGCTCCACCTAGCCTGAGGGCGTCCTACCTTTGCCTATTCCGTTTGCCGATTCGCGGTCTCCACTCAAGAACACGTCTACCCCAACGGTCATCGGTTCGACGGCTAATGTGGCCGGCCCATTGCCACTTCAGCTTGCTAATCCTATGAGCTATGATCTAAGTGCTGAGATGTCTTTATGAAAACGCCTCAATGACCGTCCATGCTCAGGACCGGCAAACTGAACACATCGCCCTGCGTCGAGGAGTGAGGCAAGGTGACGTAATATCCCCAAAATTGTTCACTAACGCACTGGAGGATGTGTTCAAGACGCTAAACTGGAGTGGGCGCGGAATCAACATCAACGGCGAGTACATCTCACACTTGAGATTTGCAGACGACATCGTCATACTGGCGGAATCGCTGCAGGACTTGCAGCAGATGCTGGGCGGCCTAGTTGATTCTTCTGTACGCATTGGTCTCCGGATGAACTTGGACAAAACACAGGTTATGTTCAACGATCACGCAACTTCGGGACCGATTGCGGTCAATGGCGGTGCCCTCAAGGTTGTTCAAGAATACGTTTACCTCGGGCAAACTCTGCAGTTTGGTAAGAATAACCTTGAGAGGCTAACAGGAGAATTCAGCTGGGCTGGGCAGCATTTGGGAAGCTTCGTCGAGTCTTCTCGTCACGTATTCCACAGAGCTTAAAGACGAAAGTCTTCAACCAGTGCATCCTACCTGTTATGACCTACGGAGCCGAAATGTGGACACTCACGATACATCTAAACTAATATTATAAAGCTGAAGAGTTTGTTTGTTTGTTTGGTTGAACGCGGTAATCTCAGGAACTACTGGTCCGAATCTAAAAAACCGGTCAAGTGCGAGTCGGTCTCGCGCACCGAGGGTTCCGTACAAACCTGTAGGTATAAAGTTTAAAATTTAAAAAAATATTTTCATTATATGATGTAACTAAAAATTTACGGTTTTCGCAATTTTTCCTTTATCTGTGCTATAAGACGTTGCTTCGTACCAAATTTCAAAATTCTAGATCGACTGGAAGTACCCTTTAGGTTTTGATTCCCTTGCGAGTTTCGAAAATTTGCGGCATAAACGGCTATATCTTTTGATTGCGTTAGCTTAGAAGGTTGATTTTTTCACAGCTCCAAGAGACAGTAGACTTGAGTATTTGATATAAATTTCAGCTTGATACCTCCACGCGTTCCTGAGTAAAAGGGTCTTGACAGACGGACGGACGGACGGACGGACGGACGGACAACAAAGTGATCCTATAAGGGTTCCGCTTTTTCCTTTTGAGGTGCGGAACCCTAAAAATGGATAGCGTATTTATTGAGGAAGGTTACCACGCTACGAATAGGTTGCCACGGGAATATCACGCTTCGATTAAAAGGAGTGGAGCAGCAACGAAAAATGGACGAAAACTGCCAGGCAATTCGATTCGACGGGAAGCAAAAATTTGACGCGGACGAAGTCGCGGGTAGAAGTTAGTTTCATAATAATAAAAAAAGTGATTTAACAATTTTGAATTAAGAGGTTGTTTAATAATGTTTAGAGTCTGTATGTAGCTCACTATAAAGTGCTTCACTGCCAGGATGAATTTTACTTACAAGAGTTTCACGTCATACAACGTCAAAGTATGTGTTTGCTCTAAGTCCATTTAAACACGTAGGTACGTAAAAATATCGCAGTGGGATTTTTTCGCGTCCTATGCGCTTCCAATGCACTGCTTAGCGCCGACAGTAGAAAATCAATCCGTATGTTTTTCGCCGTGCTGGGATGCATTCTTAATGGTAGGTTCAATGACAAGAAATAAAAATTCAGTGCACGATAAAATCTCGTCGCGATAATTTTACGTCAGTACGAACGTTAGATCTAAGATCAACAGTGACAGGTAGATAGTTTTATAATTATAGTCTGTGCCAGATAAGAAAAAAATAAAAGTCGTTGACACCTGCCTTCCAATGTATTCAAATATTTCCAATGATACGAAAAAAATGTAAAGAAAGTGTCGCTAGCACGGTCAAAACGATAATTTGAATACACTGGTAGGCAGGCGTCAACGACTTTTATTTTTTTCATATCTGGCACAGACTATAGGAGTATTTGCCAGGAGTAATAAAGCTACTACGTGGTTGACTATCATCGTCATCTGTCTAGCCTTTTTCAACTACTATATGTTGCTGTCGGCGTCCAGCCTAACTGGATACTGCTGAGTATCAGTATTGTACATGGAGCGACTGTCTATCTGCCCCCACAAACCCAGTTACTGGGTAAAACGGTACGACTGGTAACGACTGCTACGGTAAGACTGGTTGTCAGATTTTCGGCCTCTCACGGCCAGAGACAACAACAGCCGGAAAGATGCTTTCCTAGTATATCAACTGGAATAATTAGGATGCAATCGACAGATCAAATCAAAATATTTTATTTCACATAAACCTACATGGGCACTTATAAAAACATCAGAAGCTAGGTGCAAAGATATCAGTAAAAGACCCATCTAGAGAGAAGACGCCACTCGACAAGACTCGTTAACTAACGACAACGTTGAGAAGAACAACGATACCTTGAATTACTAAAGTGGACTATGACCTGAAAGGCAGAAAGAAAAGAGTTTGAACTCGGATGCTAACTAAACCGTTGTTGCCCAATTTAGTTGGATGAAAATCTTCTCCTATATACCTAGGAACGAGATTCATCTACATATTTATGTATTATTTACTCATTTTTTATTTAAACGTAAAAGCATATCCTATGAATATTATAAATGTTTGTTTGTATGGTTGGATATTTATTACTCAATCATTCAAAAATGGCTGAACTGAACTGAATTTGGCATAGAGATATTTCATAACCTGGATCCACGAATTGGATACTTTTATCCCTGTAACGTATCTGTGGGATAATTTTCAACTCGACGCAGGCAAACCCGCTGATTAAAGCTGGTCCGACTATAAATAATGATGTCTTCTTGCGTTAGGTAGAATATTTCGATAACATTTTTCAAATAAAGGCACCGTACGTAATATTAGGTTACGTAACAAAGCAGGTAGACAAGCCTAAGGTAAGCCTACAAATCTTTTGACAAAAACAATTCTTTATTATGTAGTCTTTTATCAAAAAAGAGTAAGCGACAGATTTTGTATTCGGTAAGGTCTTGTCTCAAATTTATCTTGGCTCCGTTGACCCGGTAAATTGTCGTCTTAACTTGAGGGAACCATTTATTTGCGTTTAGTCTCAATACTAGGCTTGTCTTATATTATGCAAACGAGTTTTCATTCGGTCCCAGGATTTGGGACGAAAATGGAAAACTTCCAGCAAATCTCACAAAGAAGTCAAATCAAAGGAGTTCGATAAAGCTTTTTCATATTCCTCTATGAGTGTATTTTCGGCTTAAGTCAAACTCTTGTCGCATAAAGTGATTTACTATCTGATCTGAGATCGGCGTATTGTTCAATAGATTTCATATAAACGTAATCCAAGATAGAAGGATCCTGTTTTGTGCAAAATATCTCAAATCATAGGGCTTCACTTGTACCCATAAAGTCTTGTTTGTCATTGGGGTCATTGCCAAAACTACGGATTTGTGTTTCGTTATGCGTTCCTATAGGTACATATATCATCATCTTATGTGTTTGATTCGTGGCCTGTCCAACTCGAATAACTTCATATTGTAAAAAGAACTGGTTTGGGATCCTCAAACATTTTGAAGGTCAGACGGTAGTTGCTTACCAAATATGTGCTATAGTTATTATACATCGCAACCAACTGTTCAAACAATGAAGATAACACCTCTTCAAAAATGGAGATACTTTTTCTGACACTATCTACTTACTGAAAGTTTATAGATTTAAATACTTTGGCTGCTATACCTTGTATCGATTCTACATCGAAAATCGTTGCTTCAAAGCTCTCTAAAGGGATAGAATCATCCTGTCAGGGTCGCGAGATTGTTCGAAAGAGATACCGTGACTCTGGCACATGGGCAACTGAAGGAACACGGGTGGGTTTTATTCAGTAAAAGTCTGACACGCCCTCCCGCTCCACCCAGAGCGGGAGAAGTCATTAGATGATTTCCCATCCAAACAAAAAGGGATAGAATCATCATAATATTTAATCGAAACCAAAACAAAACAATAATTGAAAGGAACGTAAGTAATAAAAAGTCCAGTCGTGTTGTCAGTATGTTAGGGGAGCGATTACGAGTCGATAATAAGGTGGTCCGACATCGGGTCGAGATGAAAAAAACTTGTACCTGCCGTTGTCCTAATGAAGGTCGAGGTTGGGAACAGACAAATTATTATCTTCGCCGGATGTTGAGTCATACATTACAAAGGTAATCAGTAAATGGCGGGCCATTTGAGCAACTATTCCCTTTTGTGTGTCTTCTGCAAAATGGTTTTGGCTTATTCAGCCATCAAGTTTTGAATTTTTTTTTCTTTTTAAAAGCTTCTTATGTAGAATAGGAATTAAATAAAATTTTGCCTTGAATATGTTCTTTTCTACCTATTTTAACATGATCTACAATTTCTGTTAAAGCATCATCATCAATGTCAAGTATATCATCAAACCCTTTCTTGGTCTTTCAAAGCATTCATATTGTGGCTCTACATCGTCGTGCATGAAACAAGGTAATTAATTATCTCAGGAGTTTTTTTTTGTTTTGAAAAAGGATTAGTGGTTGGTACGTGGTCCAAGCCCGTGCGCTCGCGGTAGGTCGTACGCCGACATAATAATAAGTCCATTTGAAACAATCTGCCTCCATCTCTTTTATTTGCTTTAGTCCGTTGTGGCCGTCTCGTTCTTTTGCTTCCTTTTGGCCGCCTCCTGCCTTTTATTTTATACGATTTTTATCAGTAGGTGCACTACGTCCAGCTGGTTTAATTTTGCTTGATACGACTGTCTCTGTTTTCTTCTTTAATTTATTTCTTTTTTTATGTATGTCACCTGTGTTTCGACTGTTTTGTGCTAATTAGCTTAATGTAGATATGCTGTTGCAGAAACTTATATAAGTTTTATACGCCTTCAGTATCCAACTTTATATGTTCAGTAATTCCTCAAATGTTAGTCTTCCGTATGTTATCCATATCGTTATTATTATATCTGACGCCATCACAGTCTTTCACAACTTATTAGTAAACAAAAACATAATTAAATTCTAGTCTAGGAATCTATGAAATAAGTTTAATTGGACTGGTATATAGTAGCTATGTAACAAACTCTAGATATTAAATCACTCAGCCAGCTCACACCTCATTATAAACAAGTACAAAGCATTAATTAAAACACGTAGTTTGCATATTTTCTGATAGGAAATTAATTAAACTTTTGATGAAAGTTAAAAGTGGGTTCCATCACAAAGGTCGGATTGTGCTTCCGTGGCTTTGGGGATTTAATTCTTGATTATGGCCGTTATCATTGAGAGTTATTATAAAGGTGTAGGAATTTAAGGCGATGAGTGTTCGTGATCAATTCGCTTGTATTGTCAAAAATGGTTTTAAATTCAAAACTTAAATATTTATCTTCAAAATCGTGAGTAGGTAGGTACATATGTATGTATATGTCATCTTGTGGTTATGAACATGAACATTGAACACCGGTAGTTTATAATCTATCTTGCGAGATTGTAAACTGTCGATAAATTGTGAACTGTAATAGGTATGCTGCTAACGTATTAATTTGCAATCGTCTATAATATATATACTCTACAAATAATTCATTTCGTAAGAACCATTACTTCTCATTTTTAATTTTATATTTTTTACAATTTGTTCTTATTTTTAACTTTCAACAGATTTTTGTCTAATCTTCTTGGTTCTTTTAATGAAGTTCTCACATGATCGACTTTAAACTCTCTACTAGGTATGTTATTGTTTTGCTGTGGGGGGGCTTGGTGACCTGTAACAAAGGCTTCTTAAAAAACCTACTTCAGGCACCAGTCCTTATAATGGTGAAACGTAATAATAGTCAAAAACAATGTTAATTTTTAAGAAAACCAATATTGTGAAGAGTGAATAAGTAAATGAATTAAAATTAAATTGAAATTTATCCATGTCAAGCCGTCAAATTGACAACGAACATGCACTTACCTGAAGGTTTACAACCTGTCAGATTTTATTACCCGTAAATTTGTGAACCGTCCCTGATTGGTCGCTCTTGGCGGCAGACGAATTGGTCACAGTAACTAAGTCAGGGCACCCCGACCAAATGGGTTAGGTTAGAACTATGACCAACCACGCTACTACCAGGTTGGTCGTAGATAGTTCACTATTTAGTGAAGGGCGGGCGCTTCGGGGGACTGTCTTAAGGCTCGTTCAGACTAGCGCGACGCGACGGTCGCGCACGAATCGGCGATTTATATCCGTAGAACAATTTCTATGAAAACGCGCGCGACACTTCACACAGGGGCGACCTGTCGCGCCGCGACACGGTCGCGCCGCGTCGAGTAGCGTGACAGCTTATTAGTACATTTTGTATGGCGTCGCGGCGATTTCGCGGCGGTTGCGCCGCGAATTCGCTGCGACGCGGCGACGCCATACAAAATGTACTAAAAGCTGTCGCGTCGCTACAAGGACGACGATTCGCGCACGAGTGGTCGCGCCAGTGTGAAAGGTGTTGCGTCGCGATATATCGCAGAATCGCCTCCGCGACAGGTCGCGCGACATGTCGCGCCTGTCTGTACCAGCCTTTATGTAACTTTGATATTCAAAAAGTGCTGACTCTCAGCCTAGTTTGAATAAATGACTTTTAATTTTTGATTTTGAGTATTAGCGCCAGGCGCGTTCCGTCACTTGTTAGTTTGATACCAGTTCACAATTTGTTGGTTTGCCATAGATAAATCTATTATCCAAAATAAGGCGTTAAGTTAAAAATGGTTCACAATTTTGCGATATTTTGTAATGTGGTATAGATTATAAAGTAGCGATGTTAATGATCATACAGTGACATAAACACTGACAGATTATGAAGCTAAGGACTAATTTCCGGAATAAAAATGAAAGTGTAATTGGAAATGGATTATACTATTATTAAACTAAGAATTTATAAAATATTTCATCTTTAACACAAAGTAACTCCAATAACTCCCACGCCCAAATTATCTATAAGCTAAGGGTCTTATTACAAGATTTTGATAAATTACGTTCGTCCCGAGCGACGGAACAAACAAAATAATGAAGTATTAACCTTATTAAAGTCAAATTGGATTCGCTTAATCTGAAATACAGTGTGACGTCGGAGAGAGGCAGATAGTCAGATTACTGAGCAGACAATGCTCGTCTCACTGTCAGAACGAACAGTGGAGTAGCAAGAAAAGCCGGGGCTTTAGATATGGATGCATTTCAGCTCCGAATATCCTGCGAAACGTTTGTTCAGGCCTTAACTTTAAATCCAGAATTATTCACGATGACACGACTCGGGAAGTTAGACATTTATCTCGAAAATTGTATCTTTTGTTCAGATAGTGGGAGGGATTTGTTTTATTAGAGACAAAGCGGTGATTATCAATTTCTATGCAAGTAATTAGGTTAGTTGCTAATTGCTTTATAATCTTAGATATGTTTGATGTGATCTTTTGAATAGGTAACTTTAGAGGACCTATGTAATTGGAAGGCAGTTTGGAGATGGCAATAAATCCTTAGCAGACAGGTCCTTGTTTCAGGTAGAGCAGTGGTGGCCGAGTGGTCGCGACATACGAGTAGTAGGTCGCGAGTTCGAACCCAAGCAGGTGCTTTACTTTGTGTAAATTACTTCATTACCACTGCTCTCAAAACGGTGAAGGAAAACATCGTGAGGAAACCGGCATGTCTTAGAACCAAAAATTCGAAGACATGTGACATCTACCAACCCGCACTGGGCCCGTGTGGTAGATTATGGCCCTCTCCCTCTTACCAAGAGGAGGCCTGTGTCCCAGCAGTGGGAACATTATAGGCTGCTGATATGTAGACAGGATCTTAAGACAACAATAATTAATTGTGTGAGTCCTGGTAGGATTTTTTATTACTATCTGTACTTACAACATCATCATCATCTGCCTAGCCTTTTCCCAACTATGTTAGGGTCGGCTTCCAGTCTAACCGGATGCAGCTACCAGTATTTTACAAGGAGCGACTGCCTATCTGACCTCCACAACCCAGTTACTGGGTAATATGATAACCCTTGGCAAAACTGGTTGTCAGACTTTCTTGGTTGAAGAATTACGAAAAATAGCCGGAATCAACGGTTTAATGTGCTTTCCGAGGCACGGAAGGGTCTTGATAAGTAAAGACCCATCCATGCACCAGCCGTGGCAAGCGTAGCTTAACCTGAACGATTGACACGTACGGCTTTTATTAATTAGCTACAAGCCCCTCATCTATACTTACAATCATACCTAATTAAAACTCTTTACACTATACTCCACACAATATCGATCCATGCCTTTGTTATTTTCGCAATACAATTTCCTCAATAACTTAGTATAGTCATTCCGTTTGTCTTGGAGTTTTAATTTAAAGCTCGACATCGGCACGTGCGTGCGACAGACCCGTTGTCTATGAACCTGTGGTACCGCTAATTAATTATCTGTGCTCTGCAATATGCTCGCGAGTTGTAGTTCAGGGATGGCGAACCTAGGTGAACAATACAATTCAAAAGTGTCTGTAATTGATTTATTTGAAATAAATGCCTTGAGTTTGAGTTTTTGAATTGGAGTGGTAATTTTATAGCACTATAAGGTTATTTTGGCGCGTGGCCAAAATCGAAACTAAAGCCGCGGATGCCATCTTGTTTTTTGAATAGGTACATTGCAAGTGGCATTTAACAAAACAATTGCACAGATATTTACTTCCTTGTAGCCGTGTCAATATTTTTGAGGCTTGGACATGTTTATCAGAGATATGATTGTAAAATGAGAACAAAAATTACAGCACAATAAAATATATACAGTGCACGTACACTGCATAACTATCCATTATGAGAAGATTTATTATCACTGTAAATAAAACACATCCACAGGAAGCGTAGGTCCAGCTATAGGGTAGTTGCGTAATACACTTACAGTAGCAATAGCTTTAATTTTTCAGTTCAACCAAATTCAGTGAGTTTACGTTGTTAACCAAACAAACTTTTCGAACATATGAAGCAATGGAATAGCAATTAGGGTGCCACTGACAGTGACAAAACTCTATAAACAGCACTGTTTCTCAAACTGGATGCGCAATATTTACGTCCGCGGACTATATAGTACATAGGTACTCGTACAATCATATGTACGATTTTATAATTTCTAACATGACAATATCATCGTGGACCTCCTCCTCTACGTCACGGCATTACGATAGGACATGAATATAAAATGTTTGGAAATAATTATATGAAGAACCTTCTCCAAATTAACAACATTTTATGGAAGTGGACAATTACAAAAATATCGTTAGAATTTTATAAATTGTAGAGCACATAAACACTGCCTGTGGCCAGAATTTTCACTCGCGTGCCAAAAGGTTCGCCATTTCTGTTATGTTATACGTAGTACGTACGTGGCTCAAGCGGGACTGCGGGATATACCCACGTAATTACTTCGTGAGTCCGTTTGTCATCTAATGAATTAAACTGTTAGCGACATTCGTACTTGGAATCTATGATCGATTTGATGATTTGATCTAAGATGACCCGAGGATAGTTAATGTTTACATAATTATGCATTCATAATTATCTTGCCTGAATAAAGCTTCAATTAAAATTTAGATCCGTTAAATTTGGTAGTGGTCACAAGCATGTCTGCTGATGTGAATTTTACCCGTAAGTCAGGACAGGGTTTTTAATTTGGATTTTCTCAGTAGTAGCTGGGAGTCGGGATTTGTGGCCGGTTGACAACAATATCATCGCTTCCAATTCTTAAGACTCAAACAGCCAAGTTTAACACATAAAGCTGAACTTCTATCCAACCTTCTGGGAAAACATGTCATGATTTAATGTGAGTATATTTTGCACAAAGCAGTGGTGGCTCAGGTCGTAGGTACGCGCTTTAGTTCGTGTAAATTATTTCATCACCACTGCTCTCAAAGCGATGAAGGAAAACATCGTGAGGAAACCAGCAAGTCCTAGACACAAAAATTCGAAGACATGTGACGTCTATCGATCCGCACTGAGCCCGCGTGGTAGATACCAGCCCAATCTTTCTAACAGGAGGGATGCCTGTGTCCCAGCTAAGAGAACATTACAGGCCGAATATGCTATTTTGCACGAGTATTTTGGACTATTCACATGGGACTATCATCGAATCTGATAAATGAATCAATGTGTGAACATCACCAAACAAAAGCGATAGTAATCAATGAGTTTCCAGTTGCAAATTGACACTAGCAAGTATGATTAGTAGTACCACGTTACCTGCAGTAGAATTTATCGCCGTGTCAGCAATCACAGTTACCACAAGTGGCTCAGTACATCAGATTAATCGGTTTTATGTAGGTCTACTGATATATCGCGCAGTTATTCAGAGTTCTGATAAATAGCTCTATCAACGCTTCGTCATATCCGGTTGCTGTGATATTGTATAGATTAATTGTAGCAGTTGGAGTAAATTATTGAATCTGTAAATGCAGCGTATATATCCTAATATAATGACCTATCATTGATCATGAACGAGGGTAGTTGCCTTGAGGAAATCCTTCGTCGTACTGGTATGGCCAAAACTGCAAAGAGAAATTTGTACTGTAGGGAAAATTTTGAAGAACCGCGGCATCCGTCGGAATACTAAAATACAACTGATCCGTGCTCTAGTTTTGTTCCATCTTCTTATATGACGCAGAAAGATAGTGCATTAAAACCTGCGAAAGCATTAATATCGATGCTTTCGAGATGTGGTGTAGGCGGAGGCTACTTTGTGTTGTTTGTATACTATGGACCGCCATGAGAGTGAATCATACCATACTAGAGGCCTTATTGCAATATGCCAGAAACCTTGCTTTCAGTTTTTCCAGACATTATGCATAGTCTGGAAAGGCAAGATGGAAAACGCGCTCAAGGCAGAGTACCGGCAAGATGGTGGCAAGAGGCGCCCAAGAGGGTTGTTGGAGGCAGCATCTATTGAGCGGAACCACAAAAACTGCAAAAAACCACATAATTTGGAGACTCGTCGTATATCGTCGCGATCTTCAACATTGAGGGAACGACGAAGAAGACGAAAATCTGCAGCAAGTTGGTCCTATTTGTGATTTCTATAGAATACGTACGTAGCACTGAATCAAGAAGAACATGTCTCAACCCTTACTTCGAGAGTCAGGAAACTTATATATATATTTAAAAATATACGTTGCTTTTGTCCGCCAAAACTGATATTATTGGTGTATCTTTCGTTGTGCCAGTCCATCACAACATACGCTATTGCGGCATGGGGAGGTGCTTCCAAGACCGTTCTTATAGGTTTAGAACGAGCGCAACGTGCCGTTCTTAAGGTAATGAGTTATAGAAGATTTAGATACCCCACCTATTTGTTATACTCAGAATTATCTGTTCTTACAGTTAGGCAATTATTCATTAAAGACATAATATTAATTCAACACAAAAAAACACCAGACTATACGACAAAAAGAAGGCAAGATATTGTTTACTCCGTGCCTTATTGTAAAACATCATTTGCAAACAGATTTTCAAATTTTCTAGGACCATTCATGTATAATAAAATATCGAAGCACGTCCGTATTCGTAATTTTAACAGCCACGCTTGTAAAACGGAAATTATTAAGTTTCTTAATTCACTAAATTATGATGATACAGAAAAAATGCTCCAAATTACTCGTTAATAAAATAAATCACCAAAATACATAACACATTAACATTACACATTTCACGTCACTACACACACACTGATCAATTATTACAGATTTTAGGAAGATGAATTGCATAATTAAGACCTTATTTTAACTTTTAATCTAATTTCGAATTTTAATCTTATTTTGAATTTTAATCTAATTTTGAATTTTAATCCGATTTTAGATTTGAATCTGATTTAAATTTGAATCTAATTTTGAATTTTAATTTAATTTTAATCTAATTCGGTTCAGCCATACACTTTGTAAACAAATTTTGCATCTGAATATTTTGCATATACTATGTCAACTTTAACATCTACCTACAAGTTTTTTACAAAAATTAAGTTTACTGTGTGATAATGTCATGTTTTTTTGTTTATTTACCTCTATTTCAAATTATGTTGCACCTACTTTGCTTTGTTAATAGTAAACTAAGTAAGATTCTAGGAAGATTGATTTTGTCACAAGTCTGCTATAAACTGTACAATTACAGAGTAAGAGGAGGTCTGTTCCACCGTAATACAGTTTATACTAGTACGGGGAACAGAGTGAATCAGTTCTGTGCTAACAACCACAATATGTACTTACAGAGATACTTCAGACAAGATTTTTACCTACCTGTACTACTTATGAGATGCTCATTGAAATTGTGCTAGGTTGTTTTTTTATTTGGCAAATAAAGTTGTTTTTTTTTTTTTTTTTTTTTTTTTTTTAATCAATAATTATACTTACATATGCATATATTTATCCTATAACGTTCCCACAGCTGGGACACAGACCTCCTCTTTTTGAGAGGGAGTGAGCCATAATCCACCGCGCGAGCCCAGTGCGGGTTGGTAGATGTCACATGTCTTCGAATTTTTCTAACTTCACTTGATTGGATGCAAACAAATGATGCTTTTTGATTGTTCTTAAGTTTAATTAGATTAATTGCTTCGTAACTTACATTGTTGATATTTCAATGCACATATGGCTATTGATACTTGATACCGTTTGCCATTGTTTGTTTTGGGATTATTGTCTGCCAGTGACTCAAACGGGGTTAAGATGATCAGTTTCAATGACCATTTCCCGATACAATTTGATAGAGCATTTGGTCTACCTATCTATTTACTTTGTTTTGAACCTGAAACATGTATATTTAGTCTTGTCTTTCTGTCACAATAATAGTAGGAATAACTTTAATTTTGACAGTTCAACTACATTCAGCGGAAAAATATTTCTAACATAATGAAGTAATGGATTTGTAATCTCATTCAATATGATTCAGATTTGGATCGATAGTCTGTTATGCAATTAGGATGCTAAATTTTTTACCAGTAAAATATAATAATTGACTTTGTCAACCTATCTCTTAGAAAATGTGACTTCGCAAGGTTTTTATTACTCGTGGTCGAGGTTGGAAATTATCGATTAGGATCGGAATACCGGGATAAAAAGTATCGTTTGTGTTAATCCAGGTTATTAACTATCTGTAAGCAAAATTTCGTCCATTAAAGCATGATTAACAACCATCTAAATATAAAAACATAAAATCACATTTGTAATATTAATAGGATAGTAAGGTCTTTTGCTTTAATACTTTTTCTTATTGAAAGAAAGTATCGAGTACGACACCCATTTTCACCTTTGTATATAAAAGTAATAAGAGTGTAAAACTGTAATACACGTATTGTTAATCTGTGCGAAAATAGCACGTGTTAATGCCGACGCCATTGTTAATCTCCTACAAGCGAACAATACGTCAAGCATTACAGAACTTATTACAGTCTAGGTAGCACGCACTAACGCGACAATAGAATGATGAAGTGAGCTGGTTTGTTGGAAACTCCGTCTTGACTATATTGAGGTATTTTATACACTAAGTAATAGGGTACAGGTCGTTTTCCTGCAGGTATTTTGAACACACAGATATTTTGTGGTAGGTCTAGGTGTACATGTGATAAAAATTGGAGTTTACTCCTTATGAATGATTATAAAATATACATAACAACGCATAATGTAACGTAACGGAGAAAGTTTGATTTTACTCTCCATAAATTTTCATACTCCGGGCTTGTGTGTGAAAATTGATTAATTAAGGAGTAAACTCCAAAAAAAAACCTTATTAAGAAACAAGTTCAATAAAGACGTCCGAAAATCTGCTTATTGCACAAATTTTATCCGAAATTTAGTTGTTCATCAAATACTCATTAAAAAAAAAAAGTAAAGAAAACATCTTCATAGCAACCTCGCACATGTAAAAGAGACTCTAAATAATACACATTTTTTTCTTACAAATATGAAGGTTTTTTCAAAAACACGAATTTCCTAAAAGACGTCTTGTGCAATCTCAGCAGGCCAATTTTCTTTCCATGATATCGCGATCTCAGTCGCTTGTTTTGGGTTGGATGAAACAACAAGCTTTTCAATCATGCTCGCGTTGACGATAGACGGACCGAGACGGGCCCTCGTAAGTTCGTCTGGCAAAGTCGGGAATTTCAGCTCCGCAACCAACATTGGTTACGAGCTAATCCTCTACCACGACATAAGCTCTTCCCGTCAAGCTCCTGCCAACACGGCCGATATTTTATACTGTACTAGCTTCTACTTAGCTTCGAAATTATTTATTCCCACGCTGTCACATCGCATCGCCCGTCCGCGCTATTACTTCTCCTTTCTCTATCTCATTGGTAGTCCCAGAGATTAGCGCGTTCAAACTTATTTTTATTTATTCTTTACTTTTCAATGTCATCATCATTATCATTTCAGCCGAAAGACGTCCACTATTATACATAGGCCTCCCCCAAGAAGGGAGGTTCGCCATAATCACCACGCTTAGCAAGCTGGTTGGCAATTGCAGTATGGTGGTGAAATGCATAGAGAAATAGAGACTATCGGTTTTCCCACAAATAAATTTACATTTTGCGAGTCGTCTACAGAACATGTTATACTATTTAAAAGTTTTGCTTTCGTCCGACTAAAGCGAGATAAGCCGTGCGAGACGACTAATTAGCCGGTTCGAGACCTGGTAATTTTTCTTTGAAGCACAGTGGGCTCTGTATGGAACGCATACTATACATGGCAAAGTGAAGTCACAGTGCAAATCTTGTCCTCACTGGTAAGTACGGGTAGTCGCTCTCGCAACAGTGTAGCCCTGACAAGTGTTGATTTTAAGTTCTTAATTATTGATCGACTAGAGAATAACTGCGTATTATTCTATGTTCCCCAGAACTCCTCCTATTAGATATTATCAAGGCTCTTACTCAATTCAATGAAATTCCTGACATCTCTCACACAATTCTTATGATCTTGTTACATGCTAGGGCTTCTTCGTAATCAAATCACGAAATCTTTATATATAGATAAAATAAATAAAATTGAAATGTCTGTTTTTAATGTCAAATACCAGCTTTTTAACCGACTTCAAAAAAAAGGAGGAGGTTATCAATTAGTCTGTATTTTTTTTTTCTTTTAATGTTTGTTAGCTCATAACTTTTGACTGGGTGAACCGATTTCGATGATTTTTTTTATTTGAAAGCTGGTGCTTCCCGAATGGACCCATTTTAATTTGGTTCCATTCGGACAGTGGGATACATGTGAAAACCATATAAGTCCTATATTTGCATTAAGTATTGGCGCGAAAAATGAACGAATAACGCGATTAGATTAGTGCGGGGTATCTACCATAACTAAAAATAAAACTTTTTACAAAAAAATAAAAACCGACTTCCTTAAAAAACAGTACAAAGTCAAAAATAACTTTAATTTCGGAAGTCGGTGGCAAAAAAACCTTAAATACAGATCATAAGACACCGAATTCCGAAATTAAAGTTATTTTTGACTTTGTAGTATTTTTTTTAAGGAAGTCGGTTTTTATTTTTTTGTAAAAAGTTTTTACTAATGCATATGAAAGTGTATACGGTAGTTATAACAAAATCCAATTTTTAAATTTTATGTCTGTCTGTTTGCTCCGGCTAATCTCAGTTACGGCTGGATGGATTTATACGGGAATTTCACTGGTAGATAGTTAACGTTATAAAGAGTAACATAGGCTACTTTTGACCTGATAGCAATTTCTCGTAGGTTAATTTCCGACATCAACGCGGGCGAAACCGCGGGCCGCAGCTAGCATCAGCACAAAAGTAGATATAATATGTTTCACGATGCTGAAATTCGGATAGACTGATATTCCATATGTAATTGAATCTCACAGTTGCTAAGCAACAACACAGTTCAGTGGCCTAATCACGTATGTTAGTGGCCTAAATACCATCAATAAATTATTAGATATTGGTCTCGAATGGGTAAATGTTAATATGCTGCTAGGAGCCGTGACTTTGTATACTACGGACCTCTCCTAATTCCGAAGGACGGTATTCTATTTTTAATATGGATTAACTTGTAGGTAGAACCTTTTTATAGCGTCTTTGTGGTTTGAAGCCAATCATATACTTACATTCGTTCAAGGAAAATATTAAGAAAGCTTTATATATTCATATAAAAGACCAGGTAGCCCGCAAAATTCTAAGTAATTTCGCAAAACTCTCGACTGTAACAAAAATGGCTACACAGAATTATAATCATAAACATCATTAGTACAATCCCGGAAGTTCATTTGATGCCATTGTATGAGTATTTCATGAATTCGTCACTCAATGGGATTCTATGAAATTTTAACTAACATACAACCAGACACTGTCCTTTTAATTGCAAAAAATAAAAAATTAGCGCAGCCTCCATAATATAGACTTTAAGAGACAAGATAAAGATTACTGCTATATAGGGTGGACCTAGATAAAGTGCAAATACGAAAACCATGGATTCAACCACCTATTATATTTATTTATTTATTTGCTAAGGCACAAAGTCCCAATAACTAAACTACATCACAAATAAATCAAATTCATTAAAACAAAATACATTAAATTCATTACACCATTAAAATAAATTAGATTAAAATACATTAAATTAAAATACATTAGACCAAAATACATTAAATTAAAATACATTAATTCAAAATATATTAAATTAAAATACTTTAAATCAAAATACATTAAATTAAAACTCATTCATAATCAAATCGAATCCTACCAATTCAGTAAAATACACTCAGATTTAATCGCCTTTAAAAAAAAAAAACCATTATAAAATAAAATTACGCAATATTTGTTTTTTATCGTCGATTGGCACTCCGATGCACCTCTAGCCAATACCTGCGCATCGGACTGCTCAAATCCTCACTAACGACCACTCACTCTGAACATTTTCTGCCAGTTTTTTTTTTTGTCGGAAATGAAAAAGAATATCGACACTCCATACAAAATTTACGAGTCAGCTGTCTACTTTGTATGGAGAGACGAAAATTTTTTCTTCATTTCCGACAAAAAACAATCTTACAAAAAATGTTCAGAGTGATGGTCTGAATCCATTGTTTTCGTATTTGCACTTTATCCAGGTCCACCCTGTATACAATCACATGACAATCTTAACAAAGATATCGTTGAATACATTTTTGAAAGACGCAGCCTACAAGTTTTTGAAGAAGTCTTCAGTTTCATATTAATGTAGACTTTGCAGTAAAGCAAGCTTTTCAGTCAAATGATGACAGACAAATCAAATCACATGCTCTTTGTAACGGCAAATTAAAGAAAGATATCAAAGGATTCATTTTTGAAAGACACATTCTACAAGTTACGAAAAAAGTCTTAATTTTCATGTACATATGCGTAGATTTTTCGGTAAGACAAGCTTTTCAGAAGAAAGATGACGTTAAAATCCACTGAATTTTTTTAAAATAAGTTGAAAAAGTTCGATACATATTTGAAAGACACCGCCTTTATCATTTGCCTTTTCCTAACAATTTTTAACGTCTCACCCGATGTAGCAGAATACCAGTATTTTACATGGAGCGACTGCCTTTCTGACCCCCACAACCCTACTGGTTACTCCCTTGGTAAAACTAGTTGTCAAAATTTCGGGTTTCTGACGATCCATAACGACTGTCGAAGATTCACGAATAATAGCCGGGACCAACAGCTTAACGTGCTTTCCGATGCATGCAAAGGTCCCAGTATGTAAAGATGATCACCATCCATAGACTGACCGGGTAGGGTAGCTTAACTTGATCGATCCATCAGTGCAGCTGGTATTACTTAGCCACGAGACCCTCACAAAGGCACCGTATATAAGTTATGAAATATTATATAAACATGCACTAAAACAATTTCTATTCGTAAATTAAATTAACATTCCCGAGGTAGAGAATATGACTACTCTTTCATTGCTGCTTGCAATTTTGTTGCACATTATAAGTGGTCCCACTTGTCTCTTAAATCAACAACAAAATTAATTAATGTCGTTTATTTTGTCCTTGCAATGGCTTCATGTTTTAATTATTCAACCACTTGTGAATACAGTGTTTTAAGACTTTCGAGGCTGTTCTGAACATCTGTGAATACAGAGTTATAATATTTCGGAGCGTAAACGTAACGTTATAATACTCAACTACGAGTCTACAATAAGCGGGTATCACATCTCCGTCGCGAAACCATAACAGCGAAACCGCAGTAATTTCGCAATTACTTGCTCGTTATACCACAAGCTCAACAGAAGCGAAATTGCTTGACTGCTCTAACGTACATATTTGATTATGATTCCATCTCTTTCTCACATTATTTCGCTGATCTGAACGGAAACCAGCTACATCAATTCGCGGTCAGCCCGCTATTTTGTTGCGGTGTCGCGTGTCGACAAGTTTATAAAGCGAAACTATTTTTTTAAAATAAAATGTATGTTGATTCAAGAGGTCCGAAGTCTTCTTCTTTAACGTGTCGATAGCAATCTAAGTAGAGTTAGCCCAGAATTTAGTTAAGAGCTTAGCATTTTCTGTGGCGTCAATCAACTCCTGTAGCGTGCAGACAATAGGACACGCTGGACAAAATATCAAGTGCCGCATTGTTCGTGGTTCGAGGGTCCGAAGAAGACCTATATTGTATTTATTTAGTCGAAAGCGACGACATTTTGCTTTGGTTGCCACATTTCAACGGACTTTCATGATGTGCCGCCACTCAAATCGCGACATAATGTAGTAATGTTTCTAAGCGGATTTTGTGAAGCGATTTCCCATCACTATTTTAGCGTCGGAAGTGTGCTAAGGCCCTTATTAGATACTTTGTTTTGTTTTCGTAAAGAGAGGTTCGTTACCGCTATTATCTTCTCGCCCGTATACCAATTATAATAATTCGATCAGGGCAGCATGCCTTGTTTTCCCAAACCACTATCAGTGGTCATCCCAGTTATCATCCAAGCAAGGCATATCATTTGCTCTACAACATCATCTGCCTAGCCTTTTCCCAACTATGTTGGGATCGGCTTCCAGTCTAACCGGATGCAGCTGAGTACCAGTATTTTACACGGAGCGACTGCCTATCTGACCTCCAGAACCCAGTTACTGGGTAATATGACACCCCTTGGTAAGACTGGTTGTCAGACTTTCAGGCTTCTGACGACCCATATCGACTGTCTAAGGTCTACGATCATTTGCTCGACGAGTTTACCCAAAAATCAATAAGTGTTTACAAAAAAATCGCACCAACTTCTCATAATGATCTCCTTCGTGATATTTAAAGTCTATCAACGTCTTATAGGTTACTATCACATGGGTGCCAAAAAACAATCGTAACATTACATAACATAAAAATAACATTCACACCTTTATAAGTTAAAAGTGTACTTATAGTAGGTACAGCATACCCAAATTTCGCCAGTTAGGTTTAAGTCCCCAGTCATAGGGGCCGAACCTATTGCCATCAACCGGGAACACATTCTGACGGCCATCTACTGACATATAGTAGGATAAATATATTAATTATGTTTCATCATCATCATCATTTCAGCCGTAAGACGTCCACTGCTGGACTTAGGCCTCCCCCATTTTGGGGGCTTTGCCATAATCGCCACGCTTGGCAGGCGGGTTGGCGATCGCAATATGGTAGTAAAATGCATACAGAACGCTGCTGCCCATTCTCTAGTAAGTCCCTTAGTCGCCTTTTACGACACCCACGGGAAGAAATGGGGTGGTGTTATTCTTTACGTCCGGCACTATACGGTACACACGGTAATTATGTTTAATATCAGCCAAACTATTAGCGTCAGTGTTCTTCACATACACCTACAATCAAGTAAAATTAATACAGAATAATCGCTTATTACTTTCTTATCTTACGAAGCTTTTAATAAATTTATTTGTGGTACCCAAATAGAAGCTGTGTGGGTTGACTTTCATTTACATTTTAATTAGTTATCATATCTGCGACACGCGTGTTAAGAGTTAATTAATATCTCAAAACTATTTTGTGAGAATAATCTTCGTAATGAATGTTAAGATATTCGTCGAATTATGATATAAGTAATAAGTTAACATTAGTGTATGTTAGAGTCGATTAGAGAGATTGCATTTATTTATCGTCTACTATTACCTACAGTAGCTTGGAGATTCTGTACGGTATCGAATCAGAAATGAAAAGATCCGCAGAAGAACCAAGGCAACCGATATAGCCAGAAGAATTGCCAAACTCAAGTGGCAGTGCGCAGGGCACATTGCTCGCAGAACAGATGACCGATGGGGCTGATAGGTTTTGGACTAGTGACCTCGTACTTGAAGACGTAGAGTTGAAAGGCTTCTTAAGGTGGACAGATGACCTTGTATAGGCTGCAGGAATCCGATGGATGCGGGAAGCAGACAAAAGTTGAATTGGTGGAGCTTGGGGAAAGCCTATGTCCAGCAGTAGACGGTCTGTCGCTTAAAATGCTGATTATTATCTACAACTGAATCTTTTTCTTAATTGAGATACAACTGCAATAAGACTACGTTGTATATAAACTCCATCAAATATGAAACTAACTTTACGTACGATTCACGTCGAGAGTACTTGTACGTACAACTTATATCGTCTAAATCTAGAATAGGGCCTCATTACAGCGACCCGGGAAGTACTTAAGCCTCGATCTCACTGCAGAACACATAATATATAACTCGGTAGGTAGGCACCTTTATGCGAACGTGTTCCCAGCTCTACATTGCTCACGGGATGTTGTAAAAACCGATATAAGATTCAATAAACCTACCGGGGAGCATACGTCATCATTCACCATCATGATTTCAGCCGTAAGACGTCCACTGCTGGACTTAGGTCTCCCCCAATTTGGGGGGCTTTGCCATAATCGCCACGCTTGGCAGGCGGGTTGGCGATCGCAGTATGGTGGTAAAATGCATAGAGAACGCTGCTGCCCATTCTCTAGTAAGTAAGCATACATGCACAATGCGAACTATGGAGCAGATTTGATTTGATTCTAGGTTTGATTTGGTAAAAACTATAACAGAGAATAAAAATTCTCAAAAGGGGATATTTAGAATTGCCGAAGACATTTCACATTCATATTCATTCGTAAAGTTTGATTGATGAAAAGACGTTTCTCTAATGCTACTTCCATACCTAGGAAAACAAAACGTGACTTTTTGCTGTTGTCGTAAAATCGTGGAAAATTCTACGAGCCAGCATCTTTGTTAACCTCAGATTAATATGAAAGCCAAGAGAAAACTATTGCCTTTATTATTTAAGTGCCTATAGATCTCTAACAAAAAACCTTTCCGATAGATAATCCAACGAATTCCCGAAAGATTTCATAGTAAAAACCCGCGGGAAATCACAGAAATGCGTCGAAGAATCAACGGAGCCTTTAATAAGTTTCTTTGAAAACATAATAAATGTAGTCTTCTCGAACAAACTTAGCTTCTTGATATATGATGTGGTCTGTAGAGAAAAGTGGTCAAGTAAGTAATCAGTAATATTTAGCATTATTCTTTATCACCATCCCTTTCCTTCATTATATTGTCGCTATGTTCGTCATCACCCTTAAAAGTAAATCTACTTAGAGTCCTACAGGAAACTGTAAAACCAGTAGGTAGATCATGATTCTTCTTCATGCCCTCTTCCCAATTTATTTTTTGTCAGCAAAGCTTATCTTCTTCTTCCAGAAGAAATCCTAAGGACACGTCTTCCCTACCATTACGGTACCGGTACCGGATCCTTGATATTCAATGGTCTCTGTAGCACCATGAAACATGAAACCTCAGAGGCTAGAGCGAATCTTGGGGTTCATGCGATTAATCGCGTCTGGTTTAAAACGCTGGGGTCGGTGCATTTCATTCGTTCATGTCGCATATCTTCTCTTCCATACATTCTCTATCAATGACGGTTGCACAGTCTTCATACACTTTTTGCTGGTCATGAAAATTTTTCCATACAATCCATATATGGTTTTTTTGGTCTTCCCCTACTTTTACAGCCATTCACAATCTTTGTGCTATCTAGTATTTAGTACCAAAACACAAAACATTCGTTTAGGTATTGTAGATAATATAAGGATCAATGCACCAAACGATAAGGCCGCTGATAAATTTCAAGAAAAACGCATAATTTTCCTTATAGTAACAATGCTAGAGTAACAAGTAAAATGCATATGTATCATGTTGTTTATTTTTGGAATATGTTACAGTACAAGTCGACGCTTTTTTTTTTTTGCAGTCACATTATTAACGGATTTGATAGGTTTCAATGGTTATTTAATGCTTAATTGTGATACTTACTTCCTCCGTTTAATGTTTATTAACAGTTAATACAACACTTTCTCCGCCTGCCAAGCGTGGCGATTATGGCAAAGTCCCCCAAATTGGGGGAGGCCTAAGTCCAGCAGTGGACGTCTTACGGCTGAAATGATGATGATGATGATGACGACACTTTCTGACACCGTATCTATGTTATAACAATTCCTACATAGATAATGTGCCTACCTATCTGGCTTACTTTGATGAGGTAGGTATAGGTTAGGTAAGTAGGTACGTATCAATCAACTCAGCCTATCGCAGTCCACTGCTGGACATAGGCCTCTCCCATGCTGCGCCATAATATCCTGTCCTCAGACAACAGACTGAATGCGTCCAGACTGGATGCGGAAGGTACGTATACTAGAAAGTATTTATAAGTACTTTAAAACATTTATACCATTTCTTAATTTATTTTTAATTTGTTTTAAACCAATATTCTAAAGGGTACCTAGGATACCACCATGGAGGTCGAAAATTATCCCATTGGAAAATTAATCCAGGTTGTAAACTAACTATGTGCCAACATTCTTTCAAATCCGTTCAGTCGTTTTCGCATGATTGAGTAACAAACATACAAAAAGGTATTAGCAAGAAGAGAGATTAGATAAAAGGTCCAATTATTTCCTTAAAAAGTTTTCCTTTTAATTTTTTCCGATCTTAATCCAACTTGAAGGAGGTGAAATTGAAACAGAGCATCACTTCTTCTTTTCCTATTTCGAAAGTTTAATTGAAATAGACATCTACGCTTATAGCATCATTACGAGATCTAGTTGAAATTTTCATTAGGGTCCAATCCAAAAAGTTTAAGTGATGATTAAAATTATTTTGATACCTGGTTTTAGTTATTTTATGCACGACCGCTCTCTAACGAGCTCCTGACAGTTTGTAACTCAAACAAGATAAAGTTCAGTTACTGGAAAAGGATCACAAAGGTTTGTTTCAAATTCGAACTCGAAACACGTAATTAGATTAAACCGTAAAGTCTTTTTTCGAAGTGAGTGGGTTTTGTCCCTTGACCCTGTCTGCCCGCTTTCGTCAGTTTTCACATTTATTTTTGATTTGTAGTTCATATATTTAATTGTTTGGTACAGTCAATACGGGTGGCACCCACATACCTGACACACCAGTCTTACCCTTACCGTAACTCCACGTTGTTGAGTTAAGATAGACAGATAGATTACATGGAGGGATCCATGTAATATACTGGTATTTAGCTGCATTCTGTTAGACGGGTAGCTGTAGTAACGTAGTTGGGAAAAGGTTAGGAATATTGATTAAATTGTTTTCTACCAACATACAATAATAAAACAATTATAACAAAACACAAACAAACAAACAAACAATTATAATTTAACAGGCAAGAGCACGTTTATCAAATCTCAGGCCATGGCATGCTAAGACAGACCCCAGAGGTCTAATTGTATGCCTTGTGTAACATAAGAAACATGTATTTTATAAAAATAAATAAATAAATAAATAATAAATAATCTATAGTCAAGATAGGTAATACCTATTAGATACAAACTCGTTACCTATACTTAACCTTCAAAAACAGAAGTTGTCCATTAGTTACCGTAGTCAAAATCGGCATGGGAATACAGGATGGTAGGGTCAACATGCGCGAACTGTAACCGTGAATTCAGCCCATGAGTCTAGACCCCCTAGTTTAGAAATTTATAAAGACCTGCTGTTTCATAGAAAAGTGCAATAGAAGTTAAAATGTCTGGATTTTGTCCCCTGTTGATGGCAATAAGCTCGCCCCCATCACATGGGACTTAAACATAACTAGCGAAATGTGGGTGTACTATTAGATAAACCTCTGTCTAACTCTTCGGAACTACAAGCGTGTTGTTATATATGTGTGTATATTCAATATAATACGATATACCAAAGAAATTATAAATGAGTACACAAACTAATATGCTTCATGTGTGAAACCGTTTCATCACTCTGACCTCTAAAATTCCGCCTTTATCAGCATTTGAGGTCACGATCGTTAATTACTTAATTATAATAATCATAGAATTTTACTGCGTGCTTACAGCAATAAAATAAATGAAACAGTGATTTCCACGATTCATAAAACGGCAACAATATTTACGCCATATACTAAGAAAACTGAGTCATTGAATTTATGAGGACAATCTATGATATATTAATATTATAAAGCTGAAGAGTTTGTTTGTTTGTTTGGTTGAACGCGGTAATCTCAGGAACTACTAATCCGAATTCAAAAATTATTTTGGTTTTGAGTAGCCTAATTATCGAGGAAGGCTATAGAATAGATAACATTATGCTACGAACAAAAGGAGTGGAGCAGCAGCGAAAAATGGACGTAAACTGGCAGGTAATTCAATGAGACGGGAAGGGTTAGGGGAGCTAATATTACTAGCTTTTGCCAGCGGCTTCGCCCGCGTCGAGGTTGAAATTATCCCGCGGGAACATACTACAGGGATAAAAAGTATCCTATATGTTAATCCAGGTACTAAACTATCTGTATTCTAAATTTCATCCAAATCCGTTCAGTAGTTTTTGCGTGAAAGAGGAACATACATCCACACATCCATACATCCATACATACAAACTTTCGCGTTTATAATATTAGTAGGATTCAGTTGGAGAGAGACACAGTAGCAGTATTTTTGCGATTTCGGTTTGTTTTATGGAAAAAATTGTTCAGTGCAATGGTCTGTACCATAACCTTATTTTTGGCATGTCTTTGAAAACTAACCCTGTATACTCTATATGCAGACTGCAGTTGTCTTTTCTTTTGTTAAGTTTGATTAAAAATGCACGTTTTTATCTTAAGAACACGCCATATGCATCCATTACGTTCACCTCGGTCGCTTTTTCTTATTTCTTAAAAAGAGCACTTGAGGTGAACCTGAGACGTGCGGGATCATAACACTGTTACCTATTGCGGTGAACTAACGAAGTGTTCTCAAGTGCCGTCAAAGGACGCCAACCCAGCCATGGTGAGGTAACATGGCCTTTCAAACGGTCCCGTAGAGGGCACTCCCCAACAACAAGCTCCTTCCCAAGAACGCTATGTATACAAATCTTGCTTTACATTCACAACTTATTTGAAACCCGCCTCTGAATTTCGTATCACATGTTCCACGAACTGTGATAAGGACTTGTCGTGGCTTTTCGTCTCTGCGTAGATTTTTAAACCTCTCATAGAAAGGACAGCATTGTCAAGATTTGGGAAACGCTAAAGAAAATCTTTTAAGCTGGAATAGAAGCTTCACAGTTCGCTGAATATCCGAGCTCGCGTTTGTTCTTTAACGTAGTCATGCTTAGAAAATATTAGTGAAAACTTTTAAAGATAAAGTAACGATGACTCACAGAAAATGTTGATATTAAAAAATGCTTCGAACGT
Source organism: Aporophyla nigra (assembly GCA_947507805.1). Taxonomy (NCBI): domain Eukaryota; kingdom Metazoa; phylum Arthropoda; class Insecta; order Lepidoptera; family Noctuidae; genus Aporophyla; species Aporophyla nigra. The sequence goes on along the minus strand of OX382308.1, from coordinate 8,519,057 downwards.
TGATTGGAATCGTTTTCGGAGCTTGTAAATTGATAGCTTTTGGTATCGGCGCAGTTCTGTGTTAGTTGTTAGCTAGAGCGCAATCAACTAATACCAAAGCTATTCCCAATGGCGAAATGCGAACCTCAGTGAACAGACAAAAAGAACGAATTAAAACTTTAATTATTCAATTCGAGTCCTATTTTTGTTATAGCGTCTGGGATTACTTGGGCACACTGGCAATTTGGGCAGATGAGGTCGAAAAAAACGGACAAACCAAGCTTCTAGTTAACGATGGTGGTTTTACAACTTACTGCCTGTAAAGATAAGGTTATGGCCGCTGTTTGCTCGTATCAGACCAAACATTGGTTAATTTGCTGTGTAAACTGGCAAAACTAATTACAATAATTAGTCGACGAGCATTCAATTAAAATCCTCATTTTTATCATAAGCGTCAAGGGAGTAATTTGCTAAGTAGATGAGTGAATATTTTTTTTAATCAGAAGTGTTTTTGTTCTACTTTTATTTCTTAATATTCTTTACAACATGTTATTTACTTTAATAGTGGGATATTAGATATTTTCACGGGGGTCAATTCTCCTGCCCTTTTTCAAATTTATTTATGGCCATTTATTTGAGGGGATTTGCCATAATTGCCACGCTTGGCAGGCGGGTTGGCGATCGCAGAATAGTGATAAAATGTAAAGAGAACGCTCCTGCACATTCTCTAGTAAGTTTCTTAGTCGGTTCAACACCCACGGGAAGAAATAGGACGATATTCTTGACGTCCGGCACCATCTTAAACTAATCAAGCAGAACCAAAAATCTGCATAGGTATTCACAGCTATTCGACAGGCTATCGTATCGGAAATGACACGTTTCGATAACCTGATTTGCCTTGCCCCCGACAGAAAACAGCTGTCGGTAGAACAGCGGCCGTCTATTTGATTAAAACTGACAAAACCGTCGGATTTAATAATAATAATAATAATATTCCACAACTATCACACAACGCCATCTAGTCCCAAGCTAAGCAGAGCTTGTGTTATGGGTACTAGACAACTGATAAACATACTTATATATTTCTAAATACATACATATTATAGATAAATTACACCCAGACACAGAACAAATGATCGTGCTCATCACACAAACATTTGTCCTGGGTGGGAATCGAACCCACGACCTCCGGTATAGCAGTCAGGGTCACTAACCACTAGACCAACAGGCCTGTCATAATTTTGCACTTGTGAACAGCGTTTTTATGACTCCTACGATAACTTTGATTGATGTTCGATTCGGTACGCAAGCCTATCGAATTGTTGAGAATAGAAATGCTGGTTCATTTGAGACTCATCAAGTGGTCGTAGCATAGATTTTGCCATAGTTTATTAAATTTAACTTTGCGGTACAACTTTGCGGCCTGCACCCTAATAGTTCAACGCACTATCAATCAGTATCATTTTGAATATTATTTCAAATCCATTGTGTCACATGTTCGCAAAAATTGTCAGCTCAACAATGTAAATAACGCAATCAATGTTGTTGAACTGTCGAAATGAAATCGATTCCCACTGATAGTAAGTTACGCAATTATCCCTCTGGTCTTGGCTATCGCCAAGATGCTGGATTTAAGGGCTTCGTAACTTTATGAGCCCAATTAATCCCGAACGGCATGCCCGTAATAGACCACCAGAGAGTATTCTACGAACCGATGCATTTATATCATTGTCTATGCATCTATATCATTGTCTATGCATCTATATCATTTTCTAAGCATCTATATCATCGTCTATGTATCTATGTAATTGCCCATGCATCTATATTGTGGCTATATTGTTTCACAATTTGTTAAGTCTTGGGTTAATAGGTCATATGTGTTACGAAGATAAATGCTTATCTTGAGTTGGATATCTGCCCATGTAATGGCTAATTTTACCACTTTAACAGTCTGACGTATGCATGAAAACATACTCGTGATTATTTGGTCATTTAGTGTGTATATGTTTATTTAAATTGGACTATTGGGGTAGTTACATAGTAATTTAGAGTGTAAAACTCGTCAATAGAACTGACTATTGTTATAGTAATGTTGATATTTTGCCGTTTCAATAAAATAAACGTTCCGAGAGAGGCGATCACAAAAATAAACGTTTACCTGTCCATTCGACCGGACCGAGTCTTGATATTATATTACATTTTGAAACACTGCCATCGAAATATTCGAAACTTGGATACAAAACTTTCAATAAACTCGCAAGAGATATTATAGTTTGCTATTTTCCCAATATGGAAGACTTATTCCCACTCCAGATTTGACACATGAATATGATAATCCCAGGGAACACATCGAAAATCAGAGGTGAGAAGAATTCACGACGACGCCGCAAAAGCAATATTCTATAACGCCTTTGATATGACAGATTTTTCGTGTAGCATGTCGTGACACGGCAATGTACGTCGATTATTGAGGATTTACGCAACCATCTATGCGATGTAATACTTAGTGTGGGGATCCGATATTATGAGACAATAGGCTTGGTTTGCATTTACGTTATAAGCGATTTTTTTATTGTTCATCCTTCCGAGAAATTGAATCGTGTGGTTATGACATGAATTCTCATGAATCTATTAAAATTCAATATTTACTACTTTAATATAATGTAGCCTTATTGGTAACTAGCTTCTGCCTGAGACTATCTTGAGAATTTTCTTGTTTTTATATAAAATTTATATGTATAAAGCATCGCCCGCAGTATTATCTCATTTTCGCTTATCATTCTTTCTAACTTATTTTCTTTTTGAGAAACTGCATAAGCAGTTTCAAACCTTCCTCGAAAATTGAGCTATCAAATACAAATAATTTTTTCAAATTTGATTGGTAGTTTTAGAGAAAAGCGCGGTCAAACAAACAACTCGTCAGCTTTAATAAAAAAATAGTATAGATTTCTAGTGCATGTCTCTATAGCCAAATGGTTGTTATGTTCCATAATACCAATATCATTGATGCGAATAATATTTAGACTAATAAAAGTAAACGACCGCGGGGCAGAGTGGACGATTACATCGAACGAGTATAATTTCGGGTGGCCATCTGTGTAAAATGGACATCATCATTTTCTCCCCAGATAGTCGTTACCCCTGGAATATCAAGAAGTAAGGCAAAAGTAGAAAAAGGAAAAAAAACGTGCGTAAAGGTTGACAACACCGGTGCGTCTCAGACAGCAGTTTTCGTTCGTCCATTTGCATATTAATAAAGAAGCTTTGGTTATTTTTTAGGGAAGCTACCGTTAGGATTCTCTGGCCGATATTAACCGACTTTAAAAAGGAAGAGGTTATCAATTCGTCAGTATTTTTTTATTTGTATGTACTTATGGTTCGTGATTTCTCCGGCAACTGTGTATGGATTTCAAAAAATCTTTTTTAAGTGGGTAGGGTATGCTTTTGTTTTTTGGATGGGAAATCATCAAATGACTTCTCTCGCTCTGGGCGGACCGGGAGGGCGTAAAAACGTGAAACTCACCCGTGTTCCTTCAGTTGCCCATGTGCCAGGGTCACGGTATCTCTTTTGATAAATTTGATTCAAAATTTAAATTAGTCGACGACTTACCTCCTAATAATTGAATAGAATTTATTTTTATGACATTGTTTTTAATAATTCTAGACAGTATAATTAAAAACCCTTGACATTGTATTTAATCATTCTTGACATTATAATTAACAACCCCTGATATTGTATTAGTATATTAGTAGTTAACATTTTCTTTTTCTCGACATTGTATGGTTTAATATTAATTCTTTGAAATATTTGTACGCTGGAAACAGCAGAATATTATGGACATCATACTATGTAACACCTATGTAACAACAATATTCTAACAAATAAATTTATTATTATTTGAATAATCTCGCGACCCTGGCAGAAAGAGTATTGGATTCTTGGGATTCGAATCAGAGAGGTAATTGCGGAACTTTTTATCGGTAGGAATTGGTTTAATATTCATAGTTAAACCACATTCATTGCGTTATTTACGTTGCTGAGCCGACAATTTATTCGAACAAATGACGCAATGGTTTAGAAATAATCTTCAATCCCATTCAGATTCTGATAAATTGTGCGTTTTGCAATTAGGGTGCAGGGCTAACAGACAATTATTTTATTTACTTTGGGGAATGTTTTGGTGTTAGCCTCGATAATAAGATTTGAATCCACTTTGTATATCTAGTTGACATTCTACTGCTTCTTGTCAGTGTTGCTTACATAGCAAGTAGTGGTGGTATAAGAATTGGTGTTGGGTAGCTACCATAACTATGAAGTGAAAAAAAAAAAAACTACTTACTAGATCTCGTTCAAACCATTTTTCGGTGGAAGTTTACATGGTAATGTACATCATATATTTTTTTTTTAGTTTTATCATTCCCTTATTTTAGAAGTTACGGGGGGGGGGGGAGGGGGAGATACACATTGTACCACTTTGGAAGTGTCTCTCGCGCAAACTATTCAGTTTAGAAAAAACTGATATTAGAAACCTCAAAATCATTTTTGAAGACCTATCCATAGATATCCCACACGTATGGGTTCGATATTTTTTTTAATTGAGTTTCAGTTCTATGTAACCCCAAATATTATTGTTTTTTTTCTATTTTTGTGTGAAAATCGTAATGCGGTTCACTGAATACATCTACTTACCAAGTTTCAACAGCATAGCTCTTATAGTTTCGGAGAAAAGTGGCTGTGACATACTCGGACAGACAGATAGACAGACATGACGAATCTATAAGGGTTCCGTTTTTTGCTATTTGGCAACGGAACCCTAAAAACAGTTTAAAGAAAAAACGTTTTCCAAAAAATTACTATAATATCGAAAGTCAGTGGCAAAAAAACTTACGTAAATCCGTAAGTTTTTTCACTTTATAGTGTTTTTTTCGAAAATCAGTTGTTCTCGTTTTGGAAAAGTTTTTATTTTTGATGTGGAAAAGTGATACTCTCTATTTCGTTTTTCATTCTATTTTGTCCTGTTCTCGACACAGACGTCGGCCTCGATTGTAGAGCGATTGTCGTGAGATGATGAATGATGTCCTCGTTGGATGCTCGCAGTCTCACAGTAGGTACTTTTTACTCTCTTTGTGTAGCGTTCAACTCGAGGCCACCTTCCGTGATCCTTTGATCGCCTTTTTATGACTCAGTAATTTCATTATTGTTATTCAGATTGTTGAAGAAATGCTTGTAAGCGTGCCTCCATTGAGACTTCAAAGGGATTTGAGAGTCAATATCAGATAATCTTTTTTCGTCTTTGTTTGATTAAGTATGTAAATATTGTTTTTGATGTTTTTGGTAGCGAAGTTACTGGCGTTTTTATCTAAGGTTTTTTAAGAATATGTATCCATTTTTTTTAGGAAAACTTATTTTGCGCACGGCTACATATCAAGCTATACAATCCAGTTTTAACAGAACTCGCATTGTATAGGCTTTGCTTACAATGAGAAGTTAGCTTATACTGGAAATGTATAACTTTATTTGTCGCCATGCATTCAACAAAAAGTAGAATTGCCTATTAAAGATTAAAATCATAATAATTTCTCCTATAACATAGAGCAGCACCCTTATTGCGTAACAAATATATTGCTAATCAATTGCTTTATACTTGGAAAAATAAATGTCTACTGTACAGACGCCAGCACATCGAGCTACTAAAATCTGTCAAATGTCTTTAGTTAATTTTCAACTTTATCGCTACAGCATTAGGTTCAAGGTTGATTGGGAGAATTTGACAGTTTCGGGTACCGTGATGTGCTGGCGTCTGTACAACTAACAATTAATGCTGTTGAACTGTCAAAATGAAAACCATTGCTATCTACTATTAATGTAGCACGCAACTATCCCGCTGTTAGGTCGAATAATGACTGTAAGTAGATAAGTTATATCTGTCGTTTAAACTGTGACTTACAACTTACAACTATGTCCACCATTTTGTTCTATACAGGGTGAAATTAAAAAATCTGTCAATACGTTACCCACGTATTGGGTATGGTATTGTTATCGAAAACAAATGATACAAAAAAAATGCATCATTCTAACTTTGTTCAAAATTTTCAATGACGCTACATTCAGGCAACTAAAGGACTGATAAGTTGTTTTAGAAATTAAAAAAAATATATCTGTTTCACAAAAAAAAAAAACAGAAACAGCTGATCGATTACAGACGTTGATCTATCGGCCTACGAAGGGCGAAAAATTTATTTTTATTTTCCATTCGTTTTCGATATCAATATCGCGGATAAATAATACAGTTAGAGAGTAATAGCTCTTGCCGAGCAAATTTCCAATCTGGAATTCTGAACAGAATACTTGCCACGACAAACGATAATAGTCTGTAATATATAATATATTCGTAAATGCAGCTCAAAACAAACCAAACGTATTGATAATTTTTTTATATAAATTATCCTCGCCTTAGGTGCCATTAAGTAATAATGCTCGTTCTAAAACTGCTGCATAATTACTAAGAATAATATATTTATACATAAAGCTAAGCAACTATGAATCATTGGCAAAATTCTAGGAGGAAGTGAGTCAGCGCTTAGCATCGTTTGAATAAAAACATCTTTAAAAGAGATCATTGTCACGAGGACGGCGAACGGAACGCTTTGAGACTCACAAATGACAGCCCTATAGATATCTATACTGTTTTAGAATGATGCGATCGCTACTCGAAAGGAAAATACTTTCTACTGTAACAAAAAACAAAGACATTACATTTTTGAAAGCGCAAATGCACCATATCGTCGCAAGAGGACCAAAAATAACACGTGCAGGAATTTGTGATGCAGCAGATTACATTATAACTGTTATGGGTAGAGCGAAAATGATGAATTTGGTTACAATTTAAACATATTACTCTTAAAAGAGAGAAATAAAGAAAAACAAACAATTTGCTACTGTTTTTAAAGCTGACTTATGGTATCAATTGCTTCAAAATAAGAACGGTATTGATCTTGACGCCTTATTGTGACATTTGAACTGTCAAACTAACATTAGTAGCATTGCGCTCGCACATCAGTGAAAAGTTTTGTTCGATGTTTGGAAGTATATCAGAACAGTTTTGGTGCAGATGTTTCCGCCATTTTTAGGGTTCCGTTGCCAAATGGCAAAAAACCGAACCCTTATAGATTCGTCATGTCTGTCTGTCTGTCTGTCCGAATATTATGTCACAGCCACTTTTTTCCGAAACTATAAGAGCTATGCTATTAAAACTTGGTAAGTAGATGTATTCTGTAAACCGCATTAAGATTTTTACACAAAAATAGAAAAAAAAACAATAATATTTGGGGCTCCCCATACATAGAACTGAAACTCAAAAAAAAAATTTTCATCAAACCTATACGTGTGGGGTATCTATGGATAGGTCTTCAAAAATGGTATTGAGGTTTCTAATATCATTATTTTCTAAACTAAATAGTTTGCGCGAGAGACACTTCCAAAGTGGTAAAATGTGTCCCCCCCCGTAACTTCTAAAATAAGGGAATGATAAAACTAAAAAAAATATATGATGTACATTACCATGTAAACTTCCACCGAAATTGGTTTGAACGAGATCTAGTAAGTAGTTTTTTTTTAATACGTCAAAACCCGTAAACCACAATTTACCTCTCATTCAGTCAACTCAAATATTAAAACAAAAAAACATTTAATTTCATAAACATAAACCTTACGCATAAACCGTGAATACCTGAAGGTTTGTACGGAACCCTCGGTGCGCGAGTCCGACTCGCAATTGGCCGGTTTTTTATTTAAAAAAAAGCGATAGACTGCCCAAAAGCAATCTAGAGTAGAGACTGTTTTGGGCAGAGATCAAATTCGAAATATTGGCAGAACATAAACATACTCAGATGGAAATAATCAAAGCGAGCAAACAAAGATGCTACCGTACCGAAATAAATGACTGATGATGTCAAGAGTTTCAAAATAAGAACAGTATTGATCTTGACGCCATATTCTGACGTCTGAACTGTCAAACTAACTTCAGTTGAATCGCGTACGCACACCACAGTCGAAAAGTTTTGAACAAAACTAGTTTTGTCTGCTATAGACAAGACAGTTTTGTATTGTGTCAAAACAGTTTTGTTGCGAACGTTTTCGCAATCCCTTACTTCGTTTATTTTATTGATTTCATAAAACTTTATGGTTTTTTGTTTCTGTGTCTTTACGTTAACGAAGCAAAAGGAGTATGTATGCCGATCTGTACATATATACTCCCTTTGCTTCATTTGGAAACTATAGAACGCCACGTTTAGTTTTTGCTTATCCTCATGGAAAGAAGGCATAAGTTTATGTAGGTGTGTACTTATGTTTAGGTTAAACTTCATGCACTAATGAAATAACCATACAAACCTTCGCTGATATTTTATTGAATGTAGCTCACACCAATATGAAATGAGTACCTACCTACATCGTCATTGCAAGATTCTATTTCGATCACTTAGTACTAGAACAACACTGTTTTCTTACTGTTAAAATAATAAAATAAAAATCTTTTATTTCAGACCCTTAAAGTCCATTTGGTTAAACTCAACTAGATTATTTCGCAATGCATCATAAATATCTTCTTCTTCCCCATTTTTCCTTATTTTGTCTGGAATTGAATTTATGTATCTGTTGTTTTCGGAATTATAACGCCTGATATAGGGGTGATAGTAGTTAATTTAGCCAAAACAAAGATAAAATATAGCCACTGTAATAACTACCCTCTAACTGTTACTTTATTATAATTGTTTTGTTTTTTGTTTCAGGTATGTTTATAGTCCGAAAAGAAGTTTGTATGGAGTTGTAAAAAATATATATAAAACGGACTTTCTGTCTCTTCTAGTTCGTGTAAGTTATTCTCTAAATACCTAAAGAACGGCTTTTAGACTAACCAAATACCTATAGGTTATCAGCACTTTCCCGTGTACGATAGATGGTTGGATTGCCTTAGGTCTCGGAAAGCCAATTAGAAATTCCGATATCCTAAGATTAATTTAAGCAGATTACGGTTGAATGCTCAACGACAACACTATTCTACGTAAATCGGAATTTTGTGTCATGCTGTCCCTGTCTCTTCAGGGAGTATTGTAGCAACAAAAATACTTTCAAAAACGTATAAAGGATTTTAATCATTCAGGAAATAGACTACCTTTTTTTTAATAATCTTACATTGCCCCACAGCTTAGTAAAGACCTCACACGAAAGCTTTCAGGCTTCCTTTTTTAGGGCCATCTCGCCACCTGTTTCTGGGCAGGCCTCGGTGGCGCCGTCCATCCTCAGTCAACCACTGTGTGGAGAATTGAGGATAAATCTCATTACTGGCAACACCATGTCCCATTTCACAATGACATCAACTCGCCTCGTTTGTATTACGTAATTGGAAACAATGCACCCCAATCATTGTGATGAGCACATTGGCCAACAAACAATCGTACTGTGTGTCCCGGCACGCGCCAGTATCATTGTTGCTGTTTTGCAAAGTATGTTTTGCAATTCACGATGAGGGCGGCTCCATTGGCATTGATTGTAATAACGTCTTTGGTGATTTGAGAGGTGCAATTCAGGTTTGGTGAAAGATGATATGATCGAAAAGCGAATTAGTAAAACAATTGATCAAGATCGAGATGTATGAAAGAACAAGAACGTGTTTGATGGTTTGACTGGCTGGACCTATACGTTGAATGCTAAGATGATAGTTAACAAAGACCGAAAAAATATCAACCATATTCAAGAGCTGTCAATGTCAAACTTCTTAAACCTGATAGAGATGTATGGAAAAAGAAGATAATCTACGTTGCGTCAAATAGAATTGGGATAAAAGACCTGAGCTAAAAGACCGATTGCTCGTTAGTAACACGTAAGGACTTGCTATTGAAACGGGGACAAATCAGAAGTGGGAATGATTTTAGTAAACCTAATATCGTTTAAGAACCAAGGTCGATACTGAGGAATATGTTATTCTCCGAAGAGATCAATAGAAGTATAGTAGCCCACGTTGCATTTGACCAAATATGGAGTTCCAAGTAATGGGAGGCTGATTCAAGGGAATTAATAGTCAGAAATTTATAGTATGATGGGCTACTAACAAGAATCAATTTTGCAATATAAATTCTCAATAACAGTTGGTCCGATTCAGAAATAGAAACCAGAGAGAGAGTATTAACAAGGTTAACAATAAGGGTGGTCACACAGTACTCAGGAGGGGGAAAGGGGCGGACAGGCTTCTCAATCAAAAATTGAACATTTTTGATTAAGTACCTGATTAGCCTAGCCTCCCCACTCCGCAAATCTCGCCTCGAAAACATAAGTGAAGTGAGTTGTTATTCCACCTGCAGCTAGCTATGGATTGACACGAATGTCAGCTCACTTGAAGCTGACTTTACTTTAGTTGTCAAAGTGAATTTTAACAGAAAATATTATCGGCTAGTCTGGACCAAATATCCACGTCATTATTGGCAGGTCGTTACTAACATCAATACTCTGATTATAATAGGTAATTACACACAAGACCGCAACACTAATTTAACGTAGCGGTATTTTATATGACGTGCTACAGCATTGGTTCTGCGGTTATCATTATTTACAGTTATGAGTAATTCTGACCAAAGGCTTTGCTTGATTCAATTATGTACGACCGTAGATAGTTCACAAAAATAATGATTAATACCATATCAATGTTACGGACTCGGCATGGAGGCGTATCGAACAGTTGTGAATGCAATGAGTAGGACATCAATCAAAGGAACAAAAAAAAAAAAAACTCTAGGCTATTGACAAATTCATAACATGATTTTTTTTTTCAGTTTTAATCAAATAGATATTATTCTGACAGCTGTTTGCTGTCAGAGGTTAGGCAAATCAGGTTATCGAAATGTGTTTTCGATACGATAGCACTTTGTATGGTTGCGAATACCGATAAATAAATTAAAATCATTTATTTTGCTTTACAGGTTTTGGTAATAACAATATGTGATTGAAGCCTCCTTTTAGGTAAGGTATGCCTATGTTAGGAGACTCCGCTCTTCCACAATAAGATGTATTAATAATCCGGTACGTGTAAATATAACTTTATCTAGGACATGCAACATAATATCAAAATAGTAAGTAAAACTAGGTGCTAAGTAAACAAAGAACAATAATTACAATATTTATACCGATGCAGATGTATTAACGTAAACAATGCAATAGGAGTATGTAAGGATCGTTGAAGGTAGCGTTCTGTAGTTTCTGCCTACCCCCATGGACAGAAAGGCATGTATTTTGATATATAAATAAACATCTATATAGTATCATATATAGTCAATGCAATAATATATTTGTAAGATTGAATTTCGTATGATCGTGTTCAGATCAGAATTTTGAATGGTGTCGCGAGTACTCGCGATTTATAAAATATGTTCATTCTGTGATGTCACTTACAGATGGCGGATCACAAATATATTTACATGAAAGTTTAAAAACTGACATTACGGACCTAACGTGAAGAAGTTATAGTACCTGTTTTGCACTCAAAATATTAATTAGGTGTCTTGAAAGCAATCTGTCGAATAAAAAACTATTTTCTGGTTCTTTTCTCAAAATACCATTTCAGACACTAATCTACAAGGTTATCACATGATCTGACCAAGATTATATCTGGACTTTAAAAGAGATTGTGACCTCCGAGTTTGTTTTGGCCCTTCTTCTCAGAGTATTCAGATAGGAAACGACCTCTTATAGTTTTCAAAAGATGATTGACGTGTAATAATGTTCTACATGCCTACTTCATCATCAACATTTCAGCCGAAAGACGTCCACTGCTGGACATAGGCCTCCCTCCCGCAAGCTCCGCAACTTCGACCGGTTTTGTGCTTCCCGCTTGCCTACTTACAGAAATAAAATAAAAAATTAGAGGTGTCAAGGGACACCCGGATGGAACGAAGTTCCTTTCCAGGATTCATAATTTTTATAATTATTTATTATGGACAAAAAACCTGTATACACTCAACAAAAATATTCTCTCTCTCTCTCTCCCTCTCTCTCTCCCTATATCCCTGTCTCTCTCCCACTCTCTCACTCTCTCTCTCTCTCTATCTCTCTCTGTCTCTCTCTCTCTATCTCTCTCTGTCTCTCTCTCTCTCTATCTCTCTCTCTGTCTCTCTCTCTCCCTCTCTCCCTTTATCCCTGTCTCTCTCTTTCTCTCTCTCTACTCATAACAAAAAAAAACAACAATATACAAACAACAAAATATATACAGTCGAATTGAGAAACGTCGTCCTTTTTTTGAAGTCGGTTAAAAAGTGTCGTGACAACTTTTCGTAAGAATTTTTTCCATCTAGCCCCCTTTCACAACGTGCGATAAGGAACTTCGTTCCAATAATTATCATTTACTTTTACTTAAAACACCACACTCCACTCCATCCCACTTGCAGCAATCTCCCCTTTTTTCACACATACTCACACATTAATATTCATAGTTAAATCAGGTCACTATAGATTTATTAACACACATAATGAAATGTTTCTTTTGTACACGAAGCTGCAATAGAACCCTGACTCTAAGGTCACAGAGTTCCCCTAGTTTAGGAGGCAGGGTTTCACTCGGCCTTACCTCAAAATCCAATGTACCCGAGTGAAATGTATTGATATTGTATAAAAAGTATTCTGTGCCAATACATTTATTTTATTATTATATTTATTTACTAATGGAGTTACCTGGAAAATTGACCGCACGCTCATCGAGAAATAAGAGATAATTTTGCCTTTGTCTTTCAATTCAATTCATATTTATTATATGATCTTACCTGGAAAGTAACCGCACGCTCATCGAATAATGAGAGATATTTTTTAACTGACTTCAAAAAAGGAGGAGGTTCTATGTTTCACTGTATATACATATAGATTTTTTATGTATGTTCCCCGATTTCTCCGCCAACTGTGGACCGATTTCAAAAATCATTTTTAAATGGACAGATTAAGCTTCAGGGATGGTCTTTTTTTTTTTTTTTTTTTTTTTTTTTTTTTTTTTTTTTTTTTTTTTTTTTTTTTGGATGGGAAATCATCAAATGACTTCTCCCGCTCTGGGCGGAGTGGGAGGGCGTGTCAGACTTTTACTGACTAAAACCCACCCGTGTTCCTTCAGTTGCCCATGTGCCAGAGTCACGGTATCTCTTTCGAACAATCTCGTGACCCTGGCAGGCTCAGGGATGGTCTCAAATAAATTTAATTGACTTTGCTTTAGTCGTTTTTGCGTTGGCTTCGATAATATTAATACGTATCTATTTAATCCACTTTGTTTATCGTGACGATATTCTAATACTTCCTATCACTGCTATTGATCTGGCCAGTGGTTGTATAAAAATTAATGTAGGGTTGAAACCATAACTAACAACTGACAAATAAAAACTTTATCACAAAAAAAAAAAAACAACAGACTTCCAAAAAAACACTACAAAGTGAAAAATGACTTTAAAATTTCGGAAGTCGGTAACAAAAAACGAAAGAACTTCGAAATTAAAATTCTTTTTCACTTTGTAGTGTTTTTTTGGAAGTCGTTAGTTTTTTTTTGCTAAAAAGTTTTTTGCCGTTGTCTTTTCATTCAATGTATAGGTACCTACTAAGATCAATCAATCAATCAACTCAGCCTATCGTAGTCCACTGCTTGACATAGACCTCTCTCATGCTGCGCCACAACACCCTGTCCGCCGCCTTCAGTGGCCAGTCTGTCTCAGCCACTTTCTTTATATCGTCGCGCGTCGGTCCACCTAGCTAGGGGGCATTCCACGCTACGCTTGCCGGTACTTAAATATGAATGAAATCATTTAAAGCAATAATAACTATAATTAATTACTTAATAATTAACCTTAATTCGAAGACCGACCTTGGTTAAAGTCAAGAATATTATTCGTTTTATTAGAAACAAACTGAACAAATATTTTCATTGCGTCTAGACATCGCATTCTAATTAATTTAATGAGCCTTAAAAAGTGATTTTACTCTTGCACTATTATTAACACAAATTACCTTCAATCAAACTGCCTAGACTTTTCCCAAGGTGGCCAGTTTTTGTATGTCGTGTGTCCGAAGAAGAATGTGGGGTAGACCCCGGGGTGGTTGTAGGGGTCTGTCAGACTTTTATTGCCTATAATAATAACCACACGGTGTTTTGCTGCTACCTTTAGCTGGGTGCTGTAGTGCTTACACATTTCGTCCCTCGGCCGCGTGTTGACTCGCATGAATTCATGCGAACCCCGTCACCCTCAGCGTACGGCCGCAATTCTTCTAGAGCAGCCTTTCCCAAAGTGGAAGAAAAGAGAGTTTCCCAAAGAAAAAAAATGGGGGCGTTGTGTAGAGTCCCATTTTTTTCTGGGTCCCCCTTTAGGCCTGCAGCACCCACAAGGGGGCGTTATCGTCCACTTTGGGAAAGGCTGCTCTAGAGAGAGGCGCGCGTGGAACACGGTGCGCCGCCATCTCGGGTCAGCCAGACTAAACGGATGCAGCTGAATATCAGTATTTTATATGATGGGACTACATATGTGACCTCTACAACCTAGTTACTGGGTAATACGATACTGATAAGATCCCGTGGCCCTTGGTCAGACTGGTTGGCATACTTTAGAGCTTCTGACGATCCGTAACGACTGCCAGAGATTTATGTATGAAAGCCGGGACCAACAGCTTGTCGTGATTTCTGATGCACGGAGGGTATCGATACTCGTATTATAAGGGATGGTGACTCATCCATGAACCGACGCAAGTAAGAGTATATTAACCTTCTGTCGACCAGTGCGGCTATTATTATTTAGCTACGAACCCCTCCAAACAAACGACCTTACCTTTAAAAAAATACGTAGGTAATGTCAGTCACCTTACTACTGATAATGATTCGTTTCAGTTTAAATCACGTTCTCTTTTCAAATTACTATATTTATTTTGTGTTTCTACGTTTTCAAGCAACAAAAATCTTTTGAATGTTTTGTTAGCTCTTCAGACGTGAATCACCGCGACTAAAATCCATTTATGTGTATCAGTTTTCTTTTGTGAAGATATTTAAAATTTTCCACACATTCGAATGTGGATTCTGTTGAATTCTTTTTTGTGTGCTGGTTGCTTTGCTTCACAGCAAAATCCTTTTACCGTTAGGTGGAAAACAATGTAGCGAAGTCCTAAAAAATTGGGTGGAATTAAATCCGCAACACAGTCCATTCAATGGGAGGTAATAAAAATAAGTGTCGCAGCTACATGTTACCCGAACGTTTTAGGTAGTGATCGACCAAAGCTTTGTTTTCGGCTATTTTTGGCGATTAAATTATTCGGCCATATTTTTTATTTCGGCCATAATCCAGCCGAAGCTTGGCCAAGCCGAATTCGTGAATTGTTGCATGTCATTCGACCTATACTTCATTAAAATCTGCAATATCAGGTAAAGTTCGGCTAACTTCAGGGTAAATCAAGTTCGCTCGTGGTGTCACTCAGTTGTTATAAACGTACGCGATTCTGTTTTAAAGTTGTAAAGTGAGGTTATATTATAATAATATCTTATATCTTAGGACAACCAACACAACGTTATCTGATCCCAAACTAGGCAGAGCTTGTACTATGGCAACCAGACAACTGATAAACATACTTATATATTTCTAAATACATACATATTATAGATAAATTACACCCAGACACCGAACAAATGATTGTGCTCATCGCACAGAGATTTGTCCTGGGTGGGAATCGAACCCACGACCTCAGTCTTAGCAGGCAGGGTCACTAACCACTAGACTAACAGGCCAGTCAACAACATTACATTAACAAAGGACGGAAAATATATCAACAATGGACGTGTTCATTTAAAATATTCAGCTTTATTTCAGTTATCAAATATATCAAATGTATACGTAGCTATAAAATGTGGGTCTGTTCATAATTGCTGGTTCGTTGCGAAGCAGATTTTGGACTAACAGGTCAGTCTGATGTTGTATTTATTGTAAAAACATACAGTGGTAATCTTTCTATTTCGTAATGTCTAAATCATTTTTGTTTTCGCTTTCGGCCGAAAAGAAGACTAAAGCCGAAACTTACTTTTCGCTTTCGGCTAAAAATCAATTTTCTGTCCGACACTAGTTCATACCGATTTCAAGTTATGGAATGAGCGTCCATTCGCACATCACGCTTTACAGAAAAAAAGTGCAAAATGTTCGTTGTAACAGTTCCGCTATTACTCACGTACGGAGTGAACAATAACTCAGAGGGCCGGAACACCTGTTCTTCTATAGCAAACAAACGGCGAATGATCGAAATTCATGCTGAATCGGATAGTGTCGTGACAAAAGACTGATGCGATTCCGTGTTGCGACATACTGCCAGTTATCGCTTTACATCGTTCTTTTTGGTTTTTTTTTTGGAATGGTAATAAATTCGTGTTCATATTGTGGATCTGCGACTGAACACGTTTTTTCGACCAAATAATACATAGTCAAGATTTCGTGAAACAGAAAGTCACTTTCTGTTTCACGAAATCTTGACTATGTACTATTTCGTCTAAAGTAATGTTTACAATATTTTCAGTACCTAGAGGATCTTTTTAGATCTTCTTCTAGAAGATAATTGATTTAATATTATTCCTACCTTTGAGATAAATATAACATTAAACGATATTGCAACTCCTGTTGATAACAGTCATATATTGGTACCTTTTATTGTGGGTGGGAAATCATCAAATGACGTCTCCCGCTCTGGGTGGAGCGGGAGGGCGTGTTAGACTTTTACTGACTAAAACTCACCCGTGTTCCTTAAGTTGCCTGTGCCAGGGTCAGCATATTCCGCGATCCTGGCAGGAGATATAGTTACCTAGCACTTAATTACTTATTAGTTTTTTCGGTCAGAACACCTGTTTAGAAGGAAAGATGTTAAACCCTATATTTTCGGCATCAGACTTGTTCCCAAACGTCGTTGTAATAACTTTTTTTTTTCAAAATATTGATTGTACAGTTATAAATGTATACACAATGGTGTTCCTGTTGATGATCCATCAGTGAAATCAGAGGGTTTTTTTTATTTTTCATACAAAATATAATTCGACGTCACAGTTATGTAAAACACCCTTACGTGCCCCGTACTCATAAAAAAAACCATAATATTACAGTTTATTCTTTGATATAGTCTCATTCATACCCTACATATGGGAGATATCCCATATGTAGGGTATGATAAATAAGAACACGTTGTATATTCATACGTAGCTGATAAATGCAGTAACCTATGGTAACCCATAGACATTCTTGCTAAACAGAAAGGTTCCTGGGATATACTATTCGTGTCAATAGAGTAACATGAGGAGCGATGTGACATCTGCAATAACATTGCAGATACGTTAGTTCACCATCCTATGACAACATTAAAGGACTAATCCTTTTGTTTTCATAGGATAGACCTCGTTACTCTTCTTGAACCCCTTGGCTATGTTTCGACAGGTATGGCACATGCCCAAGTTCTTGGAAATTGCAATACTAATCAACTTTGTACATTCGGTTCACACTTACCTATTTTGTCTCTGATTTTGCATCGCTGTCAAAATCAAAGTGGTATTTGCTTTGTGTCAATAAGGTTGCATTTGGGTTACTGTTACTAACAAGTATGTTAATATCACAATGATCTTTATTCTCGTTACAATAGAATTGCTGTTGGATTGCTACTGTCAGAGGTACAACAACTGTGAAAAGAGTGTCAACTAAATAAGTTACTAAATAAATTAGCTTATTTCTCGGAATTATTGTTTCATGCATGTGGTGTTAACCTTTAAGTCACTGATGCACTGTTTATTTTTTATTTTCTCAATGTATTATTAATTGTATCGGTGTATTCAATTGTTGGTGAACCTAATAAAATAAAATAAATAAATAAATAATAATCACTGTACCATGCTAAAGTTTAATTTTACTTGCACGTCTTATAACTACAAGGTCTTTTTGTATATGTGACAGTTAGATAGTTTAACCTTATTGGAGAAGACAGAAAAGTTTAAATTGTGCTTTCGAAATCGGCGATAGCTATGGAGGTAAAACCTTGCGTTTACGCATATAACTAAAATGATACAACTTTAATGTTTGATCGCGCGGAAAAAAAATTATTAATGTTTAAACAGAATGCTAAAAAAACCCCGTAGGGATTAAAATATCCTGTGTAGATAAGCATTTTGTGTCTGTTCACTGATGATATGGAAATTATTGATAGACGATGTAACCAAAGGGGCGGTAACATCCTGCATCTCATTCAGTACTTATTTTTAAAGTCTAGGCTGTAATCTGCTACTATGCTTTAAAAACTTTTTCGCACTGTTTTTCGTCGTGTCAGTGCAACGACAGTGTACCTATTAAATGTTGGCCCAAAACTTCGCCACTTCATAGCATCGTCAATAGTAGCGTAGAGGTGGATATGGTATTTTTGGGGCACAACTTTATTTGAGGTAGGACACACTTTACGCTATAGCTCCACAACCTCCGTACCAATTTGCGAGATTGTTGTTTTCCCAATTCGGAGTCGGTGCAGAGACTTCCAAGTGGGCCATGGAAAGGAGAACCCTTCGGAAAAATGGTCGCTTGGTGGCGAGTATTGCCTAATAGCAGTAGTATTGTCTAATCTTTTCTTAAATTTCAAGAAAAACGTGTAAATTTGTTGGATAAATCTACCGACTACCTACGAGCCGCATTAACCATTTTCAGCAATAATAAAAATAGAATTTTTATCCAATCTCGATATGATTTCGAACCGGACCATCATCTAAGGACTTACATCAGGAACACGTCATTTGAGTTTATATTACTTGTAAAGAAAGGTATTAGGAACCAGTAAGATAAACCAAACTAAACTAATATCCTCTTACCATGTAGCTTAGTTTCCTAGGAGCTTTATTCTTGTATTGCAACTGTAGTTTGCTCAGCACATAAGCTCAACACAAACAGAGTTCTACCAAGAGTTCTAAGTAGTATATTCGAATCAAATTCTCTTTATTGGCTCTTATTCTTGCCATTAGTGCAAGCGTCACTCCTCTCATTTTAGACATGTTTCATGCCTTAGACATAATTAAGAGCATAGGCTAAAATGAACTGTAACATGGCCATAAACGTCCGTCATAATTCGCCTCGCTAGACCTCACTGGAACATCTATAAAGAAGTCACATAAACTTGTTTGTTTACGTTGTTTCTCAAACGCACTTTAATTATCCAAGTTGGCTGACGTAAAGACCTGTTTCACGATGGCAATGGTGATTTACTGCGATAGCACCGCCCTATATAGCCGAAGATATTATCCTCCGCACTCGGCCCTAACGTTTGCACCTACGAGAATAGATTTTAATAGTGGCACGGTAAATTTACTCCTTTTATGGCGGTCGTAAACTACGAAAGAGTTAAACAACGATTTGCTGTAACCACAAATAGGTGGTTTTACAGCGGTCTGTTACCTACATATTCCGGAATCAAAGATTTTGAGATCAGGAGTACTTTTATCCGGAACAAGAGATTGTGTAAATATCGGATTGGGGAGTTTTAAGGGCCTCGTGATGTGCCCACGCATGACTACATGCGCCTAGTAAGTAGTTGGAACGTATGTTAGAACATAAGTGGCAGTAAAAGGAGAAACTTTAACTTACCCAACTTGTATTTTCACCGTGAAGGCGTGTTTTATAGTTATGTGCTTGTAGAAATGAATGGGCTTCTTAACCATTGTTATGGACTCCTAAAACTTGCATAATTCTTAATTAATAATTCTTGTTTTACTATGAGGGGCGCAAATAATATTTGGGACGAGCACAGAAAATAAAAACAGTGAACAACATTATCAGCTTCAGCACCCTCGAAAACCGTAAAAACAACACCAATGATGTTTTTGCAACCGCCATCTTTTACTTTCATTTTGACCTCACTATTGGTTTCAGCCTCAAAAACGATGAAACCTATCACATTTTCTCTGCCAGGGTCGCGAAATTTGTTCGAAAAAGTTACCGTGGCCCTATCATATAGGCAACTAAAGGAACACGGGTGGGTTTTAGTCAGCGAAAGTCTGACACGCTCCCGCTTCGCCCGGAGCGGGAGACGGCATATAATGATTTCCCACTTATAAAAATAAAACATAAGCTGCGTTATAAAACTTAGAACCAAAAAGTTTAAAGAGTGAAGGGAAATATAAAAGGTGAAGGGCGAGCGCTTAGGGGACTGTCTTATGTAATTTTGAGGTTCGAAAAGTGTTAAGTCTAATTTGAATAAATGAGTTTTGATTTTGACTTTATAACTTAAGTTGAGTGTAACATAGACAAATTCTCGAAATTGCAAATACTTGCTACTAGAGTAGTAGCTATTAATTATGTTCGTGTGATGGCTAGGATGAAATACAAGGTAGATAATGAGTATGACAGCTTGCTTGCATGGTCAGCTGACTTACATATTCGATGAAGCTGTGGTTTAGGCGCTCTGTTGTCTGAGTCAGTTTCCTCTACATTGTTTGCATTTGAAGGACTTTTTTCCTCAGTTCAGTCGAGAAAAAGGTCAATAATTCTAACATAATTCATTATAAACTGCCTCACTAGTTTAGTAGTTGCATGCGCTACTGTTAAGCATGAGGTCCTGGGTTTGATTCCCGGGTTGGGCAAATTGTTCAAATTGTTATTAGACTTTTCCATTTGGATTTTTCAGTAGCAGCCTGTAGTCTGGATGTGTCGGGGGGTTGATGGCAATAAGCTCGCCCCCTATTACATGGGACTTAAACATAACTGGCGAAATGTCAGTCAATCATATGTAGGTACATATCTGCCTAACCATTCAGGGATTAATAATAATAATAATATAATATAATATTCCACAACTATCACACAACGCCATCTAGTCCCAAGCTAAGCAGAGCTTGTGTTATGGGTACTAGACAACTGATAAACATACTTATATATTTCTAAATACATACATATTATAGATAAATTACACCCAGACACAGAACAAATGATCGTGCTCAACACACAAACATTTGTCCTGGGTGGGAATCGAACCCACGACCTCCGGCATAGCAGTCAGGGTCGCTAACCACTAGACCAACAGGCCTGTCAAAAAAAACAGTAGAAGCCTTACGGTAACGGCCGCGACTTACCGAGTTGTAGGTGTGTAAATTGTTGCATCAGTACTACTCTCAAAACGGTGAAGGAAAACATCCTGGGGAAACCGGCATGCCCTAGAACCAAAAATTCGAAAAAATATCACATCCATCAACCCGTACTGGATCCGCGTGGCTTACTGGCTTACGGCTCACTCTCTCACACTGAGAGGCGGTCTGTGTCCTAGCAGGGAGAACAGTATTGGCTATTTTTGATGATGTGTACTTCTTATTACTCATATCATGAATTTTAATTCAATCAAACCTCAAAAGTTACAATTACAATGTTTGTTTTAAGTTACGTGAATTCCTGCATCGCTATCATATACAAGGTATTCTATTTGATATATTTTATAACTTTAAGGAGCAACATTAATAAATGAGACCATGTCAAAGAATCAACTGTTATATGAATATTATTTTTTTCGTTTTAATTAGGGGCCATCCATAAATTACGTCACACGTTAAGGGGGGAGGGGGTCGACGAATTGTGACATTGTGTGACAAGGGGGTGGGAGGGGCCCTAAATTTTGTGACGTCACATTTCAAAATTGAATATACATATTTAAAGAATATTTAAAACACGAAATATGAACTGTGAAAGAAAAATTATAAAAAAAAAATTCATTGTCTAGATGTAAATTTGCAAAATATGTGACGTCACACTAGGGAGGGGGGTCAAAAACGACGTCACGATTATTTTATGTAAAACACCCTTACATGAAGTACGATAACGTCGCATTTGAAATATTCGTTTGATTGAAAATGATTTACTCGTACTTTTTTTGGGCGGGGAATCATCAAATGACGTCTCCCACTCTGGGCGGACCGGGAGGGCGTGTCAGACTTTTACTGACTAAAACCCACCCTTTTTCCTTCAGTTGCCTATATGCCAGGGCCACGGTAACTCTTTCGAACAAATCTCGCGATCATGGCAACTCGTCCTTAACAATGAAACTTACACGTACTCAAGAAAAAAAAAATCCATTACTTAAGTACTAAAAAAAGGTTGGCTTATTGATTATTTCACATAGTCTCATTAATACCCAAGAGATATGGAAAAACAATAGGAACACGTTGTATATTACAAAGAAATGATCCAAACAATTGTCTCCTCTTATTTCACTAACCACATGTTATTGTTAAAACAACACTTGTGATTCTAATTAATTTTTATTGCTGAGTAAGGCAATTTAATCTCATACAGGATGTGGCGTAAGTAATGGTCCACCGTTCAGGATTCGATGAACCAGATAATTAACTATAACAATTAAAAATTTTAACCATTTTTACCCAATTTTTTTTTTTACAAACCTTGCTCTTGAACTTGATGGTGTGTTAAAAATTGGGGTTAAAATTAGAGAAGAACCAACTTTTTCTTCAAAAGAGCTGAATTTGCATAAAAAATCATAATTTAGCATGATAACTCTAGTATTCAGCAGTAATTAACAGAAATCAAAATGAAAAAATAATGGTTTTTGTTGAAACTACAAACAAATATGTAATAAAAGGTAGAAATTTCGTTAATAAAAGACAAAAATGAAATATTTTCGGAACCCTTGGGTAAAAATGTTTAAATTTTTTAATTGTTATAGTTAATTATCTGTTTCATCGAATCCTGAACGGTGGACCACTACTTACGCCACACCCTGTATAATTAGTGCAATGAATTAGGTTGGGGGCGATTTGTAGCCCACATTAATTTATGTAATTTAGGGCTGTTGTTTTCTTTCATCACTCTGGCCCGTTGTTTGAAGCCGGTAGCTGTTTATTTGAAGGATTACGGTTGATGGCGTTTCGCTCAGATAAACAGACAGTTCAGAAGGCTTGCTTCATTATTTCGTTCTCATTTCCTACTCTTATCCCAGTTTATTTGGTGTTTGCGCAACATGTGCATTATATAGTCCGATTCAAACTTTATGCTCTGAACATGAGGCGAGTCTCTGCGCAACAAATTCACCTGTCAACGAGATTGATTTGTGAAGTACTGCGCAACGCACTTTAGTGGTCGTAGTGTGAGTTTCCTTTAACGCATCGAGCGCGGTTAGTAAAAAAATACAGCCATTGGCTGTATTTTCTGCCACACTTATGTCATCACCTCGGTAGTCACCTTGTTTCTAGCCATATCCTCTTTCACACAGTCAATCCATCGTTTCTTTGGTATACCTAGGAGTATACCAAAGAAACAGATATGCCTCTTATAGCCATTTGTCATTTATACTCAACACTTTCCTCACAACATGGTCGGCTCCATACAAATAGTGGAAACAGGAGCAGGCACACTTTTACTTTGCTAAGAAAGGTAATCATTTCATGCAAATATAAATCTTGTTCTTATGCACTTGATTTCCTATTTGTGTATGCGAATGTAAGCAAGCGTTTCATATGAATATTAACATTGATTTATACTTATAAAGTTCACATTCGTTTGATACGTTAACATTACTTGGCAAAGGAGTGTCAAAGTGCAATATGTGAATCTTTCCCATAGATGCGTCCGTCCAGCTGAGAGACAAGTAAAATACCAGTCGAGAGAGTGTTCGCACTCGCTCTAAGAGAAGCATGTCCATGTGTTTTTGATTACTGTATGAAGTTGACCTTCTGTAGTTACTATCCTGTGGCCTCGTGGTTTACTCCCGAATAAATTTTGTGTTCACATAAAAGTAATTAATTAGTTGGATGCAAATTCTATTTGTAGGCTTCACGTAGGTTTTTATTGTTTATAGCGTAAACATACATTACTTGCAATTTATTTTTTGTAATATAATAACAAACAACAATATAATACAATTTCCATTTGTAGAGCGTTGTCTATGTTTTTATCTTCTTGATATTAAGTGTAAGCCGTAACACATGTAACTTACAATATCAAAGACATAAGTTAAGTATATTTTGTATGATAAAGAATAATTTCTGTCTAAAAATAATGTAGAAAAATAAAATAAATTTGCCAAAATGTTATTAAACTTGAAAACGAAGTTATCATTTTTTCTATTTATTTAACTTGATAAGAGTAATAACTTATTGACCTGTATAGGGCAAAAGGTGAAAAGTGAAGGTTCTGACATTGGGGGTTTCATTATCAATCGCAGACAATAGGCTTATGTGGTCTGACATTCTGACACTAAATAGCTATATTGTCTTTCATTTTGTGGTATCAAATTCATTAGTACTAATTGTAGTTTGATGGAAGATCTTGCGTTTGGTGTGACTAACTTTTAATTAATATTTATTTTTTATTTAGAAAGAGAGCGAGAGAGAGAGAGAGAGAGAGAGAGAGAGCAGTAGTGGCCCATTGGTAACGGATTTATAAGTTGAAGGTTGTAGGTTCGATCTGCAAGCACTTTGTATAAATTATTTCATCATCACTGCTCTCAAAACGGTGAATGAAAACAACGCGAGGAAACCGACATGTCCTAGAACCAAAAATTCGAAGACATGTGACATTTATCAACCCGCATTGGGCCCGCGTGGTGGATTTTATGGCACACTCCACAGAGAGAAGGCCTGTGTCTCAGCAGTGTGAAATTATAAAGGACGGTGATACAGCTGCCATCTAATCTCTTCACCACCCTTGGTTGACTGGTAGAGAATGCCTAAGGCATTAAGTCCGCCTTTGTACCTTTTTTTGTGTGCGAGAAGTTTAAATAAATACAGGGAGTCCCATTTCGAAACCTTTATACGTGTAAATTGTTATGGTATACGAGGAAAAGTTAGCTAGCTATCTAATTTATTGGTTATAACCCCTGTAATCATGATTGTAGAATCAGTTTGATGCTGCATTTAAGCTGATCATATAAGCTATTTATATTTAGGATGTATCAGTAAGTAAGTGAGGTTGTTTGTTGATTTAAATTTGATTCGCGACCGTAACAAATATGGCTTTTATAGAATTATAATAATTAAAATCATCAATACTACCCTTTAACTTAATTTATTCCCATTAAATTACTTTTCATAGTCATTCAATGCAAATAAATAACACAAACACACACACACACGGACGGACACTAATCATGTTTCGTTCAATACACAGATAATATCACTGACCTGACATTTGCAAAATATGTATGAAAATTTGAATTTTGTGGGCTAAGGTTACCTACGGGCCCTGGCATATGGGCAACTGAAGGAACTCGGGTGGGTTTTAGTCAGTAAAAGTCTGACACGCCCTTCCGCTCCACCCTAGAGCGAAAACGTCTTTGACGATTACCCACCCAAAAAAAAGGTTACCTACGGGCTTCATTATATAACCTACTGGTTTTGCTGCACTTATTAAAAAAAAGAAATTAAGTGCTGCCACATTTTTACTCGTAATCTATATTAATGAACTGAAGAATATAATTGAGTCTTAAAAAATCCAATATAACCAAGACACCCGTAACGAAATCCATAAAGTAAATGATGTTGTTATATTTGTTTACGCAGCCCCATTTTTATGTAATAACAGGCAGTATAAAGTTTTACGAAATAACGATGTTGCTTGAAGAGTTTTTATGAGCTCGTTACTGAATCCGGTTGATGGACACTTATGTCCCCCCCAGTCTTGCTTGAAAAGAACCTGAATCTAAAAAGTACAATCAATCTACCTACCCATTTCCCAGCTATGTTTGGGATCTGCTTCCAGTCTAACCAATCTAAGTACTACAATCAATTTGCTTAGGCTTTTCCACCAGAGAGAGCTGAGTACGAACAAAAACACAATACCCTTTGGCTGTTGAACTTTTTGGGTTCTGACTATCCGTAACGACTATCAAAGATCTCTGACTGAGAATGACAGCCGGGAACAGTAGCTTATTGTGCTTTCCGAGGCACGGATTGGCCTCGATATGTAACGGTGACCTACGAACCAAGGTTAGCCTTCGATTGACTGCCAGGGTTGCGAAATTTGTTCGAAAGAGGTACCGTGGCCCTGGCATATGGGCAACTGAAGGAACACGGGTTGGTTTTAGTCAGTAAAAGTCTGACACGCCGTTCCGCTTCACCCTAGAGCGGGAGACGTCATTTGATGATGATATCCCACGATGGACCTGTGCGACTTTTATTACGAGTATTTGGCGACGAGTCCCTTCAGAACTTAATCTAAGTCTACATAGTGTATAGAAAACTTTGAACAATGTGCAAACAGCTGTAATCCAGAGTCTGTTAAGTTTTGCAATAAATAAAAACTTGGTGTGCTTGCTTCTACTAAGGTACTGTTTCTAATGAGATGCGATGCGATGCGAGAGACAGTAGCAATTATCTACTGTTGTTTACGTTTAGTTTCAGTACCTGTTTTCTCTCAGCTGAAGCTCGTAAGTAACTAAATATTAAGAGAAGTTCTGAAGGTAAATTGGGAGTTGGGTTACAACCGAGAAATTATATAGCTAGATAACGTTTTTTTAGTATACCATAACAAAATTAAAAATAAGAATTATTATCTATAAATAATTGGATATACAACTCCAGCAGTGGGAACGCCACACGAATTTCATGAGGTTTGGTGACCTTCCCATACTTGTCAGAGTTGGTCATATTTGACCCTTGTGTGACGTCCTAATTTTGAAATTTTAATTACACCTTTAAGATTGATAGACGCACAATAACATATAGACATGTACATAAAGTTACACCTTTAAAAAATTATACGTGTCAATTTTAATTTACTTTAAAATGGCAATGGTAATATTTCAAGTTTTCTGTAGGGCTGAAGTTAAGAGCCCCATAAAGGCTGATTTATTTGCTTTATGCTTATGCCATATAAAATGCCAATACAAAAAAAAAAAATACAGAATAGAAGGGACAAGCGTGTCTGGCACATGGCGCCAAGATTATAACTTATTTACCAAAACCCTTTTACTAAGTAACGGTCAACATGAAAACCGATAATACTTGCCAACAATAAGTTCATGTAACCGGCTTAACCAAGGAGACAATGCGTAGGATAAGGATTTAAGATTACATTCACAGAAGTAATTAAGAGGAATTCTTATCGAATGACACTTTCTCATGGTATAGGCATGAGAAAGTGTCGTTGGACGTGCTATTAATATCATCATCATCATCATTTCAGCCGTAAGACGTCCACTGCTGGACTTAGGCCTCCCCCAGTTTGGGGGGCTTTGCCATAATCGCCATGCTTGGCAGGCGGGTTGGCGATCGCAGTATGGTGGTAAAATGCATAGAGAACGCTGCTGCCCATTCTCTAGTAAGTCCCTTAGTCGCCTTTTACGACACCCACGGGAAGAAATGGGGTGGTGTTATTCTTTACGTCCGGCACCACACGGTCGCTATTAATATGTTAGTATAGATTTCTGTTTCTTACACATGTATTGTAAAATTAAATTAATTTATACCTGACCACTACCAAGTACAAATATACCCCACCTGGTATCGACTACGCCACTAGGTGTCTTCTTAAGTCCTAACAATATCTTATTAGGATTTTATGTGACTCTGACAATGCAGGGCTATGTCTGGGAGGGATTATGAAGAAAGACCCATTGCAGCTTTGAGCTGACCTGTCCCAACAGACGTCATAAATGTATTAGTCATCGTGTAGCTCGACCCTTTAAAGGCTCCCACAAACAGGCGCGACGCGACAGCGCAGTGCGGCGCTCGGAGTACAATTTCTATGAAAACTCCATCGAAATTGTTCTATAAATGTCGCGTTGCTTCGTTGCGTCACGCCTGTCTGAATAAGCATTGACTGTGTCTAACTCTAATCACACGTTAAGCGATGAAAGATGTCCCCTGCTAACCATGAACCGAATAGATGTTACTATAAACGGTCATAAGAAATATTGCCGCAATTACCACGCCAAGAAACGGATTGATAGCAATATATTATGGTTAGTACAACAGAGGATGCTCCTCATCCCAGTGGGATAAACTACTAGCTTACTTTAACGAATGTAATATCCATATTATCAATTTGAATAGTTTTTTTTTTTGGGTGGGAAATCATCGAATAACGTCTCCCGCTCTAGGTGGAGCGGTGTCAGACTTTTACTGACTAAAACCCACCCGTGTTTCTTCAGTTGCCCATGTACCAGGGCCACGGTATCTCTTTCGAACAAATCTCGCGACCCAGGCAGCAGGTCAGGTTATGATGTGATTTCATGGTGATGAATTATTGGACATTTGTGCTCTATTTATTAAAATGGCGATTCTCGCCCTGAATTCAAATCTCAAAATACAACCTGTATATTGTAAAATCAATTTTTTATCCGATGATGATCCTTTTTAGGGCGTGATTTTCCAGTAGTCGGGTCTTAGTTTGTGAAACTTACTTTTTAAAACATTAGTTCCTAACTAATAATAGAGCCATGTCCCGCATACAAGCGGCTACTCGAACAATACTTGGCGTATGCAAATAGTCACCTCCAAACTACTGTTGATTCAAACAACTAGTTTGAATGAATTACATGCAAATTGTACTACTCCTTAGCAACAGCAGAATTCGCCACTGAACTGGTTTGACCGCTTTATACGTTTATTTACAAATTAATGACGGAAATCAGTTCAATGTCCTCTGACGCCAAAACTCGTGCATATAAGAGTAATTTAATGATACATTTCGAATTTAAGCATCCTAAAGATCATGATTTACGTAGTTTTAAATCTTTCATTGTAAACTCTCGGTTTTAATGTAAGGTTTTCGCATTAAAAACGATGTTTTATCCAGATTTTGGCACGTTGAAATACGGTTGTGTATAAACACAGTCGAGTCGGAATGCGAGTGCAGTTGACGGGGTGCCAACTAGGCCCACAGACGAAGCTGAATTAAATTAAATACTAGGCTGCACGTGAAAACTGGGATATTATTATCTTGCTTTGTGTGTCATCTTTGTTTCATTTTTCAAATATTCATAAGCAGCCGATAATGTTCTCACTGCACTGCTGGGACAGGTCTCTCAAAGAAGCGATGGGCTGCAATCTACCACGCGGGCCCTTTGCGGGTTGATGTACGTCAAATGCCTTCAAACTTCTGGTTCTAGGCCATGCCGGTTCCCTCTGGATATATTTATACAAAGTAAAGCGCTAATCTGGGTCCGAACCCACGACTCATAAGTCGGGCGTTACCATTTTGGCCATCACAGCTCTCAACTCTCATTGATTTGAAATAGAGGTGAAAATTAAATGGTGATTTGAAGTAATAGGTAATGGTGGAAATCGGAGGTCATAGTATGGGCATGTATGAGGAAAATGTCGTCAAAAAAGTTTTGAGCGTGAATGTGTATTGCTAAACGAGCAAGGGAAGACCAAAGAAACGATGGATGGACTGTGTGGAAGAGAATATGGCTGGAAGGGGGTGACTACCGAGATGACGACAAATAGAGAAGTACAGTAGAAAAAAACATTAGGGCCGATACCAAATACATTGGAATAAGGATAGGAGAATGATGAGCTGGTGAGTATTACATGAAAAATTCATTACGGGAATGCTTACCAAAAATTTTAAATGCGAGTTTGTTGTGGTTGGTTGTGGAACGAAACAAAACAAAACTAATTAATTATAATGCAATTTCTTTTTGTAGTATAACAATATTCCTTTGTAACTTCAGTCTTAAACGCTGCTAAGATACAGTAAAAAATCTTCTGCCACAAGGAATTTTATTTAACCCCCGGGAAACAACATAGATGTTCCCATTATTTCTAAAACATTCCCCTTCTTTTCATATACATGTCGGGTTCCCAATTATTATTAAATTTCCGAGACGAATGAAATTATTTTGGCAAAATTGTTATAATATAAAATTCTAAATATTATTTAGAATTTCTTCTTGAAATATACGCGTGTATTTCAGGTATGTTTTACTGAAGCATATTAATTGATTATTTTGCCATTAGTCTACCGCCTAGAGGCTGATGTAAGTAATTATTGTCGCTCAGAGGAATGTGTGTTATAAGCTTCTACATATTTCTAGCGAAAATGTGTAGAAACGGTTATTCTTCTGACATTTATTCTTATCAGATAAATAAACTGACCAAAATCTTAAATTGGAAAAAAAGTCTTGGGAGAATAGAGTAGAACCTCTTTCTCTAGTGTATAAGGGTCAAAATAATTAGGTGGCCATCATCATCATCATCATTTCAGCCGTAAGACGTCCACTGCTGGACTTAGGCCTCCCCCAATTTGGGGGGCTTTGCCATAATCGCCACGCTTGGCAGGCGGGTTGGCGATCGCAGTTTGGTGGTAAAATGCATAGAGAACGCTGCTGCCCATTCTCTAGTAAGTCCTTTAGTCGCCTTTTATGACACCCACGGGAAGAAATGGGGTGGTGTTATTCTTTACGTCCGGCACCACACGGTACTCAGTAAATTAAATAGCAACAAAACAATTCAGTCTCCACGTTCACGTTGCCGAATCGAATCGGAAAGTAAGCAAGCAGTATTATTTTCTTGTAAGTGCAAACGAGTCAAAGTTTTATTGGAGATGGCTCGAGTTTATAGCAGTACGCGATAGAGTGAGACATTTTGAGCTCGAGCCACCAGCCACGTGATCTTGATACAAATTTAAACTTTCCTCCCTACATCACCTTCTCCGCAGCGTCTACGAACTTGCTTTACGACCACCGTTCCTTTTGAAAAATGTCTCCTTCTTGATTTGCTATTTGTAATTTACTATCTCTACGACTTGATTGCTTTTACAAGTTACGAATTGGACCATAAATAAGTTTAAGAATGAAATGATAAAAACATTTTTGTTTTTACAAATGAGAAAACGATTTGACAGCTCCGTAACAAGAATGACATGACGGATTTGTGAAACAGGGAACGTATAAAATTGAATGGCGCCGCTATCGGATGTTGCTAAATAGAAATTTGAATGATCGGCGCGTGGCAGACGGTGGCAGGTGGTGGCAGGTAGGCACAGGTAGGCTAACACCGTTTCCAGGATGTGTAATGGCTGTCGCTGTGCCGTCCACAGATCGCATCGCGATACTAATCGAAGCTATTGTGTTAGTCCGGATGCAAACCGCACGCTTCAATCCCGCGCCCCCGCACAATGCACGCCAGCACACGATCGCTCGCACACACCGAATACTTTACTACCTAGGGTTGCCAGCTTGCCATTCAAACCCCCACTAATTAACTCTAATCTGATTGCGTTCGCTCAATGGAATATCGACGTCGTATTTGCTAAGTTTTCCCAATTAATTACGTTTTCGCTTCGAGGGTTCGTTGTTTTACTTTATCTGGGAAAACCAATCACCTGTAGCCAAACACGCAATTAATTCTTCTCTATCCATGATTTAGTGTAATGTTTCATATACAGGTAAATCTATAATCATTTTGCTGTGTGAGCTGAGTCAACCAAATAGGTAAAAATTAGTATATGAATATTTTGGTTTAATACTGGTGTATTGGTTAGTTGATTCAGAAAAACGGCATATTAATGGTTACAGGAAAACATAGTTATCGGTATTGGTATTCGTTGGTTGAGTTATGGTTATTAAAAAAAAAAAAAAATTGAGTTTATACTTAATATATATTATAATAAAAAAAAAAAATTAGATTGTTTGTAGGCTTGTATGTAGGGGGTAATCTCTGGACAACAAACAGATAGAACGCTGATAGAAAACGAAGTAATATCGCGGGCAGAAGCTAGTCTAAACTATCTTAACTAATATTATAAAGAGGAAAGATTTGATTTTGGTATGTAGGTATGTTTCTAATGGATAAACTCGAAAACTACTGATCCGATTTTATAAATTCCATCACTTATTGAAAGCTACATTATCACCAAGTAACATAGGCTATAGTTTATCCCGAAAAAAATGCACAGTTCCTGTGAGTCACGCGGACGAAGTCGCGGGCGGAGTGCTAGTTATTTTATAAAGTTGTATATTTTGGCATGGTTTGTTTACAGTTCAAATAAAATATGTCACAATGTGTAAACCCTCTCCGTGTCAACCCTACAAATCACAATGAAATTTATCTAGCTGAAGCCTAATCTAATATTCCGGAATGGGTGAAAACTGTTTCATTCACGATTCTGAACAATAATACTACAGTTTTGTGCATGAGTTCACTGTAACTTATTACAGACCAATTTGATAGGAAATAATGGCCTATATAATACGAGAATAGAGGAGCTAATTTATGTATCTTCGACGCCGAACACTTGAATAATTAAGTGGCATTTAGCGAACGTTAGAGTAATAATACATAATGGCTTGTTTACTGTTTGATCTTCGTGTAATAGTACAGACGACAACAAAGTGATGTGTCTCACAAATTCTTATTAAATTTGGAATGCAAGTACTGCTGAGTACCTACGAGGTCTTGGGTTCGATTCCGAGGTCAAGCAAAGTGTTATTGGGGTTTTCTAACTAATTTTTGCCCGAAGTCTGAATTTGTGATAGATTGATGGCAATAGGCTCGCCTTCTATTACATGGAATTTAAATACATCTGGCGAAATGTCGGTGTATTATAAGTACACCACTGCTCGACCGTTCGGAGACAGAAGGCGTGATGTTATCTGTCTCATTATTTTACAAGCATTATTACCAAAATACCGTATATATTTTCCAATTTAACGAAAATTACTTCAATTTATCCAGTCCAAAATATTAACATGTTCCCTAATAACAAAATATTTTATTAAGCAACGTTGTTTGATTAAAGGAAAATATTTCCAACATTTATTATTATTGTTACATTGTGTATGAGGGGCTGGTGGGTAGGTAATAACAGCCGTACGGTTCGTTCGGTCAGGTTCAGCATTCCGCGGTTGATCCGTGTAGGGGTGACCATCTTTATATACCACGAATCCTCCGTGCCTCGGAAAGCAAACTAAGCCGTTAGTCCCACGGAATCCCGGCCACCGTAGGCGCGAGCTTGCGGGTGGCGAGCAATGGGTAGCTCGCCGCCCGGTAAGGACCAGGCTCGGGTGGACGGCGCGTAGTGTTCCACGCGCGCCTCAAAGAGATGTCAGCAGCACTGAAGGGGTCTGCTAGAACCGATGCCTGTCAGGGTCGCGAGATTGTTCGAAAGAGATACCGTGACCCTGGCACATGGGCAACTGAAGGAACACGGGTGGGTTTTAGTCAGTAAAAGTCTGACACACCCTCCCGCTCCGCCCAGAGCGGGAGAAGTCATTTGATGATTTCCCATCCAAAAAAAAAAAAAAAACCGTTAGTCCCGGTTGACATTCGTGAATCTTTGACAGCCGTTACGGGTCGTCAGAAGTCCGAAATCCCCTGAAAACTAGTCTTACCAAGACGAATTGTAATACCGAAACTGGGTTGTGGAGGGCAGTTAGGCAGCCACTCTATGTAAAATAGGTACTGGTATTCAACTGCTCGGCTGCGCCTGTTTAGACTAGAGGCCGACCCTAATATAGATAGGAAAATGATAGTGATGATATTTATTATTATTGTTACATTATCGAAGCATGCACAGTTTGTTTGTGTATGCCTATTAAATTGCTGCCGCACAAATAAAGGGTGACAAATTAATGAGGTGAATTAGTGTAGGTATTTTAATAGTTTGCCCTTCCAGATAGCGAAATAAAACAGACATTTTAGAGCGTAAAACATAAATTCCTTTGAAATTCTTCCGTGGATTTTGTAGCGTTTATATAAACAGTTCCGACATTATGTTGACTTTGATTGTAATATATCGTTTCACATTGTACGGTTGATATTCTCTAAAATGGATGTTCATTTATTCAGGAAACGATTGTGCGTTTGCTAGTATTTATTTTCGTGAATATTGGACATTCAAATGAACGTGAACATCTTTCAATGGGTCATGGCTTTTTATTATTTATATATTAATAATAAGACTGTCTGTCAAAATGAAACTGATTTTGTGTATTATTTTCCTTACTTAATAGTTCCTTGTCATTTCAATGTCGAGGTGCCTATAGATTTGCTCAATATGCTGTGTTTCTTACAAATAAGCTTGATTTTATCGATCGTTACCGTCACGAGTTATCGATCGATAAATATCGTAAAAATCATGCAAACTTTTTGATATATCGGAAGACAATAACGATCCACTGTGGCGATCGATAAAAAATAAGATATCGAGGTCATCTGTTGCTTACACAATTGCTCGATTTTGCTTGATCACACTTGTCGATCGTAAACAATCGAGCAATTCTGTAGACATCTTTAGGCAACGTGCTCTCTATAAGTTGTGATAGGGAATACATTTTTGAATGTGCTCCTGTGATTCTATGTTAAATTGTATCCTAAAGGCTTCTTCAGACAGATGCGACGCGATGGCGCTACGCGTATATTTGGAGTACATTTTCAATTAACTTTTCATAGAAATTGTTTTACGAGATTCGCGTCGCGCCTGTTTGTGGCAGCCTTAAATCCCTACATCATACTGGGTAATTATTTAGTAAGTGTTCATATCCCTCAGTAATTACATATGTACTTGGTAAATGCAAATACATACCACTTATGGAGCAAGCACATAGATTTGGTTCATATGTACATCGAGAAAGCTAATTCTGTCAGTTATATTGAATTTAATCCTTATTGCCTCTCCATTAGAGTTGACTTGTTTCAGAATATTTTATTGCACATAATCAAGCTTTACTTAGCTCGTATTTACTATGTAAATAGCCTTTATTATGAACGGACAGGCTGCATGATTAAATGTTTCTAATAATTAATTATGTTGAAATATGCTCAGTGATTGATAAATTGATGTAATAAATAATAGAAGTACCTAATCACACATATACATATGCCTTTTTCCTTATAGGGGTACGCAGAAAGGCGATGTTAGGTATAATCAATGGTATGGTTTGTTACTCACGTTGCCACGTCCATACATGTTCATGAATAATTGATAATACGTATTTATGAACTTTTAATGAATACCAGTCGGTTTCCTGTTTTATTTAATATTAAATTATAAGTTTGGTGAACATATATAAATTATTTTCAATAACGTTTCAGTATCCTGTGTCATTGAAAATTCGATTTCAATTGCAGAGTTTTTTTTTAAATCTACTAAGCTAGTTTTCAGTTTTCGCAGGGACGTGTCATCCATATTTTTTTACACTAGCTAAATGATGAGTAATATGTATAAGTATACGATATTTTGAAGATTTAGATTTAGATTTAGACATTTAGATTTTCTTTTTATTGTGGGTAGATATAGAAATGCTATATGCAATGTAAAATCTAAAACGCAATGTGTCTCCCAAACTGCATTTTATTTTCGGCTACCAAAACCTGTTTATTAAAAATTTCGTGCACAACTAGAGCGAAAAACGAAAGGCTTGTCCGCTTAGATCAAAGGTGAAAGGTCCAGCCATCCAACGTCCAAAAGTCTAGCTATTTTGGGGTTTAACCTTTTAACAGTCAAAGGGGTAACGTGTTGTTTATACTTTAATTTGACGGGATTACGATGACGTCACTCGCCGGGTAGGTCCGGAAAATTTGTCCAAAAGGATTCCGAACTTTTAAGCTCTGGATTAAACATGGATTTGAGCATGAATGCTGCTATATTAATCACCAAAAATTGGTTCTGTGATTGATTACATCGGGTAACGACTAAATACTCTTAAATGGATTAAGTTTATTATTTGTATTTGAATAGCTAAGATTATTATAAACTAATTTCTGTATGGAAGCACTGTTTTCTCTCTCGTTAATTAATTATAATTAATTAATTAGCGAATGAAGGGTTTTCTTGAGTGAAGATACTTAAACATTTTAGGCATCTTGGGCCGTTAACCGCGCTATTAACCTTGATGATGTTTGATTGGCCTGTTAGTCTAGTAGTTAGTGAATCTAATTGCTAAGACTGAGGTCGTGGGTTCGATTCCCACCCAGGACAAATCTTTGTGTGATGTGCTCAATCATTGGTTCTGGGTCTGGGTGTAATTTATCTATAATATGCATGTATTTAGAAATATATTAGTATATATTGATTAGTTGTCTGGTTACCATAGAACAGGCTCTGCCTAGTTTGGGATCAGATAACGGTGTGTTGGTTGACCTAAGATAAGAGATATTATTATGTCCGGCTAATCTTACCTACCAAGACCTGTTTGACTATTGTGTAAGAGGAAATTCAATCTAGATACGTTTTACGTTGTAGTTAATTCATTCATCCATGATTTCCATATTTCCATTACTTGTGAGTTAGGGTATGCCATTTATTATTATGCCATTTCATATTTGATGGTGAAATATTAAATAGAAGAGAGAAATACAGAACGGGTCGATGAGGCAGTGCTTTGGAGAGAGGACTTTTTTCGGCTGAAATAATTATGGTGATAATGATTATTTTTTTATAAGGAACTTATTAATATATTACACTATAATAAATAAATAACAAAACCCTTTATTCCTTTCAATACACAGTTTCTTAATTCTAGTAGTTTTATGATTAGTGAGGTTAGTGTCTTTAGTTAATTTAAATATAATAGTTTTGTTAGTTTCCTTTTTTTTCTATTGCAAGGACCCTAGGTTGGGCAAAGACCTCCAAAGATGACCATTTGTCTCTTTCGTGTGCTAATTGGCTCTAGTTTGAGCCAGCGAACCTTTTTGTCTCGTCTTTCCACACTATATTATACTTGATAACAGTTCAACAGTTAATGCAGATTATAAAGGTATGGTACCAAACGAAATATGAATTTAATAACAGCAAAAAGCAAGCATATAGTAGTCCTTTGTCTTTTAATGAAGCAGCTTCACGGCTTCAATGCCCACCGAAAATCTGTCATCTCCCTCATACATCAGAGATAACTCGTATAAACGCAAAAAGGAAAAACTCCTAATACCCTTTTCTCCGTTGTCAGCTTCAGCACCGAACTTCATTAATTTCGCCGACAATATCGGATTTGTGTCCTGTCGGCAAAGCGCAAATTACAATGATTGGAATTTTTAATAGGCGTTCGTTCTTGGCGAATAAGCATAGATTTTTACATTTATTTGATTTCATGTCACATGCTTACTACTTACCACTTGTTGGGATGTTTCGGCACACCTTAGTGACAATACCTACCATATTTAGAGTTATGTTCGGGAAAAGTTGGGCAGTTTTCCTCGAAATGTGCCGAGCGACCCGAATATGATTAAGGAAGTAAAATGCCGAATGGATTTTCCCGATCGGCACGAACCGAATGAACGCTGAATGTGTGTTTCGGGTCGGGTTTTTTCTTCAACTAATAGTGCCGACCTGAACAAGTGTGTAACATCCATTACAGTACCGTTTTCATCTTCAGTTGCGATTGACAAAAGGTCTTCGACCAATGAACCTTTTGTCGACCCTCGCTTAATGGTTTTTATTAGTATTTTTTATCTTGTAATGACTAGAGATGAGTCGTAGAAAATATGCAAATTAAGATAATTGTTCGTTGTAATGTCACAATTTAGATTGCTGTGCCATTTATGTTCGTAAACCTTTGATTATTTGAGAGTTATGTTTGTAACCTCAATGTTACCGTTTAATATTATAATTAAACGCCCTAAGTGGCTGGAGTATGTGTTAGACAGTCGCAGACTTTAACGGGATTAGAATGCCTTTGAGTTGTGTGTACATAATTTAAGTAAATACATACTATATGACATTTACGATGTATCGATAATGGCGGCTCCGGCATACCTATTAAAATTTACTTGTGTAAACTTGTGTTAAACTTACGTACAGAGTCAAATACTATACACATGTGTTGTCGATGTCGAACACGATTGAAAAACACAACAGATATTTCTTTTTAATTATTCGATGGGCGAAGATCCTAATACCTATCATAATCCTAGTACCGTGTGGTGCCGGACGTAAAGAATCTGAGAGTGAGAATCGTTATGCAACAATAATAAAAAATATGAAAACGATATAAACAACACCATCGAAATTATAATAAACTGGCTACATAGAAACAATTTACAAATAAACGTACAAAAAACAAAGATAATGCATTTTTACCAAAGACTACGTATCAATGACCTAAATATTAATTTTAACAGTCAAAATGTGGACAGAGTAGATGTAACGAAATTTCTAGGAATATTAATTGACAGTCAACTGACATGGAAGGCACAGGCCGAAGCAATCTGCAAAAAACTTAGCGCATCGGCATATGCACTATATAATCTTAAAAAAAAAGTTAATAATAAAACAGTATTACTAGCATATCATAGTCTTGTCGTTTCTACTTTAAGGTTTGGTATTATATATTGGGGCAATTGTACCGAAAGAGAGAGTATTTTTAAGGCCCAAAAACGCTGCCTACGAGCAATCTTTGGTTTAAAAGTAACTGACAGCTGTGTTCCAATATTTAAAACTAATAATTTGTTGACATTTCCGTGCCTTTACATTTTAGAAATTGCTCTCTTTGTAAAATTAAATCAACATCTATTTTTAAGTTTATCGGAAAGCAGACATCGAGATGTAACTTTGCGATCTCAATACCAAAACCTGTTACGCACAGGTAGATATAGGACTGTTTTGTTGAGGAAAAGTGTTTTTGGTATGGCACCGGCTATCTTTAACCACATTCCTAATTCCAAAAAAAAGGAACCAGTAACAACTTTCAAAAAAAGACTAACTTTACTTCTTTTAGATAAATCTTACTACTCCGTATCCGCTTTCCTAGATGATAAATTTTAGTTGTAAATATATCAATGTTTGACACTTACTTTGATGTTTGAACTGCATCAATATTTGCATGCCAAAGTGGTAATGTACAAGGATTCCTTAAATTATATAGTCACCTTATTGTAAATACCTACATTCTGAGCAAATAAAATAATATTCTATTCTATTCTTCCCGTGGGTGTCGTAAAAGGCGACTAAGGGACTTACTAGAGAATGGGCAGCAGCGTTCTCTATGCATTTTACCACCATACTGCGATCGCCAACCCGCCTGCCAAGCGTGGCGATTATGGCAAAGCCCCCCAAATTGGGGGAGGCCTAAGTCCAGCAGTGGACGTCTTACGGCTGAAATGATGAAGATCCTAATCAAACATCTAAAAAATTAAATTTAGTTTAATTATTTTGTAATTCTTCGTGGAGCTAAATTTAAATATTCTTTTATGAATCCCAAAAACCATAATATAACAGTGGTTTTATTGCCTTAATATCTATGTCAGAGTGTCAATTAAATTTGAACAAAGTTAAAATGATGATAAATAAAGATTTATCTTTGTTGGTTTCGATATCTATCACGTAGTTACAGTACCTATAATAAAGTAAAATATAGGCTACATCATTCATCATAATTTTCAAAATGTTAGGCTATTTTTTATTAGACCAACGAACGTGGTTTGGTAAATTGTCTATGTGTACTTTAATACGCTTCTAAAACATTTTTGGGGTAGAACAGAGGGTTGCATTTCATATTTAACACATCGGCTTCAATTTCAATTAATAACATGAACTTGCTACCATTTAGGGTTCCCAATGGGGCGAAAAAAATTACACCCTCCCATCACTCGAATTTTTAGCACACCAATTTAATATTGTCCAGGGGACATTTTAGGGGGGACTGTAACTAGGACTCGCCCTACCGTAATTGCTGGCAACATTTAATTTTTTTAGGGCATCCTCATAAAACTTGACGAGCTCAATTTCATTTACCGGAGCGGTAACAGTTCAAAAAATTATTCCTTATTTCACATAGAGAGGAAGTAAAGTGAAATAACAATATCAAATCATCATATGTCTAGCCTTTTTCCAACTATGTTGGGGTCGGCTTCCAGTCTACCCAGATGCAGCTGAATACCAGTATTTTACATGGAGCGACTGCCTATCTGACCTCCACAACCCAGTAACTAGATAATACGATACCTGTTGTTAAGACTGGTTTTCAGCCTTTCGGGCTTCTGACGACCTGCAACGACTGTCAAAGATCCACAGATGATCGCCGCGACCAACAGCTTAACGTGCTTTCCGAGGCACGGAGGGGTTTTGGTATGTAAAGATGGTAACCCATCCACGAAGCAACCGCTGCAAGCGTAACTTAACCTGATCGATCGATCCACTCAACCCCCTTAACTTAGCCTATCGCAGTCCACTGCTGGACATAGGCCTCTCCCATATTGCGCCACAACACCCTGTCCACCGCCTTCCGCATCCAGTCTGCCCCAGCCACTTTCTTTAAGTCGTCGGTCCATCTAGCTGGGGGGCGTCCCACGCTACGCTTGCCGATACGCGGTATCCACTCCAGGACTCGTCTGCTCCATCTGCCATCGGTCCTTCGACAGACACGGCCAGCCAACTGCCACTGGGCCAGTCAATCAATCCGTGCGACTGTTATTACGTAGCCACAAGCCCCAACTAACGTTTCAATTTGATCAAAGCATAATAATAAAGGAATAAAATGACACATTAAAATCAGCCGGATGTATTCTTGTGATTAGTTTTTGGCGCGAGACCCAAAACTGGGTCATAATGTTCGGCAGTTTGCATTTCATCCGAGTTTCTGCTATTATCTTGAACGGAAAACATGGCCGTTATGAACCAGCTGTAAATTGTAATTATGTCATATTCTTGAGCTGTACGAGTATTTCTGTAATATTCATTTGGGAAATTAGTTTGACACTGTTTTGTCATCTGTCGCAAAATTATACAAAACAGTCTGGCAGCCTATTCTATCGACTTGACGACTTGTGTTGTGAGCGGAGAATAAAATATTGATCTTCTTTCATATTTCTTCAGATATGTCAGAAGACCAATATCTTATTCTCCTGGTACTGGTTATCTACCATTACCCATCCGTAAACCCAAGGTTCAGACTTAGGGTTCATGGGTAATGGCAAAGCATTTATTTCAAATAAGCACGTAATAAGCACTTTTGAACGTCAACATTTACATTAAAATAGAATTGATTCTAATCGTCCCTTCCAAAAGGTGGATTCGTATAGACGAAGAATGGGCAAGAAACTCCAACGCTGTTTTATTTTTAGTATTAATTAGTACTTACACAATATTTTTTTCGGGGGTAGGTGTTAAAAAAGTGAAGACGTTTTTTTTATTTCGGAATTTTACATAAAATATATTTAATTCAAAATACTGATTAAGTTACATGAGTACTTAGTCTACAAGAGTAATATATCTAGTACTCACGTTTGTGGCACATAAATGTGACATAAACACTATAAACACAACACCACCTGCCAGCTCATCATCTGCACTATCACAAAGCATTTATTAGCACTACATCACAGAATGTCACAACTTGCTGAAGTCCTTGCTGCCCAGAAAACGCTAGAGGATAATTTTTTGAGGAAGATGGGTGAGCTTGAAGCACAAATCCAGTGCGCCGGTCCTGCCAAGGACACAGTGGCAAAGATAGCCGAAGAGTTCCGTACTTTCCGGGAGCTCATATTTTCAATGCTGGGTCTGCTGCGAAGTCAAATCAGCGAGTGTGC
Organism: Aporophyla nigra; assembly: GCA_947507805.1. NCBI lineage: Eukaryota > Metazoa > Arthropoda > Insecta > Lepidoptera > Noctuidae > Aporophyla > Aporophyla nigra. Next base: position 8,477,610 of record OX382308.1, on the reverse strand, counting down.
CAAACAAATTGATGGTCTGGAGACCAGGCACCGGCGGAAAGCATTGGTTATCCAAGGTCTTGCTGAAGTGGACAACGAAGACAGTGCAGCAGTCATACTGGAGGTTCTCCATACGAAGCTTGCCCTCAAAAATCTCACAGTGTCCTCAATTAAAGCCTGTCATAGGCTTGGAGTCCAAAGCAAGGAGCATCACAGGCCTATTCTAGTTAAGTTCGCCAGTGTGGACATCAAGGCCTCAGTTTGGAAGGCAAAGACAGGCTTGAAAGGTACCAAAATTTCTGTGAAGGAGTTTTTGACTAGGGCGAGGCAGTCTGTCTTCGGAAGGGCGCGCGAGCACTTTAGTATGCGGTCGTGCTGGACTCAAGACGGCGTCATCTGCATTAAGGCCTCTGATGGAAGTCGGCACAAGGTTACTTCTATTGAAGAGTTAAAGCCTCTGATGGCCAAGTATCCTAAGGCGCCAGGCGCGACTCCATCAACAAGATGAAGGACTTTCGTTGCTGCCGGGAGCCTGAAAAACATATTACGTCATTATGGTGAATGTTTACTTTGATTTCTTGTTGTTTTCATTTTTATATTCATAATATTTACTTACTGCTGTGTAGTTGTCCCGTCTAATAATTTTATTCGTTTTGTGCCCCGATTGATTGCTAATTTCTGTTTTTAATATTGAGTAGTGAATTGGTTTTTACCCTCTTCAATGTTTAATTGTTTATTTTGGTCTTGGGTCAACCTCAACTCACGTTATTTTGTTTTAAGTGTCATCTTGTCAAAATAGACAGTAATGTCAAACTGACGTTGAGGTGCCAAGCAGTCGTTCGGAAATAGCTACTTAATATTACTAACGTATCGTTTTTCTATGCGCTTTACTCAATCTGTTGTTGGGTCTTGGGTGAGCCATTGTTTTTCATTTTTTTATTTTTTAAATCTTTTATAGTTTTTATATTTGGGAACAACGGTTTTTGCTTTTAAAGTGAACTAAAATGTGAACAGGTTATGTTAAATGTAATTTGTGCTGAATATTATGTTTTAATTGCTTTTATTGTATGTGTTGGCTGGCGGGTGGTGCAGTTGCACTTATTAGTTACTCTGATTTTAGCAATAGCATATTAATATTTATATATTTCTTTAATTTAACTATTTATATTTATGTCAGACAATGAGTCTTATTTTTCTGCCAATCAATCTACCGCCTCTTCTAGCGATGAGAGTTTTTGTTCTTTCAGCTACACCCTTGGTGACTTTATGCAACAAAATTTCAATGATCAGTCTAATCGGTTGGTGAATGTGTGTCATATTAATGCTCAAAGTGTGCCCAGCCACTACAGTGAGCTGTATGACTCATTTAATAACAGCAACGTTCACGCCATCCTGATCTCTGAAACTTGGCTCAAACCACATCTCCCGTCCACCACTTACCCTCTTACCGGTTTCGTTCTTATACGGAATGATCGAATTGGTAAAGGAGGGGGTGGTGTGGCCATATACCTTCGCAATGACTTTCCCTTTAAAATACTTGCTTCTTCCTCTTCAAATTATTCTGCTTCTGCTGAGTTTATTTTCCTTGAAGTCTGTGTCAAAGGAGCTAAAACCATTATTGGTGTTATCTACTGTCCTCCCACTGTCGATTACTTCACTGAATTCGAATCAGTACTTGAATCTTTGGGTTCGGAGTACGCACATCATATCATCATGGGTGATTTCAACACAAACATCCTTGCCCAAAACTCCCCTCGATCCCGTAAGCTCCTCCACCTGATCGAGTCAGCTAGTCTGCACGTGTTGCCACTCAAACCTACTCATCATAACACTGTTGGCGATGACACCTGGCTCGACCTGATCCTTACCTCGAATCCTTCCCTTGTTTCCTCTCACGGTCAACATGACGCTCCTGGCTTTTCTCATCACGACATGATTTTCCTTTCTTATATCCTGAAACCTCCTAAACCTAAGCCCAAAGTTCTGTACAGGCGTTGTTTTGCACGGATGAATGTCGAGAAGCTAAAGGAAGATGCATCTGTGGTCAATTGGGAGCCTTTGACGGAAGCCACTTCAGTTGACGACAAGGTTGCCATCTTCAACGAAGTTGTAGTCAACCTTTATAACATCCATGCTCCCGTCAAAAAGGTAAAGTTAAAACGCCCACCTGCACCATGGATGTCTAAAGGAATCCAAATGGCAATGCGACGTCGGAACCGCGCGTTCCATAAATTTAAAAGGGATCGTACTGACGAGAACTGGACATTGTACAAGGCTGCAAGGAATAGATGTAATCAGATGATACGCAACGCTAAACGCCGCCACATCTTTGATACTATCAATTCTTCGTCTTCTGCCGATATTTGGAAATTCCTTGGAACTCTTGGTATCGGCAAATCGCGACATTTAGATCTTCCTAGCTCAATTGACTTAGACGATCTCAACCGGCATTTCTCCACTGTTCCTACCATGGATCGTCTAACCAAGCAGCAAACTCTTTCTCTAATCTCAGGTCTAACGCGTCCTCAAATTAATCCTTTCAGTTTCATTCCAGTTGACCCGGGAGAGATCAGAAAAATCATTCTCTCCATCAAATCCAAAGCGGTAGGATGTGACAATATCACCCGTGGTATGATCATAACTATTCTGGATCATCTCCTACCCTCGATTACCCACATTATTAATTTTTCCTTATTCACCGGAGTATTCCCTTCCCTTTGGCGCAAAGCCTATGTTCGTCCACTACCTAAGGTTTCTAACCCCTCTCTTCCCACTGACTTCCGTCCAATTTCTATCCTTCCCTTCTTATCCAAAGTGCTTGAGGCCTGTGTGCACAAACAATTCTCCAACTTTGTTCATCATAATTCTATCATTAGTCCGCTTCAATCTGGGTTTAGGCCTGGGCACAGCACTGTTTCCGCCCTCCTTAAAGTGACTGGCGATATAAGGGCAGGATTGGAAGATACCAAAGTTACTGTTCTAGTATTAGTTGACTTCTCGAATGCCTTTAATACCGTCAGTCATGACATCCTGTTAGCCATTCTTTCATTTGTTATGGTCTCTCCCGAAGCACTGGAATGGTTCTCCTCTTACCTTCAGGAACGTCAGCAGTCTGTTCATGCTGGAGATTCTTCTTCTTGCTGGCGTGATTTGAATGCTGGCGTTCCTCAAGGCGGTATACTTTCTCCTCTTCTGTTTTCTATTTTTATTAATCTAATTATTTCCGAACTTCAGTGTGCGTATCATCTGTATGCAGATGACTTGCAGCTATACTCTCAAGGGAAGGTTGATGAATTACCTGACGCTATTAGCAAACTAAACAGGGACTTGATAGCCATAAAATCCTGGGCTGATAGATTTGGTGTAGCTGTAAACCCTACGAAGTGTCAGGCGATCATCATTGGCAGTCCTCGTAGTATTAGCAAGATGGTTGGTACAATCTTGCCACCGATTCTCTTCGACGGTACGATCGTTCCTTTCAGCACTGACGTTAAGGACCTAGGCTTGCATATCGATAACTCTCTGAACTGGCATACTCAAGTCGCTAGGGTAAGCCAAAAGGTTACTGGAACGCTGCGGGCTCTGTACCGATTAAAAAACTTATTACCATCGACCACGAAGACAATGCTTGTGCAGTCCTTAATTTTCCCTATCATCGATTATGGTGATGTGTGTTACTATGACCTGAATGCAGATCTCCTCAACAAACTTGACCGTCTTCTCAATAACTGCATTCGATTCGTTTTCAATTTGCGTAAATATGATCATGTTTCTGCGCATCGGTGCCTTCTTAAATGGTTGCCCATACGCCAGCGCAGAGAGCAAAGGGCGCTGACCACATTGTTTTCGTTTCTTGATTCTCCCTCTTCCCCTGTTTATCTAGCCCCACACTTTCAGTACATTTGCGCCAACCACAATAAAAATCTACGCTCATCGCACAATCGTCTTCTTCAGTGTCCCATTCATCGCACAGACTTCATTCACTCTTCTTTCTTTGTCCAGTCTATCGCTCTGTGGAATGCGCTTCCCCAGGAAATCAGGATGGTAACCAACCGATTGACCTTCAAAGTTAAAGTTCGCGAGCACATTCGCAAGAAGTTGGCAGTATCATCACAACGGTAATGTTTCGTCATTGTTTGTCTCATTTGTTTTTAGTAAATTTGATTATTTATGTTTATGTATGTATGTATTTTTATATTTATATATAGATAGGTATATGTATTATGTTTATGATTTAAATAGGTATACGTTTATATTTGAATATCTTCAATTTCATTGCACCTACCACTGTTTGTCTCTGCATCACCCAAAGGTTGACTGGTAGAAAATGCCTATGGCATTAAGTCCGCCTCTGTACGTTTATGTGCTTAAAGTGTAAAATAAATAAATAAATAAATATGTATATAATTATTTGTGAAGATGATTTTTAAAAGAGTAAAAATGGAGTTTCTTGCCGGCACTTCTCCATAGGAATCAACTATTTGGAACCGTACACCTAGCTTCTGCCGTTTCATAAGTGCCCATGTTGGTTTATGTGAAATAAAAATATTTTGATTTGATGCACTTAGAATAAAATTAACCATAAAATCACGCCTATATTCCTCAAAAGGTTAGGCAGAGGTGTGCCTATACTACATTTCGCGAGTTATACCCATAATACCATACATTGTAAATCAGTTTTTCCAAAAGGTCAAAGAGGTCTAACACCAATCTCCCCACAGATACTAAAACATTCCATGTTCCGGATGATTCCTTCAAGTAGACCGAACTTTTACGACAGGCCAAAAACGAATGAAGAACAAGATTGAAATATAAATTCTGAGATGTAAAATGTTGAGTGAAATTATGAGCTGTCGCGGCTGTATTTCCCACGGGCAACATTGCTAGCTTTCCCTAGGAGGCCTCAGTTCATGTGTGAATATTAATCGTAAAGGTTGTATAGCTCCTACAGATTAGCATGTATACTTAAGGTGAATGCGCTAACGTAATCCGCAAAATTGGAATTTTCTTCAATTTTTTTGCAATTTGCAGGTCAGTTTCTGTGAGTAGTTGTGGCCCAGTGGCAAACTCTGACTTACTCGTACGAGTTGTAGATCGTTGGTTCAAACCCAAGCTGGCGCTTTACTTTGAGCTGCTTTCAAAACGGTGAAGGAAAACATCTTGAGGAAAACGGCATGTCTTTTTTTTTTTTTTTGGATGGGAAATCATCAAATGACTTCTCCCGCTCTGGGTGGAGCGGGAGGGCGTGTCAGACTTTTACTGACTAAAACCCACCCGTGTTCCTTCAGTTGCCCAGTGCCGGGGCCACGGTATCTCTTTCGAACAATCTCGCGACCCTGGCAGGCATCGGTCTTAGCAGACCCCTTTAGTTTTGCTGACATCTCTTTGAGGCGCGCGTGGAACACTACGCGCCGTCGACCCGAGCTTGGTCCTTACCGGGCGGCGAGCTACCCATTGCTCACCGCCCGCAAGCTCGCGCCTACGGTGGCCGGGAGTCCGCAATCGACTCCCGACGCCCGGGGCGTCTCCTCCTGCGGCGGCTAGGGACGTGAGGGCGCATGGACTGCCACTCCCTCACGCGCTCCGCCTCCTCCTTCACGAGCATTACTGCTTCGCAGAAGGAGGTGACGGCTTCCCATGCCCTCTCGCTCCGTACCATGGCTCGCACCAGGGCCGGACGCGAGAGGTCGCCGCCGCCGACCGCCTCCACGAGGACACGGCGGTGCTCCGCCCAGGCAGGGCACACCTCCACCGTATGCTCCACCGTGTCCTCCAGACGATCCTCACAATGGAAACACCCGGGCGTTTCCTCCCGCTTTATCCTGAACAGGAACCCACCGAAGCACCCATGCCCGGTGAGAACCTGCGTCAGGCGGAAGGTGAGGACGCCGTGGCGCCTCTCTATCCACTCCTCAAACTCAGTCCCCTCGACTTACCGCCGCAATTGTGGCGTGCCCTGCGCTGGGTTGCGACAATCGTACCCGCCATGTCGCCATGAGATCCTGCCGGAGCTCTGTCCGCCGTGCCGCGATTTGTCGCGGCAGCGGAGTTTCGCCCCGGCGTTTCGCGTCCTCGCGCCACTCCCACATGTGGGCGAGGACCTTTGCCTCCAGATCCCATGGCGGCACTCCGGCAAGGAGGCTCGCTGCCTCGCAGGAGACCGTGCGGTATCCCCGGATTAACCAGATGGCCATGACCCTTTGGGCCGCACTCAACCGGCGCGCTGGGCGCAGCCTCAATGAGGGCGCCCACACCGGTGCCCCGTATAGGGCCATGGACCGCACGACCCCCGTGTCATGTCATGTCTTAGGACCAAAAAATTCCAAGACATATTGTGACATCTACCGACCCGCACTGGTCCCGCGTGGTGGATAGAGTCCCCGCAGGCGGAACGTTATAGGTTGGTTCAGTAAGGGTCCGTTCACACAGACCGGCTCGGAGAGCATCGGCGCGCATTTTTCTTTTCACACAGACCGGGTCGTATACGCTTGGAGTTGGTCGGAGCGGAGCCGCCAACTATTTCACATAGACCGGCTGGAAGCGACTGAATGCGGATGCGCTCGGAGCCGGTCGGATGCGGTCGCAGCCGGTCGGATGCGCTCGCTTCCGGTCGGATGCACTCGCAGCCGGTCGGATGCGCTCGGAGCCGGGTGGATACACTACAAAGGCAGTACCAATATTCCACGCAGTCCAAGTTTTGTTTTCGGTGTTAACGTGTGCTTTTTGGAACATGGATTTAGATAGCTCCGATGAAGAAATATATTTGTAAGCAAGATTTTTTGAAGCAGAGCAAAACAAACGAAAGCGCAAGCGGAGACAAATATTGGCAAAAAATATTATTTTAAAATATTCGATCGGCTGCGCTAGCGAGAAAGAGCACGCAATCGGAGCCGATCGGCAGCGCGAGCGAGAAAAGTACGCGATCGGAGCCGGTCAGCTCCTCTTATTATTTCACACCAAGCGCGTTCAAGCATTCCTTATGGCAAAATCAGTGCACATGCAAAAATAAACCTTACTACAGTTACTAAAAACTCTGTTTTCAACGTGATAAAAATCTGCTCTCCTCTCCGAGCCGGTCTGTGTGAACGGACCCTAAGTAAGAAAGTCGTGTATGTTGATTAAAATATGATTCGCTACCATAGCAAATATGGCTTTATAGAATCATTAAAATCATCAATATCACCCTCTAAGTTCACATAATCCCATTGAATGACCTTTTCGTGGAACAGTCATTATAGTCAAATTGCGTGAATAGACAAATTGCAAAAACCGTAAAAAAAGCCGATTGATGTTTGTCGTTGTACTTATATGTCGATGTTTACCTTCAAATATATTGGTAGCGTGACAGTTTGGGGTACCGTGTTACTAAATATTTTTTGTTCGTCTATGTGTCCTCGACCGATTCCGAAAAATTATCAAAGTAGCGGCGGGTCGATATGCCAGGTCCCATACAAAAAAGTTCGAACCCCTTTGAATTACGCTGGATATCCTGGCGCTCCCCCATAACGATTTCATGCAAGGACTTATTCCATGGTATGTTGATTTAAACTCCAAAGGTGAAATGTCAAGGACACACATTTCTCGATTTCCTTCCACTTGCTAACTCTCACGAATGTATAATTAGTACCAATTATAAACCGAAGAGAAAAAGAAATATTTGCTTTATGTTATGTCATTTACATAATTGATGTACCTACAGAATAAATTAGGAGATAATGTAATGCGATACGCTGTTAACGCGGATATTAAAACTGACAAACGTACATATCTCTGGGTTGATCAACTTTACGAGTTAGCTACTGAACGATGTTATTTTTATGACTCTCCCTTCATTACTCTCGTAATTAAAATAAGCTGTACCGTTAAAACGGAAAACAAACATGGCGGCCATATCAGCAACGTGCACGCAAACTAATCGATTGCTTGTGTAAACAGAAATCAAAAAATTGTTTCTTTTATGCGGATTACGGGCTTTGGAACGTAAACCGAGCGGGATTTTTCAATTAATATGTAAATCTGTGTTATTGCCACGTGTATCGGTTCCAGAGATGCTGTTGTGACAATAAGCTATTGCTGATGACGTCATTTATCAAGTCATTATAACAATAAAGGCATTTTAAGATTTTCTTGAAGTTTTTAAGTACCTCATCATGTGCCTCATCATCTGCGAGCTACTGTCTGTCTGACCTCTACAGCTCTGATTCTGGGTAATACGATAGCCCTTGGTAAGACTGGTTGTCAGACTTTCGGGCTTCTGACGCACCGTAACGACTATCAAAGATCCACGTATAACAGCCGGGACCAAAACGACTTAACGTTCTTTCCGAGGGGTCTTCGTATGTAGGTCTATACCTACATACCAAGACCCCGCGGAAAGAACGTTATCTATATAGTCACCTGTCCACGGAACAACCGTGGCAGCATGCGTAGCATGACCACCGTAGAAAGGGGTTTTGTCGACGGAAGAATAGACAAAATTACAGATTGTAGAAAGATTAAAGACAGAATTAAAGATTGTAAAAAGATTTGTACCGTTTTATGCTGGCGTAGCATGACAGTTCTATCTCTATTCTACTAGGAATAGACAAAGTTCTTTCTATGGTGCTCATGCTACGCGTGTTGATCGATCGAACTGTCTAGCTGTTATTACTGAGCCACAAGTTTTTAAGTACGTCTCCCGTGATTATCAAGGTGACTAGGGGCTATCACGATAGAGCTAGAAAACTCACAGTAATACCCGAGATTCCTTTAATATACTCTAGAGCAATGTTGTTATGTTTAAGTAAAAAAGAGGTAGATATGGGTTATACGCGCCTGGTTACTGGCTTGTTAGCCATTTTCCTTCTTCTTCTCCCTTCTTCGCTCCCCATAATTGCGTCACGCCGTGTCGTCTAATAATGTAACAAGCAATTTCTCAATTTAGTTGTTTTTCTTTTGTTTCTTACTTCAGAACTCAGTCTTTTATAAAAATCCATGGTTCGAATGGGTGTATTTATACAGTAGTCCCTGCGGGGCAAATTTCGCCTACTGTGATAGGCTTGAATCACACAGATTTGAGTTAGCGTCAATAATACGTGTTTTTCTCACTATGTGTATGTAAATGATGTTATATTAACATCCTGTCACTGTTATTTACTTAGCAAGTGAAGGTATACAAATTTGTGTGGGGTAGGTACCATGGTACAAAACATAAAGTTTAGTGAATTTTTTTTCAAAAACTTTGATTTTGGGAGTCGGTAGCATAAAAACCAAAATACAACCAAAGATTCGGAAGTTGGTATTCCCGAAATCAAATGAATTTTTGGAAGTCGGTCTAACGTTGGGTAGGTAGCCTATTTACTACTTATACTTATAGCCAGAGCAAGTAATAATCAGTAGATAAACGAGATTATCTCCAACTGCTCTAAGAAAGCTGTTTCACTTGAAATTAGTTTATCTTGGACAAGTCGCTTTATATAACTTGATGTGAGGGTGGAGTACGGTCACTCGTGTGGACAACAAATGGCTTCTATCATAAAGGTCCGATTAGGTGGTAAGGGATATGCAGCGTCACGGTCAAGATTTGAATGTGTCTCTATCAAGCTATGGTTTCTTGGCTGAGAACATTCACACAATAACGACTGCCCAAACGGCTGTTACAAACATAAACTGAACTCACGCTATTTTCACAGGGGGGTAGCCAGAAACTATAGAATGCCACCTACGTTGAACCTTACATACTTCTTTTGGCTCGCTTACGTTCATACATCTGGACATGAACGCCTGCCGGTTGCAAGTATTACGCACCTGATCTTTCCGAAGAACATCACCATTAAGGTCACTTTAATATGTCCTTTTAGGGCATCCCCTTCCGGCGTTTCCACTCACATTTGCCCTGTAAATACCTATTGTTACCTATCTATCGGCATAACTAACCATGTAAGCATACTCTCTTCAATATTTGTCACAATAGTATGCTTAGATGGTTTAGTCATGTTGAGAGGATGACTGAAGCACAGCTAACAAAAGTTTTTCCTTAGGAAAAAATATAGTGACTTTATTGGTTAATGTTGTTCAGGAAAGTCAGGTGCGTAGTACTTGCAACCGGCGTTCGTGTATGACCAGAGGTATGAATATAAAGGAGCCAAAAGGAGTGTGTAAAGATCGTAGCGAGTGGCGTACTGTGGTGTCTGCCAACCCCCATGGGACAATGGCGTGTGTTTAAGTGTGTAAGTAAATTGTTCTATAGCTTCTTTTGTCCCACATCGCCACTGTCTACATCCAACCGTCTCCAAACAGACACAAAACTAAATCTGTCCAAAGGATACCTTCAAATAGCAACGCTATAAATGTATCGTGTTCCGAATCCGTATCGTATTGGGTGCGAACGGCCGGCCGACGTCAACCGATAAATTCAGCCATCTTCTTTTACCACAGAATAGTGGTGGGAATCACGCGAACTTGAATGTTCGACAGATATATCTTTCCCGGAACAGTTTCACGTTACCGCTCGTATGTGAAAGGGAACCATGTTATAATTTACTATTATGGGCTTTGGAACGTAACGGAGTGACTGGGTTATCTAACCATTTACGTAGACGACGCAGTTTCTGCAGCGTTCCGCTTGCATATTGCCTATTTGGCGACCTTAAGATCATCGAATGTAGCGTCGAAGATAAGTATAATGGACTTTGTGAATGAGATATGATTATTGAGTTGGAATAGCGTTGTCTCTTTCTAGCATAGTGGAATAATTGTCTAGGGTTTTATAGTGCAGTCCACGTCCAGACTTACTTAATTTTGTGCTGTTCTAAATCGCAGCGGGAGCGTTATGAGAAATGCTTTCGTGTCTGCTGTTTTGCCGTTGGCATTATAATGTAAATTAAATGTTTGTGCCATTAATGTGAAGTGGCTATTCATTTTCTTAATACGCTGGCTGTATTATGCTTAATTCGATATTTAAGTTAGTGTTGTGTTCCAACTTTATAGGCTTCGCAGATTAGTGCGAAGTAGTTTCTTGGTTTTTAAACCAACAACGATAACTTTGTTTCCGTTTGGAAACACATTTCAAGATCCAATCCAATATCGGAACCGAAGGTTAAGAAGATAGCAAACTGGTAAAGAAATTAGAAGAGCATGGAAAGCACCGCCAGGTAAAACGAAAGGGAATTGATAAATTGAAGAAAGTCCTAGAGAAAGAGCAAAAGACGAGAGAGGAAAGAGTAAAACAATAAATATTAAAGGTATCCTACAAATGAATCTAGGTGTCAAATCGACAAAATATATTCGCAACACTACACTGCGCTACAAAACTGATTACATGACCCGACATGACACATGACTGATTGATTGACATTGCTCAAAAAGCCGCTAAGCTAAAATCGGACTGGGCTGGCCACTACTGCCGTATGACCAATGAGATGTGAGGCTAAATGTCTCGTCTCGACACATCCAGAAGAAGTTGTGCCAGACTTCGTAGAAAATGGTGGGACGAGCTGGAGAAAACAAATCAGAGCTAGAAGTCATAGGAAACCCTTTTGCCCAGCACTGGGATGAAGCAGACTAACAGCAGTAGTAGTAACATAAAAATTTAGGTTGTTGCCTAAACAGTTGTACTTTTAATCAGCCATCTTGTATACACTGGCGGTTAAACACTTTTCAACCTTATTGCTTATGACATGAGGGTGACAATTGACGCTATTGTCTGCGTTTATATCATTCTAAACTACAAGACGCACACACAATATTGCATAGTTTGATTGAAAAATACTTTAACTTTTGTGCCAAACAAGAATAGACCTTATTGACAGAGGAGAAGGGTTAACAAAGAATAACATGAAACCTTTAAAATCAATTACAGTAACATCGTTACGAGTGAATGGAGTCTTGCTAAAATCATTCTCAGTTAATTGAAGTTTGAAGGGCTCCACTGACACTTTATACATGAGTTATTTCTCTAGACTTTCCTACTTTGTCTGCGCTTTCTTGAGATAAAATTGCTTTTTTGAAATAAGAACACTTTTTTGAATCGCAACTTTGAAAGGCTCTCGATTGTTTAATTGTTAAGGGTGTTACACGTTTGTTCGGGTCGGTACATTTTGCCGAGCCAAAGCAATACACATAAATGGTAGAGACGGCAATAAATTACATGCATAGACGATAGATCTAAGTTAAGCTTCTAGAGATGTTTAAAAAAATCTCTGAACAATAGTAGTCTAGACAAGGCAGAGACGATAAAAGCATAGTAAATTTATCTACGTATAGCTAGTGCCGCGCCGTTCCCAGTATGCATACGAAAATTCAATTAAAGATATCCAATAGTTTACGCACTACGGTTAGTCGAAATGTAAAACCCAGTCAGTCAATCAGTAGTATTTTTCTTTTTTTAATATCTTATTCATTTCGATGCTCGGATTTATATGATAGTCCCAAAATTCTATTATGTATCAATATTGCCGGTATTTTCATTTATTTTCGTTTTGTTGTCTGCACAGTTTATATTTGATATTGTCGCACAGCTGTGCCGACCCGATCATGTATGTAGGTTGCCTTACAGAACGCGTTACAAAATAATGTCAATTGTTTGGAAAACAAAATCTTGGATCTGTTATGCTTCATTTATTATTGTTACCAATACAATGTGGAACTACCTACCGACTTAATTATGTAACAAAGGAACAATCATTTTATACAATAACAAAAAGAAAAAAAAATATCATTGTCTGAAAGATTAAGTATATTAGTAGTGTTTGATATTAATAAGCTTGCCTTTCATCATTATCTGCCAGGGTCGCGAGATTTGTTCGAAAGAGTTACCGTGGCCATGGCATATAGGCAACTGAAGGAACACGGGTGGGTTTAGTCAGTAAAAGTTTACGCCCTCCCGCTCCACCCAAGAGCGGGAGACGTCAACCAAGACAAAGCCTTTCATCAACATCATCATCATTTCAGCCGAAAAACGTCCACTGCTAGACATAGGCGTCCTCCAGTTTGGGGGATTTGCCACAATCGCCACGCTTGGCAGGCGGGTTGGCGATTGCAGTACGGTGGTAAAATGCATAGAGAACGCTGCTGCCCATTCTCTAGTAAGTCCCTTCGTCGCCTCTTATGACACCCACGGGAAGAAATGGGATGGTGCTATTCTTCGGCGAAAGAGTTTATCCGCTATTGGTACTTGCATGGATTAAATGTATGAACGTAAACGAAGCAAACGGAGTATGTATCGTAACAGGTGTCGTTTTGTATTTATTGTCTACTCGCTTGGAAGAAATCATGAGTTTATATACACCGTGACATTTTAGTCTTACAACGGCAGCCCACTTCATGTAACCAATGATTACTACACATCCATAAGAAAAAAAAAATTGAATAACAAAAAACAAAAATTTTATTCATTATGATGACGCATGACGTGGTTTAAATTTGATATTTTGTCTTATGGAAAATGGAGACGGAATGGTCTAGCCGACTCGTGTACAAGGTATGTTCTCTACCGTATGATACGTAACCATTATTAACAGGATGTTTCATAATTCTAATCCATTATTTATTTTTCTTAATACCTATTATCTTAATTAATGGTTTCAATTTTTAATCACACCTAGAGGTATATTATGTCGGATACATTGAGGGGATAATCTTTGTAAGGCGACTAAAATGTCACGGGGTATGTATTCTATGGATTATGTAATGTCGTCGTTGCAAATTTAAAATCTCCTATGTGTAAAAAGTAACTTCGAGACAAACAAAAAAACAGTTTCCTGAAAAAGAAACTGAGGAAACATTCTTATTTTTTTAGATGTAAAGTGTAAAGGAGTTATAATGTATTGAGATAGAATTTGTCTTATATCAATGTGTCGTTCAGCGTATATTTATATAAATTTAATTATTTGCCGCACATAGGAAATTTAAGTTGCACCTTTTTGCCACATAAGTGGTTTTACAGGTTATTACATCAGGCACATAGGAGTTTTCGATGGGCAATAAACGGGAGATTTATTAAATTAGCGAATACTTTAACGATACATTAAGATATTCACATGAGTTTTTGCAATAGGTAGGTATACAAAATTGCTTTTAAAATATATGCATAGCTCGTATTTGCGAAAATTGTTACATAGGAGATTTTCAATTTGCGACGACGATGTAATGCTTATAAAAATCTTTGTAGCCTATAAGAGTTTGTATGTCCTATAGAAATACGAAGTAAGCAAAAATGTACTTTTCAATAAATTGTATTGACGTGGAAAGTTTTCACGCGTATTTATCGGTCTAATTTATTCGAGCATTCAATGGAACTTTCTCTTTTAAACAATCATTCGTAGGTATCCGTACTTGAAAAGTCTGACAAAAGTAAATTATTTACTTCGATAGATTTCGTTTTTAACAAGACATTATGTCAAAAGAGTCTTCTGCGAAAGTATATTTCTAAGTTGTAAGTTATAACTTGTTTGAATTTGTTTTTTTTTTAACCGACTTCAAAAAGGAGGAGGTTATCAATTCGGATGTTTATATGTTTTTTTTTTTTTTTTTATGTATGTTCGGCCATAACTCTGTCGTATATAGACGGATTTGCAAAATTCTTTTTTTGTTCGAAAGGAGTTTATTCCGAAATGGTCCCATGTAAATTTCATATGGATCTGATGATGAGTTCGGGAGACAGACACCGGAACTCTTTAAAAAATGACAGCAAATCAACCGCGATTTCTGCTATCGCATAAATATGCATTGTTTGTTTGGAATTAGTGCAGGGTGAATATTACAACTAAAAATTTAAAAATAAAAACTTTTTTACAAAAAAAAAACAACCGACTTCCTTAAAAACACTACAAAGTGAAAAATAACTTTAATTTCGGAAGTCGGTGGCAAAAAACCATAAATACAGATCCTAAGACACCGACTTCCGAAATTAAAGTTATTTTTCACTTTGTAGTGTTTTTAAGGAAGTCGGTTGTTTTTTTTTTGTAAAAAAGTTTTTATTTACTACACAGCTCTTAAGTAAGGTTCGTGGAACATGAAAGGTCACCATAGCAACTAAAGCGTATTATGCCTTTATTTACCGGGAAATGAAATGAACTAAGTATTAAATAACATTTTGTTTCATTCATTATTTAACATCAAAAATATATATATTAAATAATTAATAACAATTATTTTGAAGCTTATAAATCTCTACCAAACGAGATCACCCGCTCGTGGCGGCCATCAATAACAATGAGATATTTTTAAAGTACAGAGAATGCATTATTTTTTACTGATGTGACAAAGTCGAGATTCATTTGGGTTCGGACATGTATGTATATCAAGTAAGAATTAGAACATCAGAGACTGGAAAATATTTTCTTTATTTTGTTAGTACTAAAGAATGCAGCGTGCATTTTCAGGTAAAAACCTGTCCTAGCCTAGCATTAGAGTGCTACGAAGGGTTTGTACAAAAAAAAGCCAGAGAACTCTCCGTCAGGAACAGTTGAATGTAACGTCGTTTACACTATATTTAACATACTCAAACATTGATTTGGCTTTGTTCTTTCAGCACCCTCGAAAACTATGAGAACGTAGCGTTCTCGTTATGAAAAAAAAAATCATAGCCTCCACCTTGGATTATCATTTTGACCTTGATTTCGATTTCAGCACCTTAAAAGGCTCAAGGGTTACAAACCCAAACGGCTTGAGAATATCATATAATAATAGGTTATCTAGTTTTTAATTAATTTTATTTACTCAGACAAAGTTGACGGACAAATAATCCAATAACTTCATATTATTGAAAATACTACAAATAAAAAATACAAATAATTTACTAAACCAAAATAAACAAAATGGGTATACATGAAACGTTCTGAATCGGCCCGATATTACAGAGAACAAACAGAATAATTTGGTATTTCTTATACTCAATAAGATTTGCTATTCGATCTTCAAATTGTAATCATTCTGCCAGATATAGATAATCCAGCGATGTCTGTGATGTTGTCGTCTAACAATGGAAAATAAAACAATGTATTGGGAAGCATTGTGATATAAATCAGCATTTTATCGACTTACCTGGATATTGCTGAGAAACAATATAACAACCTTTTTAAGAATAACTCTTTTATATAGGTACCTTTTTTATGGATGGGAAATCATTAAATGAATATAGACTTAACTATCTATTATATAAGGTGAGTAGTGTCCAAGGACAAAAAAAAAAAAAATCACCCGCGCCAATCTTTATGAGGATTCTCTTTTCAAACACGACGAAAACAAAACACAATCATCTTCTCGCCACACGGTAGGCTGAAAATCGCCTTTCATAGACATAAAGTCTCGAATTTTGAAGGGTCCTTTTTTAGCTCGAAATCGATTCTGCTGATCACTACTATTGTATAAAATTTCGTATGGGGCAATTGCGTGTACAAATTAAGGAGTTATAATTATTTAAAGAAAAATTTGTATGGGGCTGACTGAAACATTGGGCTATCTCTGGAATCATACGGTTCGCCATTATATCCTTACACATAGATATAGTACCATTTATTTGAAATTTTTGACATACTTCATGTTGCGCCACATATTGTGCTTTTTTTTAAATCCTCAAAATTAAAAAAAAAATGCATTAATGTTGACTAACGTGAACCCTTATTTTTGTATGTATTCTTTTACTAGTAATACATTAGATTAATTCATTAGCGTTAATTCATTCATACTTATTACTAGTTTAGACATATGAGGTGATTACCTCAACGAGATTATTAGCTAATGCGGACTTGAACATAAGAGATTACATTCAAAAGGTTATTTATAATTACCATGTCATTTCAATTTAGTGAAATGAACTAATTGAATTTCTTAGACTGTCTTGGCATATAGTATAAAAAAATATTGTGAATTAGATTTAGCATACTCATATTTAAAGCATTTAACCATAAAAATGAGTCATCAACATTAAAACATTTTTTTTAAATTTTGAGGATTTTTTAAAGAAAAAGCACAAAATGTGGCGCAACATGAAGTATGTCAAAAAATTACAAATAAATGGTACTATATCTATGTGTAAGGATATAATGGCGAACCTTGTCATTCCAGAGATAGCCCTTTTTTCATGTCAGTGCGATACAAATTTTTCATTAAAAAATTATAACTCCTTCATTTCTACACGCAATTGCCTCATACGAAATTTTATAGTATAGTAATGACCAGCAGAATCCATTTCTAGCCAAAAAAAGGAACTTTGAAAATTCAAGTCTCTATGTCTATGGAAGGCGATTTTCAGCCTACCGTGCGCCAGTGGCATTACGTAGTACAGAGGTGTCACACCACCAATTTCTAGACTCCGGGTTGGTACTAAGAAATTCCCAAGGAAACTCCCAATAATACTTTGGCCGATGAATCCGGGAATTTAATCCTGGGCCCCATGTTCAGCAGTCACGCTTGTAACCAAGAGAACAATGGCTTTGTGCCTACACGTGTTACACTTGTATCGAACTCATAATCGTTTTCCTGAAAATATCATTTTCTTCAAAAGAAAATTGTGAATGATTTAGCCTTCACTTGCTTTGTATGAGTTGATGTTATAATGAGACATTCCATCTTTCTGTGCACTCATGAAGCTTGTACTCCTTTGAACAAAACTGTTTTTACACGCTTTAAATTAGCTTCACTTGTATGTTTATTTGCAACCGACTCCTTATAGCGCTATTTTGACCCACTTTAAACGACCAGATTTCATTTAAACTCGGTAGACTTATCGAGGACGGACGACAATAATATCATTTCATAAATTTGTGCCATTATCCTTGCCAGCAAAAAACTGTCTCCAAAAACTACGATGACATACGTCACAAACTACGCTGACATACGTCTCAAAATTCGAAACACCCTAAAAATAGAAAATAAATAATAGTTTAAAAAAACTAAAAAACACGCTTCCATAGAAAACCAAACTAAAGAGTAGAAAATAATGGAAAAAAAGCGTGGGGTGCCTGAAAAGCACTTTTATTTTCTATTTTTTAGGGTGTTTCGAATTTTGAGACGTATGTCAGCGTAGTTTGTGACGTATGTCAGCGTAGTTTTCAGTATCCTACTAATATTATAAACGCGAAAGTTTGTATGTATGGATGTGTGGATGTTTGTTCCTTTTTCACGCAAAAACTTCTGAACGGATTTGGATGAAATTTGGCACACAGATAGTTTATAACCTGGATTAACATATAGGGTACTTTTTATCCCGGTAGTACGTTCCCGCGGGATATTTTCCGACCTCCAAGCGGGCGAAGCCGCTGGCAACAGCTAGTTTCTTATATGTAGCACTTTTTCTCTCGTATAGACTCTAAGTATATATGCTCAATCCTTCGAGCTAGTTTTTGAATTTTGAACCTTACTCCTGAGGTACGCACGGCTACAAATCAAGCTATGTATTTCCAGTATAAGCTGACTTCTCACTGTACAAAAATCCTACACAATGCGAGGCCAGTTAAAACTGGAGCTTGGTATGTAGCTGTGTATAAAACTGACGTTACGTTCTTAATTCAAAACTGATAATTTAGATTCACGTTATAAGTCAGAATGCTAAATTGAATGATTTTGTCAAAATATTGTATCAGGAAGTTACAATTTTAGAAAGTCAACAACGTGGTGGAAATTCACTGTTTTTAATGCGATTGACGTCCAGGTTTTGTTTGACTTGGCACGGATGATAGAACGTTGGCAATTTATTTCAACTAAAGACGTGGTAATCTGCCTAAGGCATTTCAGGCATTAAAAATCAGCATTTTTTTTTTTTAATAGCAGCCCGGAGTCTAGATTTGTGCCTGGTTGATAGCAATAAACTCTCATCCTGTTACATGGGACACACAGAATGGGAATAGGAGCAGTGGAGGCCTAGTGGTAAGCAACTTATGATTTTTAGGTTCGAACCCAGGTCATCATCATCATCATCATCATCATCATCATTTCAGCCGAAAGACGTCCACTGCTGGACATAGGCCTCCCCCAAGCTCCGCCACTTCGACCGGTTTTCTGCTTCCCGCATCCAGCGGATTCCTGCGGCCTTCACAAGGTCATCGGTCCACCTTGTCGGAGGCCTTCCAACTCTACGTTTTTGAACCAGGTACTTTGTGTAAATTATTTCATTACTACTGCTCTCAAAACGATGAAGGAAATCATCGGCATATCCCAGAATCCAAAAATTCCAAAACATGCGACATCAACCAAATCACACATGGCCCGCGTGGTGGGGATTGCATGTGTCTCAGCAGTGGAACTATATGTTAACTATATGCTGATTATCCTTTGGGGAATTCAGGCTTAATGCGTGTGTGTAAATTTTATCGCGCCATCTTTACCAATATTTTAGGTGTCATATTCGTATAGCAAGTGATCCCTAATCCGCATAAAACACCAGTAATACCTTACTATATAGCGAACAGTACTCTAAAGCAATTGGGAGCTTTTCTCTAGATATATTCACCGCAGATGTTGAAGAATATCGGAAAGAAAATGTACGTGCGTTCCTATTTGAAGGCTTTAGATGCAGTGTATTTTGAAATCGTGCAGAGCTAGATGTGGTTTCTTTAGTTTTTGTGTTTCGATAGCTTCGCTTAAAGAAATCTATCTTACGACTGTCTGGGTTTCTATCAAGGCTCCTTTTTATTCTGTGTTTATAAATGTAACTTCTGGTTTCCTACTATCGTTTTTATCTACTGTTGTGTCTGTTGTTTTTCTAGAGAAAGGCTCAAAGCAATTTGTAGGGACTGGTTATGAAAATATGAATTGTGAGGGGGTCGTAATCATGCACAATCAGTCTTTAAACTTTCGGTTCTGAGACATGTCAGTTTCTTCACGATATTTTCCTTCACCGTTTTGTGAGCAGTGGTGATGAAATGATGTACACAAACAAAAGCGCCTGTCTGGGTTCGAACCTACGACTTACACCTCGTAAGTCCTGCTGTTACCACTGGGCCACGACTGTTCACTGATGCCCCAAAATGTCTCTCCTTATTTTAGTCCATCTAAAGGTTGTCTGTAGGAGATCGCCTTGTGCGATAAGACCGCCCATTGAACGCTTGTATTTAAATCAGAAAAGATTTGATATTTTTTATGTTTGTTTGTTACGTATACATCCTAAAACGGCTAAACTGATTTTAATGAAATTTGGCCATGACTTTTTTTTGGCTAGGAAAACGAAATTACTTCACCCGCTCTGGGCGGAGCGGGATGGCGTGTCAGACTCTTACTGACTAAAACCTATCCGTCTTCCGTCAGTTGCCTGTACCGGGGCAGGGAAAGAGCTACCATGAGCTCTTGCGATCAGATCCGTGATCCTAGCAGGAGCCGATCATGACCTGGATTAAGACATAGGAAACATTTTAATCCCATGTTGAAACATGGAAACAACTCTAGTTTGAAACATGTTTGTCCATTTTTATTTTTGCTGAATGGTCCGGTTTTTGACCTCTATTACGGCTGATGAAAAGATTTATATTTTTAGAAAAACTTGATATACGATGAGAGTGTTCACATTTCAAAGCTAAGTGACGAGTGATATCTTTTATATTCTATTCTTTATTCTTATATCTTCTGAGATATTTCATATCTTGTTGTCAAGTGAAAGCGAAGGCGTTGATTATAAAAATATATCAAGTAAGGTATATATTTCCACGTAAATTGGGAGTTATATCGAATCATACTAAATTAAAACTTATTTCAGTAAAGGATATTAATGGAAATATTAATGTAACATATTGAACAGTACTATATATAATATGGCATGGTTGTTGTATATAGGATTAAAATACCTTTGCTTTGTCAATTAAAACTGTAATCTCCTGTTAACATAAATTCGGGCATTTAATATATTTTTTAGTATTCGTTCCTTCACCCTTATCATAAATATAGCAAATCGTGATGAGATTGATAATGTCATGGTTTCAAATAAAAAATGATTAGATTTTCTTAAGACTTTGATGCCTACATTTTTTTTTAAAGAAAACATAATGTCTTGGAGATACCAAAAGTATTATTTTGTAACCGTGTAAGCTCTCGAAGGCTCAGACAGACTTATTCGCGTGTTTGTTGAAAGAAAATCAAAATCATTTATTTGCATAAATAAGGTATAGAAAGTTCTTAAGATAAGAAGATTGATCATCTATTGTGCCATTACTGGTTGTGTGTAAATTGTAATTAGTTAAATATTATTTAAGTAATTAATTAAGTAACTTGAATAATGCATGCTGACAGAGTAAACGAGGTAAATAATATTAAAGCAATATTTAATGTTTCCGAGTAGGGCTGCTATCGACAGCCAAGAAAGCCGTTTCATAATCCTAATATCAAAATAAGTATATAAGAACTATATCAATTGGAACCTTCTTAGAACAAAATGTGTCACCAGCCAGTTCTTGTGTATTCTAAGGGCAAATATCCTCAAAACCGAACGAGTATCAACAATAACGTAATCTGACCTTGTGGCAAGTATCGCCCCGAGACATTCGGAAAGCAAATACTTGAAGAAAAGGGAAAAAAGGTTTAACACAATAAGAACGTGTCACAAACTATGATATTACTTCTTATTCTGAAGTTGATATTCTTATATTTTGTGTTGGCATATTTGTGACACTTTGATCTTGTGGCTATGCTTGGTATCCATCTGAGGCATCGAATTCGGAACGAGTTGATCCGGCAGGGAACCAAACTTTGTTGACATAGCTCACAGGATAAACAAGCTGAAGTGACAATGGGCCGACCATATTAGCCGTAGAACCGATAACCATAGAGGTAGACGTGTTCTTGAGTGACACCGCGAATCGGCAAACGTAATTTAGGATGCCCTCAGGCAAGGTGCAGCGACTATCTTCAGGGTAACTGGTAGCAGTTGGATGAGTTTACCGAAAATCAAGTTGAATGGCGTGTAGTTGGAAAAGCCTATATCCAGTAGTTGACTGATGCAGGCTTATGGTGAGATATTTGACGAGATGACGTGGATTTTATCACAATTTCAATAGAAAAATCATCAATTTTCAAGACGTGTTATATCTTGTCAATCTTATCTCTTGCTACCTTCATAATGGCTACAGAGCTAATTATCTAGGCCATTACTGCGTACTGCATCACTGCATGTTAAAATTAGCAATTTATTCTAAATTTAGAAAGTTTCTCAGTAATCGTGTGTCACTTGTTTTTTGATCATGAGTTGCAACAGTGCCATTAAATTCTATGACATCATCGTTTGACACTAATGTGAGTTTTAATTGCACGCGGTACCTGTGAGTTAAAAATAAACCTCATTATTGAATGTTGCCTACACGATGTACCGTTAGTTTTTGATTCTTCTTGCGTATCGGTACACACTATATGTATAAGAATAGCTCATGCTATTGTGAGATTTTATTGTCAAATACCGGTACATAATATCGAGAGGTTACCAGGTCAGGGTAAGACGTATACTGTCATATATTAGGTTGGGGAAAAAGTCTTTTCGCATTATAGTATGTATGAACTTGTAATAAAATCTCTTTGGCTATACTATTTGTATCTGGCTGGTTTTGGTATCATTGAAAGTTTAAATTTTAAAGAACATAATTCCAAATTCAAATTAGGAAAATGTGTGATTTTCATTTGTTTTTCGTACCGTCAAGATGAGTGAATCTAATGAAGAAATTCGATACATTTTAAAATTTTACTACAAAAAAGGTAAAAATGCAACGCAAGCCGCGATAAAAAATTGCGATGTTTATGGACCTAGTGTAGTGTCTGTGAGAGTAGCACAAATTTGGTTTAAGCGTTTTCAATCCGGAAATTTTGATGTCAAAGATGCACGTCGCTCTGGTCGCCCTATTACGGATAAAATGGATGCCATGTTTGAAAAAGTCGAGCAAGATCGGCATACCAGTAGTTACGACGTAGCTGAAGAACTGGAAATTGACCACAAAACAGTTTTGGCGCAATTGAAAAAAACTGGGTACACAAAAAAGCTCGACATTTGGGTACCTCACGAGCTCACTGAAAGAAACCTAATGAACCGTGTACTCATTTGTGATTCTTTATTACGACGTAATGAAACCGAACCATTTTTGAAGAAGCTGATAACTGGTGATGAAAAGTGGATCACGTATGACAACGTGCGAAAAAGGTCGTAGTCAAAGGCCGGTCAGGCTTCACAGACTGTGGCGAAACCCGGGTTAACTCGCAACAAGGTGATGCTGTGTGTGTGGTGGGATTGGAAGGGCATTATTCATTATGAGCTGTTACCACCAGGCAGGACCATCGATTCTGAACTCTACGGCGAACAACTGATGAGATTAAAGCAAGAAGTTGAGAGAAAGCGGCCGGAATTAATCAACAGAAGGGATGTGGTTTTTCATCATGATAACGCTAGACCTCACACATCTTTAGCCACCCAACAAAAATTAAGAGAGTTTGGCTGGGAGGTGTTAATGCATCCGCCGTATAGTCCTGACCTTGCACCTTCAGATTTCCACCTGTTTCGGTCTCTTCAGAATTCTTTAGGCAGTGTTTGATTAACATCACGAGAGGACTGCCAAAACCACTTGTCGTGGTATTTTGACCAGAAGTCCCAAAATTTCTATAGCAATGGGATCATGTCCCTACCTACAAGATGGCAAAAAGTTATCGAACAAAATGGTACCTACATACTTTAGTTAAATGTAAATAAACTTTATTAAAAAATGTTTTGAATTTTCTTAAAAAATGCGAAGAAACTTTTTCCCCAACCTATTATTTAAAATTTAGGTACACCACTCCAGTAGTGATGGTCCAGTGGTAGCCTCGACTTACAAAATGTAACTCGTGAGTTCGAACCCAAGCAGGAACTTATTTAGTGTATTTAATTTTATCACACTGCTCTTAAGACGGTGAAGGAAAACTTCGTGAGCAAACTGGCATGTCCTAGAACCAACAAATCAAAGACGTTACATCTACCAAACACTGTGGCTGCATAGTGTAGGCTTGTGTCCCAGCAGTGGGAACATTATAGGCTGGTTATGTGTAAGTGGAAAAGATCCTGCCTAACCCAGGCCATACCTGATAAATACAAATAACAGCCTGTAGTATCAGGCCACACGATACTTTAGCACTGTATGCGGATAAACTTGTAAAGTTGTGTTGAGAATGTGCTAAATCTACTTTGCTCAATGCCCCATCGTTTTCAAGTGTTAAAATCGCATCTCAAAAACTCCACGGAAGTTGAGTAGTGATTAGCAAACTGCCCACCGATTGAAGGTCAAACACTGTATTCGTTCTTTTTGAAACAACAAGTTCAATTTAAAAGTTCCTGCTGCCACGGTAACGCAGGAGTTTGGAGTTTTACCTTTCATTGGTTCATTGATTGATCGTTCAAGTCTGGTTCCCGTATGAATTGTTCTGTTTGAGGTATGTGCATTGTTTGTTGTTCACTGTTTTGTTTTTGAGCAAGTAAAAATTGATTACGTGAATTTGTTGAAGCAATTTGAAGCTTTTTTGCTAGTACTTAGGAACCCCCGTATTTTTGGATATACTCAGTTATGTGTGATGACAACAAATGGAGATAATTTCATGACGTGTTGTGTATGACTGGGTATGGCTAAGAGGAAGAGAGGGTTTTCTCTTGGGTCCTCATTCCTTTATAAAAGAATATGATCTTTTTTTTTAAGATTTAAACAATAGACTTCCAATACATGTTAACCTATAACTTCGCAGGTATTCTAAATGTTAAATTGTTAACTTTAGACTTTAATAGGTCCGACCTAGATTTTTAATGTGTCTGGCATTTTAATCGTAACTTAGAGTCAGAGGCAACAAGAGTCAAGTTTATCGAGGAATAAAATACAACTAGTTATCTTTATTATATGTCTAGATAACTATGCAATTGTTGGCAAGGTACTTTATAAAACCAATAATTATGTTCAAATTCAAATTCATTTATTTACCAGAATAGAGATTTAAAACGAAACTTGAAACTGTAATGGCTCCTTTACATTCTGTCATTACAAATGCTGTACTAATATTTATTTGATGTAGGTATCATTTTTTTTTTTTAAAAGCACCAACGACAAATACCAACTAATACATTACGATTTATATCATCATCATCATTATTTCAGCCGTTAAACGTCCACTGCTGGACATAGACTTTCCCCAATTTAGGGGGCTTTGCCTTAAACGCCACGTTTGGCAGGCTGGTTAGCGATCGCAGTATGGTGGTAAAATGCATAGAGACCGCTGCTGCCCATTCTATAGTAAGCCACCTTAGTCGCCTTTTACGACACTCACGGGAAGAAATGAGATGGTGCTATTCTTTACGGCCGCAACCACACGGGCACGCAACAAATCAATTACTTGGTGTGGGGTTAGGTATAAGTAAAATAATATTTTTCCAAGTACGCCAACATAATAAAACATGTTTACTTACTACATTCGCGAAAATATAGCACAAGCCCTATCTTTTTTTAAAACTTTTAATAAACAACAATCTTATTTGTTCCAGGTATGTACGAGTTTTGCAAAGGGCATCAAAGCAAGTTCTCATTATTCTTCCTGATGGCTTGGTATGTCAGTGAGTGTAAGTGATCTGAAGGCGATCGGCTGTTTAATGTCACTTGCAAATCGACCAGTTCCGCGTGGCCTTGTGGCCCACTGTGTATACACTTACCAGCCAGTGTTGCCAGGCAGCATTCCTAAAAGAGGACCGTTAAAATGCGATCGAATTTTAAATAATCTTTCCAATTAGAGTATCGTTTACAAGTTTATTTCCTTTGTAAAACAAATGTTTGTAGGAAGATTCGAAGCAGTTTCTGTTTTGTTTGACATTTATTTTATGCCTCTGGCAACTATATCCATTTGAGAGAAGTAAACAAAGTGAAGCTTCAAATGGCTTTGGTAATATAGGGTAGAAACATCAGTCCTTTTATGTAAGTATCTATTTAATGCGAAACAAGAACATAAAGAAAGAAACAAAGTGAAAAACAAAACACATCAGCCAGGGTCGCAAGATCAAAAGTCCGTCTTTGCTAGTAGAGTGGTTTCCGAAAATATCTCTTCAAACAAACAAAAGTGTATGATTCCTTTGGGCATGTTGTCAAAACTGGGCAATGTTTCCCTCATGTCACTTAAGACAATTCAAGTAGAAGACAGAATTCTGACTTGAACGTTAAATGACAGAGTGTCAAAGAAATGAAATAAACAAGAGACGAAATAACGTAATATTTTATGCCTATCCTATTTATTCTATGTACCTTACAGGGTAGTAGAGAGATTGTGCAAACTGACACTAGGTTTCAGTAGGTTTATGATTCTGAACGAAGAGGGCGTGGAAATTTTACGTCGGTTACTTAAAAAAATGCTATTCCATACAGTTTAACCGCGTATTGCAAATTTCTAAAAAACAGCAGTTTTTTTTTTCCACCACCGATGAAAAATATCTACGCTAAGGTGTCCAGATTTTTGTACTGAATTCGTGGTTACAGTTTGCGCGTCGATGTGCGTGTAATGTATATCAATGGAAATTTGATATCGATTCATAATAAACCGCAACTATCTTCCACTCTAACTGTCCAATTTTACCAAATTAATTTCACTGATCATCAAATTACTAATTGATAACAAAGGAAACTGAACACAAAATTTGAGCTCAATTTAATATTAAATTAATTGGAAATAGAGATTTCTTTATTAGAATCAATAGCAATATACGGCATAATATCTACTAATAGGAAAATTTAAAATTAACTATTTCTGCTTGTAAGTTCTAAGTACGGGGCTCGGGCCTAAGATAATGCTATCATTATCTTAGGCCGGCAGGTACGGTCGGTAGGTACGGTTATGCCGTACGGGACTATCGGTCAGGTTAAGCTACGCTTGCTGCGGTTGGTCCGTGGATGGGTGACCATCTTTACATACCAAGACCCCTCCGAGCCTCGGAAAGCACGTTAAGCCGTTGTTTTCAGCTGTCTTCGTGGATCTCTGACAGTCCAGTCACTAAGTCTTGTCAAGGAGTGTAGCGTTACCCAGTAACTGGGTTGTAGGGGTCAGATTGGTAGTTGCTCCATGTAAAATACTGCTATTCAGCTGTACTCAGTCAAACTGAAAGCCGACCTCATCATAGTTGGGGAAGAGGCTAGACAGATGATAAAGTACTAAGAACGTTGTCGGTTATCGGTAGGTTACATAAACCAACAATGTTGTCTGTAAACTTCGCTAAACTAAAAGGACTTGAAACTTCACGCAGGTAGGCGATATATCTGTAGTTAAATCTCTGCTGGAAGTCCTCGTATAGAGCTTATCGATAAGTCTGACATCGTTAAATCCTACGCGGGCGATCCAGAGAGCACTCAAGCCTGCCTCAACTCTTCACAGATATGTAGAATGGCCACGGATTTACAAAGAAACGGGACTTTTTTGTTTCGCACAAAATCCGCTGAATAACATCTGTTTGTGAAGATGGCTGACTTGAGGCTCGAATCTTTTGAGCGTCGCTGAAAGGGTTACATTTCAGCTCCAATGAGATGTAGCCACCAATGTTGGCACTGCGCCACGGTCGATATCGACTGGTTCAACAATGAGATATCACCAATATGATTGGACCCGTATTGCAGTTGGTTATATGTATTTCAAAATAGAAACTAATATTTGTCTATACGATACTGATAAGTTTTCACAAAATAATTTTCATATTGGAATTTAATCCCGTCCGATTAGAGTAAATAATGACGATACGAATGCCTCGATTAATTGCCGATTCTGTAGTAATTATGTTTGCATATTTACTTTCCATATGTTATTTATTCAATGCATTCGCAAACAGTACATACAAACATGAAGTTTTTGCAAAACCACACCCATATAAAAAATTGTTTGTAATATCGTTCTAACTGCATTCAACATCTTTTCGCCGAATCATCCTATTTTATGAGATCGTCCATTTTATATTCCATTTCCCTACTAAAACTGTGGTAAACATAGTTCGCTCGAAACGACTATGTGCTCAGCCACCCCGGTTCGAGATATTAGAAGCACTGAGTGGCTTTATACCTCTCGTGAGTTCGGGGTGGCCGCAAGCATTTTGTTGGGCTTTCGATTGTCTGAAGCTTCTGCAAGATATCGGCTTTAGGTTAACTGTAATTATGCCTACATATAAAGGAGGTTTTGCCGTTTTGGCACCGCTCTCTGGTTGGGTCTCTGAACAAAAGGCTACCCCGAACTTGATTGGTTGCTCCGTTACACAACTCTTCCAAATAGAAACATTCGTAATTCAAAGTATTTCTGTCATCTTTCTTGTAAATTTGCTATCTGTGAAGTCTGTGTTATGTGATCCGATCTGTGTGATCTCGACCAAATTAGGACGCCGTTTCGACTCAAGAACCATGTATTTCTTCCCTCGTCATGCCAAATGGCAAAATTAGGTTACATCGTAATAATTATATACTTGGCATCAAACACAGCGGCTGTAAAATGTTCACCTACATACTTGACCCAATTTTAGTGATTGTTTCCAAAAGGAAATTGCACCCTTGGCTTATTTCCTGTGGTATTGGCGAATTTCCTTGTACGACGCCGATCTTTTGTTTTTTTATATTACAATAAATCCATTTGGTTGTAATTCCCAAGGAAATACAAATTATTTCTGTTTCATATCTGACGAGAATATTGTATTTAGGAGTGGCTGGGGACCATTCGTTTGTCTTGAAGGAAAATATTGAGGATGAATATTTTTGTCAGTGGCAATTCGATTTGTTTTTCCTTATATTTTTGCTGACTATATTTTAAAGGGTGGCTCGCCATTAAAGCCACTGTTTAAAGTGGATGGGAGAACACAAAGGGATTTAGTTTTTAACAACTTTGATTCGGAGCTTTGAAGTTGAATCGTTAATTTGCGGTTCGTAAATAGAATAGAATTATATTGTATTTCAAAGATTATTATAGATGAAGAGTTTTTTTTGTTGCGTACAAAAATCAATAAAGACAAAGTGGCAATCACTCCAGACGGCTGCCACATAAATTGGATAAATTCTATTGCGACTAGTTAGACGCGTCTCGCTAGACATTTGATTAGGATTTCGTGTGGGTGTCATTTAATATTCCACTCAGCCAATTGAGGGGAACGTTTAGCTGGGAAACAAACTGATGAGCTTAATTCGCAACAATTACCCTCGTTATGACCTGGCCGATGACCAGGATACGTTTAATTGCACAAATATATTAGTTACCTGCGCAGTACCCACTAATTATGGTACCACAATTGATAAATTGGTACTATATATGCTCCGGCAAGCATGCACGTAATTAGAGGTCGTATGCATAAATGGTATACCTAATTGTAAATATAGAACATACATTTTGATGCCCTTTTCGTACAAACAGAATTAAAGTATGTTAAAGATGAATATAGTTCCAAATATTATGACACTATTTTTTGTGTATGAGAATACCTTCTGATACTCGAATAATAGTGACGTGAACGTCGCCTACGTCATTTATGTCAAGATCAGGGTCAGCATAACACAAAACTTGAATAAAACTTACGACGTGACTAAGAGCGGAGGACAATAAAAGTTATGACCTTACTTCAACTTCGTCCTAAATAGACCTATTTATGTCTGGATATTCGGTTTCTTGAAAATCAGATTACGTCACAAAGGCAGACAGCTCGTGTATAGTCAGTTCTTCTTTCCAAGTTTTATTGCAATTGTCTTTGTGAAGTGGATGATGTAACAGAAAAATCACTAACTACTGCAGAGCCGATGAAAACTTCAGTGTCGTATAATCTAGTCGGAGTAGTTAATCCGATTAAGTCAATTCAGTGGAAGTTTACGCTACTTCTGTCCATAATACTTTTGCTGACAATGAATCTGTTTTCGCTGGAGCGTTGAGAAATGTAAAAGAATTGAAATTTACTTCAAAAATCCGTTTGTTTCAGCTTCTATGTTTGTGTACCTCGTGTATTTTACTTACGGCAGATGTGTTAAAGTTGTGTATAGATACGTAGTCTGCAGTTAACACGTAATAACGCAGCAAGTTACTAAGTTCAGACTAAGTTCTTCCACTCTCCGGCGTCACTGTTTATAATTTCCCGCCTGTTAGTTTGACCTTTGCAACTTCCATTTGTCTTCTCCCATCAAGCAACTTCGTTAGTTCTTCTTAGTGATTGTTTCCTCTGGACAATTAATTAGTTACATTCGAGGTGACTGGTTCTTTATTAGTTCCCGTGGTAGCGTGTTGGCTTGTAACGACATCGATAAATTTTGACGACTCCATTTCCCCATTTTCTTAATGGTTCTTAGCTTAATATAGGGCAGTTATTTTCGTAGTATATTCACATTCCACGTGAATTAGATGCGGTATCGGTTGTTCGGTAAATATACTCCGAGTTAGGGTATAATTACAATTTGTGGGGAATCGATGAAGTCGTAATTCGTGCTTTCCCCTGCGGAGATGTGAACAGCAAGAGCGTTCCTAATGAAAATAAACGCACGTACGTCGTATATTAACAATTGGGATTTATACCCTATAAATTTATGTGGAAACATTTTCTAGTTTGAGTGTCGAAAGCGTTAACCTTAAATATGTAAATTGCAATTAACATTCATTGAACGGGATAATAGTTTTGACTACGAACTTTATTAATAAGCACATAATAACCAGTGAGTAATTTGAAAGTCTGTGTAAAAGTGGGGCGCATGAAAAAAACAACAGCCAACTTTTCACTGCGACATAATACGCGCTGAATGAATGGAAATGAATGAAAGCATACATATATATTGCATTAATATGAAAACAAGCTAGTTGATTCGCTAACACAGGAGTGTGCGATGTTTAGAGCTAAAGGCGGTAATTCCCGGTTATTCCCGCAAGTGCTCTCGCTTGCACGAGGGTCGTTAGCGAGCCCGTGACGTCACAACACCACCTGATTTTTTAATTTGAAAAGCCGTCGCTGCTGCTTTTTCCTTGCAATCTTGTGGAAATATTCATGGAGGAAAATGTCAATATTTTTTATGTACCTAATACTTTTTACTAGAGCGGTGGTGGCTCCGTGGTAACGGTCTCGACTTACTTGTGCTTCGTTTGTTCGAATCTAAATAGGCGCTTTATTTTGTGTAAATCATTTCATCACTACTGCTCTCAAAACGGTGAAGGAAAACATCGAGACGAAAACAGCATGTTCTAGAACCAAAAAATAGACCAATAATTTACCAACCCTTACTGGGTCCGCCTAGTAGATTACAATCCATTTCCTCTCCCAGAGAAAAGATCTGTGTCCCATCAGTGGATGTTACCACTGAAGGAACACACGTGTTTTCTATGCGAGAGGCTGATTAAGTGTGTATGTTCTTCTCTATGGAAGAAGCAGACTTATTAGTAGAATTATGAATTAAGCTCAACAGTTTTACTTACTCAATAAACTTACTTTTTTCACCTTCTTTGTCCGCTAGTGTTCTTACCGTAAAACGAAAAGTATCCTCGTATATTAAAAGTACTTGTAAAACATTTTATACGGAATTATGTTACAGATAAATTACCGGAAATTTATCACACCGGGCGGTGAGACCGAGCAAATGAGATTTAGTAGCTCGACTAGACGAAGGAAGCCGACGAAGCGCCGCGAAATAAGGCTGTTAAACTATTTTTTAATGGAACAATAAATAAGAAACGATCAGTGACGTGCAATCCTCTGTAAGCCGATTTTTCCTATCGGCAGCGACCCATTGGGGCGAAGATTGTGAAACAATGCCTTTTAATGGGACTATTTACGTTTCGTTTTATTTTAAAGTCGGTTTGTAGTTTCATGATTTATCTTTGAGTTCTTTACTCAACCATATATTATTATTTCAAACATATACATAATGATGATGGTGTTTACTAGCTTAATACGTGTACGTTATAAAAGTTACAGTTTGCACCTTCAGTATTATTTTTTTAAGTTTATTTTAGTGTTACCCCATTCGCATAACGACTTTCAAAAAGGAACAATTTTCGCTCATTTTTAATAACTTTATAATATTTTTACATCCATTTTAATGATCAGTTGTAGAGCATTTCTATTTCAACCTACCTAGTTAGTAGCCCAAATCACCCCGAAACCAGACACCAAGTCCCTAAAACCACTTCTTAAACTCTCTATCCTCCTAGTCCCTACTTCCTCAATACACTCCTAATAAGACATTCCCCGCTCAATTCAGCAGTTTCTAATCCCCGAAGCACAATAATTTGCAGCTATTACCCAGGTTTTGGCCTCCAATGTCGCAGCCTTAATTAGGATTAACGAGCTTAGATCGTGAGCGTACAGTTAAAGTTTCCATTGCACATTTACAACTGCAATTTGGAGCACAGAACGCGGAAGTGGCAAAACTTGTATAGTTTAAATCACTGAGAAATATTAGTTGGCAACGTCACATCTCTCGGTATTGAGGAAATCCTGCGCTTTGTGCGAAGAGGTTATGTTGTTTGAATTAGTGAACGCAAAGAAAATGGAATTACTAATTAAACTAAATTGTTATGTATTTATTTTAAGTCACTGAAAAATATTCGGTGGCAACGTCACATAAAGATGAAGATCGCAAAAGGGCGATGGCGTAAACACTGCGCTTTTTGCGAGGGGGTTATTTAAATTAATTAAGTCGGTGAAACTATAACTAGTAGAGTAGAGTGAAGAGATAAAAGTGACTTATCCTATTTATTAATATTATAAATGTGAGAAGTAAGAGTAAGAAGAAGTTTGAATGTGTTTACTCAATCACGTAAAACGGTGATATGGTTTTGGCTCAAACTTGGCAACAGATGGTTTATAACCTGGACTAACACATAGGATACTTTTTATATGACCTTCTGAAGGCCACAGGCATCCGTTGGATGCTGGAAGCACAAAACCGGTTGAAGTAGCGGAGCTGTGGGAGGCCTATGTCCAACAGTGGACGTGTTTCGGCTGAAATGATGTTGATGATGATACATTTTATCCCGTAGTACGTTCCTGTGGTATAATTTCCAACTTCCCCGCGGACGAAGCTGCTGGCAAAAGCTAGTAATGCAGAAAATATAGCATTTCGGCTTATCGAATACGAAATAGGGCGACAACGACAAGGCGAAAGCGCTTATGCGACTGACATCCTATCATCGATTGCCGGCGATGAGTTCTTAGACAAGTAGGTATCCCAAATCAAGCTTGAACGCAGTCTCTGATATACATATGTTTTATTATTTATTTACTTATGAATTTATATAGGGGCTATCCATAAATTACGTCACACGGTAAGGGGGGGAGGGGGTCGACGAATTGTGACATTGTGTGACAAGGGGGTGGGAGGGACCCTAAATTTTGTGACGTCACATTTCCAAATTGAATATACATATTTAAAGTAGGTACTATTAAAACACGAAATATGAACTATGAAAAAATAAAAATAAAACAATGTCTAGATGTAAAATTGCAAAATATGTGACGTCACACTAGGGAGAGGGGGTCTCACAAATGTGACCAGCTGTGACAAGGACAAGGACGGGGGGGGGGGGAAGGAATTGCGAAACACACTAACAGAACGAGTAGCTTTCATTTTGACAAATTTGAAAATATTTAAAATAGAATTTTGACATTTCAATACAATAAATGTACTGTTTTCCTTGATATAAGTTTTTTGTATATTGATATTTGTATTTCATATTGACATAGGTATTTTATATTGACATAAGTATTGTATTTAGACTTATTCTGTGTGTTGACATGCAATGTATTGACTTTATTTTTAATTGCTATTTATTATTAACTAGCTGACCCGACAGACGTTGTCCTGTCCCTTTGATGATATTTGAGCACGCATTCTGTCATGTCATAATGTTACATTAAAAAAGTTTACATTGTCCTATTATATGGTTGTTAAGTATTCTTAAATAAGAGTTCTTAAATTTTCTAATTTTCCGCGCAATTTTTTATTTTTTTTCTCTCATGAGAACCTTCTCCTGACAATTACAAACACAACAAAAAAAAAAGTGAAATCGGTCCAGCCGTTCACGCGTGATGGCGTGACCAAGGGAAATAGGGATTCATTTTTATATATATAGATTATTTTGTATTGTGAAATTCTTATAATGTAATTCTTTATAATTGTTTTACTATCCAGGCTTATTGTATTTATTTTATCATTGAGACTTGGCTGGCTAGATACTTCATCACAAACATTTGTCCGCCCAATGGCATGACATAGTGCACTTTTTATTTTCTTTAAAAATCATCATTATTGTACCTATGTAATACAAATGTATAAATGACTTATAACAATTCCACAACATTTATTAACGGTGCGAAGCAGATACATTTTTCGAACTCATGAAGATTGCTTCAATTTTTAGCAATAATCTTAAAAAGATTCAGATTCCGATTAAATGCAGTGTTTACATTTAACTTATTGGTAGGTAACATAACATGAAATTTATCCTTTGATCGTCAACCAACTATCTTATACTCATATTTGCTTTGTGAACGAACAACATTACCAATATAATTAATTCTATGAACCTAAGCACCTGCTGCGTGAAACTTCTTGATACAACCAATATGCTCATCCCCGGATCAACAAAGGCTTTCGACTCTTGAACTGTTGGTAAGCGTTAACATATATAATTATTACTTACCTTTTGCCCCTAACTTCGCCCGTGTGAAGGTGGAAAATTGTATCCCAAGGGAGCCTACAACCTCAGTTAAATTCCTAACTCCGTATTAGGCAAAATATGCACATTGTGTGGAGTTGCGAACACCAGCCCGTTTTATCTGTTTTAACTAATGTCCTAACATCGGTCATGCAGTTTATATGGGCTAGATTCCATAGAAATGCATTCAGCAGTTCAGGCGTGATAAGATAACAGACAGAGTTAACTTTCGAGTTACATTTGTAACTTAAAGTATGTATTTCAATAATAAAAGATGCGCCTCCCTGGTGCGACGGGTGCGGGCCAGCCCCAACATTATACTGCGGTGTATCGCGAGCAGACTGGACTGCGTCTCTGTGAATCGCTGCTGCAAGCTGTCCACTTCAGTGTTGAGCTTGTAGCAGGGATTCACTTTTAACTATAAGGTACTGTAGGTTAAGGGTGTAGGATAAGTTTACTAACATAGCTGATGAGAAATATTGTTACTAACACATTTGAGTCATTTGTTACTTGTATTTTAAATATAAATAAATAAATAATCAAGAACAAAGGGACATTAATCTCTTTTATGTGTATCCAGTACTTATTCTGAGCTAATTTGCGTATTAACGAGTTTGCCTTGTGTGCCTGCGCCTGCGTCTTGGGCGTGAATAAGTACTAACTTATCCACGCCCGACGCGGGCGCAGGCTTGGTGATCGTGGCAATTTTTTTCGTTAAGTGTCCTGTGGGCATGACATCTTTGCATCTGTTCCCAGTTGCAAAATATTTATGTTCATTATTTACAAGAAAAACATCTATACTATAGTCTAAGTTAATTGGAACAGAATAGTTAAATAATAAAATAAATGAATACATTTCTTAATCTCCATAAAAACAGCCATCCATCTGGCTAGACTGGAAGCTGACCTCAACATAGTTGGGAAAAGGCTCGAGTTGATTGATTGTTTAAATTGGTCAAATTAACAGTGATCTGTTTTCGATACGCCCGTATTCACGTCAATTTATAATTTAGATCTAGGCTACATTTGAGTGAAGCTGAATGAACAATACACTAAAATAATGGGTCTGTACAGTTCATAACGTATTAATAAAGGTCAGGTTGTCTTGACTGCCCTGTCGGTCTCGTGGTCGCAAGCGCAAGCGTTGGGTCCTGGGCTAAATTCTCAGGTCTGGCAAAGTGATATTGGTTTTTCTAATAGGAATTTCTTAGTAACAGCTCGGAGTTTGGAAGTTGGCGGTGTGTTATCCCACGGAAAGCACGTTAAGCCGTTGGCCCTGCGCCTCTCTCCGTCGTCACGAAATGCCGCCCCATCGAACTATAAGACTGAGGGAAGAGCGACTGCCCCCGCGTCTGCGAACACACTTGTGCTCTATAACATCTCCAGCGCTAAAGGCTCTGTTGAGATTGGCAACCATGGCCGAAATACGGTCCGGAGGACTATATGTATTGTAAAGGTTAATAACTCTTCTTGCGTAAGTGTTCAATCATTACCTAAAATAGAATGGAAACATGAATACTAATTGCATTCGGTGATAACGTTATCAGTATTAAGTTAATGTATTTCTAGAATATTACTCAATTCACAGGTCACGTTCCACGGCCTATGTTTTGTAATAAAACCGTGAAAATTAAGCGATTAAAAACCTTCATTATAAAGGATTTTTGATTACATTTTGTTATGTATATTATGAAAATATGTACGAATTAGATTTTCAATTTTTAATCTTATTGTTCTACAGACTTATTCATGGGGCTTGTGGCTAAGTACGAACAGCCGCACGGATTGATCGATCAGGTTAAGCTATATTTGCCACGGTTGATCCGTGGATGGGTGACCATTCACATACCAAGATCCTTGCGCGCCCTTTGGCAGTCGTTTCGGGTCATTAGAACACCAAAAGTCTTGTATCGTATTAGGGTCTTCCCACATTTATCGACGCGGAATCGGGTAACAACGGTCAAAAAAGCCTTTATGTCTACGTTATAAGGGTGTTACTAATACCATTCGCATCGGCACGGCTCGGCGACGCGTCGCGACGCCGGCCGACGGCGAAACGAGCCGTTTGTCGATTAGCTGATCGCATCCGTACGGCGCTGAATCTAGCGGAACGTTACCGACTGCTGCCGAACAGCGCCAGAGACGGTCGAACGGCGTTGGACGGCAGTTTAATAATCCTCTCGCATGCCTTCATCTCCGACGGTGGCCGAACGGTGCCGGAGACGGCCGATCGGCATTGGGTAGCAGTCGAATGATCCGCTCGCATGCCTGCATCTCCGACGACATCCGAACGGTGCTGGAGACGGCCGAGTACCGATGGTGGTGGCACAGGGCCTGTGGCCACAGGCGCCGCGATTGCAGTCAGTTGAGTCAGTCAAGTGTCTATGAGTGGAAAAGTCGTACGCTACTGCCGTGCCGTGACGTTATTTTTATTTAATGAAGAATAGATACGTACCGTACTATGCACGACAACAAGCCCCTCGCGACGGCTATCCGGAAGAGTCGACTGCCAAACAGACATGAACATCCGTCGCGACAGCCGTTCGGAGGAGTCGACTGCCGAACGTAAGTGAACAGAGGTCGTGACGGCCATTCGGAGGACTGGAGTTGACTGCCGAACGTAAGTGAACAGCCGTCGTGACGGCCGTTCGGAGTAATCGACTGCCGATAGCATGTCAACATCCGTCGCAACAGCTGATCGGCGATAAGTCGAGTAGTGTGGTGATACGCACTCGGCTTAAGCCGATTCCGCGCCGATAAATGTGGGGAAACCCTTACCCAGTAACGGTGGTGGAAGTCAGATAGGCAGTCGCTCCATGGAAATACTGGTAGTCAACTGCAGCCGATGAGACTAAAGCCGACTCCCACATAGTTTGAAAACGACTCGACAGATGATGAGCACATGTTGATGAAATGGATGTTCAGTGCACTCTTGTACAAGGTGTAACAGAATAATAGCAAGACCTGAAATTAGTTTATACTTTTTACATTTTACATTTTCCTTTAACTTTTTACATTTTCCTTGCCTTTCGTCGATTGAGCCAAAGGGAATTCAATTTATTTCAAAGCAATAAGACTCATATTTAAATGCATATAGTAATGCTAGGGTCAACACGTTATTCTTAATCATAACAGTTAACTAAAGAAAAAAAAATTTAGCCATTCCATTATTAACTCAATACTCGAATTGGGGTGAATGATGTCTTGAGTCAATTAATATTTATATTACACGTTGTATTTACTAAACCATTTTGTTTATCTAAAACTAATGATTGTGGCCGTAGTTTCTTTAGTATTCTAAGCAAAACTAATATAATATGTACCCGAATAAAAAGTACCCTATATTTGAATCTACTTTATAGTCTACCAGTCTGACGAATTTCATTCAAATTCATTAAGGTAGTAAAGAATGATTATTAAATGTTATATCCTGCGCTTCTAATATTTTTCTTTTTTGTATTAGTTTAAGTGCATTACCTTTAGTAGGTGTAGTGGTACGCGTTTAAAGTCTAGTACTATTAAGAATTTAGTGCCGTCGAATAATACTGTGTTCTTGAGGCACTTATTAAAGAATGTCTAGGAATAAAAATAGTAAATTAAGTGTAAAATATTTGTAAAAAAAAGTTAGCCTAAGAATTGGTTACTTTTGTGATTGTACTCACTGAAATAAGATCTTTTTGCAAGCACTCTGTAATATTATGTTAATAATAAAGACACGTAAAGCAAGATTGAGCGACAAAACATGCAGACTTAGAAACATTTAAAATATAAGTAGGGAAAGCCAAATTCTAGACCGGAGGGTAAATTTATTAGGATTCATTAACTGAACCATGTATGGACTAGGTCTTAATCTAAAGTTTAGCTTTTGAAGGCACAAGTAATGTGTACAGGCGTAAAATAAAGCCTTACACGAGAAGGTACACCACTAGTTTCAAACGGAAACTTAGAGAAGGCTGTAATATAAGTTTCCCGGTAAAATTACAAAAGCTTCTGGGAAATATTAATAACTAAAACTAGTCTAGCTCTTAACTGTGGCTTTACGGTCGTGGAATTCTGTAAA
This sequence comes from Aporophyla nigra, assembly GCA_947507805.1. Lineage (NCBI taxonomy): Eukaryota > Metazoa > Arthropoda > Insecta > Lepidoptera > Noctuidae > Aporophyla > Aporophyla nigra. The sequence continues at coordinate 8,438,984 of OX382308.1, read as the reverse complement.
TGATAATAATTGACTGATTTTGCTATTTGCTTTTAAAAATTACTAGGTATGTAGAGCGGTTCGGATTAATTTCTCCCTAGCTCTACTGAACTATTAATTAAAATCTTAAACATGAATATTATACCAGTTCAGTGTATGATGTGATAGGTATATAATTGTAAAAGTATTCATGTTTAAGAATTTTGGAATAATTTTAACAGATACTTTCGGTACACCATTAGCAATACGTACTAATTTTTGAAATAATATTTTTAAAACTTATTTAAACCATTCTACACGCGTTGCATAACCACTGCAAAAATAAACACATAATGACAAATTGTAGAAAGATTCTTATGGCGCGACGTCAAAATGAAGAAGATCACTTAGTTCATAGAAAAAAAACTTTTAACAAAGAATTGTACCGCCGAAAAAAGAAATTGAAAAGCCAAAAATAAAGTAAGTGTAACTAAGCTCCTAAATGAATGTAAATTAACAATTTTGAGTGGGCGCCAAACAAACAGTCAACGCTGCAGATCAATAAATGCACCATTATTTAATTTGGCGCCTTTATGTTTGTATGGCGCTGACTCTAAATTAGTTATTTACATTAATGTAGGAGTTTTGTTAGACTAAAGGTTTTTTTCAGTTTCTTTTTTCTGAAAAGCTTTTTCTTTATAAACTTTAGAGGTGTATTTTGTTTTTCAATTTTAAATGGGACCAACTTCGAAGTTATGCCTTTTCCAGTTCTTAATCGGACTAGCGCCTTAAAAAGTAACGCGTGGTCATAGTTAAAAAAATATACGTGTCGACTTGCGAACCTCCTATGTACAGAGTTAAGATAAAAGTGGTCATACAGTCCATGTGTCCTTTTTTAAATCTTTCAGGTCCTAAAAGTTAAAAATTAAAAGAACTTTACCGTACCTAAATATACATATCGTGTGTAGTCGCAGTAAAGTAACGGATATCTAATGCGTATTTACTATTTATTACAGCAATTTATCTTCTCCATGGCTTGTAACAATTTGCACAGATATGCACGCAACCATTTACGCATGATTGGTTTGCAATTCTCACTAAGAGAGAGGAATAAATAATAATAGATATTTCATTACTGGGCGGCCCTAAGAAACTTTGTATGAGTCTTGGTTTAATTTACTTCGCTGATCAAAATTTTGCAGGAGAAAATACAAAACAGTGATACATAGATATTTGTATGACTATTAAGGGCAAAAAGGAGCTTCTTGCATGATTGCACTTCACTTTGTGCAATTTATCGCATCACTGCTCCCAAAACAGTATATCGTAGAAACAAAATTCAAAGACACGTCACCTCTACCTACCCGCACTGGGCTCGCGTGGTGGATTAGCATTGTAAACATTATAAATATTGATAATGCTATGGGAGTTTTATAATATGGATAGTATTTAAGTAGGTATTTGGTGCGATATTTTAACGTTCTTGATAAGAGGAACGAAATTGACGCACTTTGAAATGGAGCTAGTCGTAATAAGGCCTCAGATTCCCAAAAAGGACGAGATAATGCTTTAGACGAAGAAACCCTACACTTATATTACTTTCAATCCAAACAGATTAAAGTCTAGGGTAGATATTCATCCATTCTAATGAAAACATTAATCCAGCAACAAATAGCAGACTTATTAGAAACCCGATTCGTTCACTACAACAGTCTTTAATCTCGGCTAAGAAATCCGAGCTTCAATCGTATTTTCAACGTAACTAGATAAATATCGAACTCGTCTCGGCTATTTCCTTTAGCTGGTGCAATGGATTTGCGGAAATAAAGGTGGTGATCGAAATTATGTGGGAGGAGATTTGGGTCTTGGATGATTGACTTGCATGTTTGTATCAGGTCCTGTTTCAGAACGAAGCTTAGAGGATTATTGAAGTTATGCACCAAGAAATCTATTGCAGAGATACAATGTTGGAAATAATCTTTACCCAACACTATTATGCATGCTGCCATTTTATATGCTACCTGGTGATTGGGTTTATCTAGAGTACTTCATGACATACAACATAGGAGTTGGAACCATGCACCTAGTTTCTGACGTTTCATTCGTACCCATGCTGGTTTAACATCTATATAATTATATTAAATTCAAAGTCCTGAGTGTCTGACTGACTGATATATCAACGCAATGCCTAAACCGCTGCTGGTCGTAGAGACATGAAATTTGAAAACTTTTTATTCTCTAGGTCGGGTAAGACAAAGCAAGCAGTGCGATAAGGCATTGTTTACCTGGATTAACACATAGGATACTTTTTTTTCTGGTAGTAGGTTCCTGTGGGATATTTTTCGACATTCACGCGGGCGAAGCCGCGGGCAGAAGCTAGTTGTTCATAAATACTTCTGTTAGAAATTGCGTCATCTTTTACCAAGAGATTGTCATTAATTTGTTTTAAGTGTACACATAATTCACAAATAGGGAAATCCCTTACATTATAAACGTCATCGTGATTGTTTTGTAGTGTTATTTTATTAGCGCGTTATATTTTATGACTTAGTCAAAAGGCAGTACAAATTTTATTCACAATTTTCTTTATATACCTACGTCCGTATATTTTTCCAAGAATCTCAACATTGATCTGAGAATCAATTTCCTTGTGGAAATTCATATTTCCTTAAAAAATTAGAGCAGAAACATGGCGTTGCGGAGTGTGGGTGCTGTTTTCTTTTTATAGAGGTTTTATGGTTTTATCAGGGCGTGCTGGACGTGGTTATGTATCGTCGCGTCGTGGTGGTCATATCATTATTGAAGTTTACAGGGGGGGCAGGTTATCGAAGCGCAGACTCCCAAGAATCAGCCCATGATTCTGAACAACCTGTTTCTATATTTCGTAAGTTATCAACAAAAAAAAAAAAAAAATTACCCTATAGATTTTGACGACTTAGGTATAGCATGTTTCTACAAATCTACGAACAATTTCTACGCTAAGAGTAGAACCATGTGCTGAATTCACGGTTACAATTTCCGCATTGGTTACATTTTATCCTGTACTAGCTTCCGCCAGCGGCTTCGCCCGCGTGAAAATTCAACCCCCCAATTCACCCTCTTAGGGATGGAATTTCAAAAAACCCTTTCTTAGTGGATACCTACTCTTCACAAAGAATACACCCTCCAAATTTCATGTCTCTAGGACCAGCGGTTTAGGCTGTGCGTTGATATATCAGTCAGTCAGTCAGTCAGTCAGTCACTCAGGACTTTGAATTTTATATGTATAGATTATGGAAAACATTATAATTTCGTTTGTCAATGCTATATATGTAATCGGAACGTGGTTCAGCTATAGGTACTTATAAATGTACCTATTAGCATAAATGAATGACGTACGAAATTGTTTGCCCGTAAGTCACGCTTGCATCATGAGTTAGTGCTATTTTCAGTTAAGTTCTTAAGGTTATCGGTGTTTGATGACTGACTTGTTGGTCTTGTGGGGTCCTGCAGGGTAAACAATATCCATTGCGTTATTTGCGCAGTCGAGCAGACGAATTTTTCAAACATATTAAGCAATGGATAAGGAATTTTCTTCCGAGCACAATTAAATTTGAATGTGTTACGCAATCGGGGTGCTGTTTTCGGGCATTGTTTTTGGGTTTTTCATTAGGAATTTCTCTGTTTGGTTTCGTGTCCGTTGATCTGTGTTTGAGAGCAGTAGTGGCTCAGGTGGAACGGCCGCGACTGACGAGTTTGTCGGTCGTACGTTCGAGCCTATACAGGCGCTATACTTTGTGTAAATTATCCCATCACCACTCCTGTCAAAACGGTGAAGGAAAACATCGTAAGGAAATCGGCATGTCCTAGAACTAAAGTTTCAAAGACAATGTGATATCTACCAACCTGCACTGGGCGCGCATTATGGATTACTGCCCATTCCATCAAAGTCAAAAGAAGATGACACACGCACACAGAGGATGTCTGTGTCCCAGCAGTGGGAACACTATAGGCTGATAATAGTTGTTAGATAACAATAATACTCGCCCCCTTCACGTTGGACTTAAACATAACTGGCGAAATGTAGTTATATTTCATTCCTCTTCAGACAACGAAGGTGTGATGTTATTCCTTCAGGTTATCGGTACAAAATCTAGCGTGACTCAACGTGATAAATGTTCATTTCACTACTTATTCACGGCAGTCCTTCACGGCTGTCGTGACAGTAGCCAGTTGTCGCACTAAGTGTATTGAATATGTTTAGAATTTATCGCTAAGGTGCAGTTCGATGTATTTTTCTTCGTCTCTCAACGAGGTCTTGGTGATAAATAGATTTTCGTATTTCACAATCTGCATCTTAAACTGTCAGCGGGATGTTAGTGCCAAAGAATTTGCACTTACATTAGGTGCAAATTCTAATGCAGAATTTAAATTGGATTTGATTTAAATCTTTTTAGTGTTACCAATTGATAATTTAGCTCTCCTTAAAAGGGATAGTTTGTTCGCTGACTAATGAGACAAGACTATAAACCTTAAATTAGACCATTAAAAGTTATGAAGTTAAATGTTTACTAAGGTTTAGTATATGTACCAGGGCACTATAGGTTCCACAAATCTTTACAAATCTACAATTCTACAAAGGACAATGCCAAATTTCGGCTCGAATCATGTAGCGTCCGACAGACTTTCTGTAATAATGATAATTCATACTATAAAATAGTAAGAATTATACAATATAAATAAAATCTGTAGAAGCACACCGTTGAAAAGTAATTATAAATAGTTATTCAATTTATCAACACAATTCATGGCTACAACTTCAATTAGAAATGTTGCCAATACCAAAATAAAATAATATCGATACGGAATTACACTTGCACACCGATTACATTAATATCAATATGAAGCTACGTAAGTACGTATTTAAGTACTTACGTCGTACCTCCTAATTCTTATAATAATAAATAGCGTTTATTTGTATTTTAACCGACTTCAAAAAAAGGAGAAGGTTATCAATTCGTCTGTATTTTTTTTTAATGTTCGTTAGCTCATAACTTTTGACTGGGTGAACCGATTTCGATGATTTTTTTTTTATTTGAAAGCTGGTGCTTCCCAAATGGTTCCATTCGGACAGTGGGATCCATGTGAAAACCATATAAGTCTTATATTGGCATTAAGCATTGGCGAGACAAATGAACGAATAACGCGATTAGATTAGTGCGGGGTATCTACCGTCCATAACTAAAAAGTTAAAAATAAAAACTTTTTACAAAAAGTAAATAAAAACCAACTCCCTTAAAAAAACACTACAAAGTCAAAAATAACTTTAATTTCGGAAGTCGGTGGCAAAAAATACCTTATATACAGATCCTAAGACACCGAATTCCAAAATTAAAGTTATTTTTGACTTTGTAGTGTTTTTTTTACTGTACATTTTATAGTTATATAATATTTAAAAATAATTTGATTCGATTCTCGATACCGTTTAGAATAGTTTATTACTAATAGTGTTATTATAGTGCTGGCAACACTTGACGTAAAACAACTTTTGTCATTGTCAAAAAGTTTGACTTCTCACTTCTCCCGCGTGTCATTAATTTGTAAAAAGTATGCATGTGGTTTTTTTCCTATTACCTAAGTATTCTAAAATCATGTATGTATGTTATATGAATATTCTTCCTATAAATATATATATGATGCAGGAATAATGTGCTAAAAGTCATTAATTGAATTAATCATTTCTTTATTTCATGGTATTGTCAAAATAAGAAGTATTAAGTGGTCAATTTTAAAGAATTATAACTTTTGTTGGTGTACTTCTAATAGAAAACTAAATATACAATCAAATTCTATAATAATTTTCCCTTTTTATGAAATATTGATCTTCTTTGTCGGTTCTGGCCGAGCCTTGTAGGAAACCTTGGCATTGTCCTTTGTTAAATTGCAGAAAATATTGCGTAATACTTAACTGTCTTAACTGTGTGTGTTGTCACTTGTCTCTACAATCAACATATTGGTAAGGGTTTTCCGTTGCAGATTTTTTTAGTACAGACACTCGTAAGATTATTCTTTTTTTGTAAATTGTAAAGTTTTATGATATAGGCCCCATGTTTCTGAAAGGCTAGTCACAAACATTATTTCATGCCAACTACTGTGATTGGCTTACCGAAATGACAAAAGCCAATCGAATTTTGAAAACACATTAATTTTTTTAATTGATTTGCAGAACCTGATAGTATTTCTCACAGATAACTCGAAAAACAGGTCAGGTTATTGTTGTATTAAAATAAAAACATTTTCGTAATGTTTGCACCCCCCGCCTTAAAAATGGGGGTGATAAAAATAAACGTACGTTGATATTGCTTGTGCAAACCCTTATAAAATGCTACGATTATTTTCATAAAAACGTTCACAGAACGAGCTACTAATCTTGCTCATTCCTATGGTGACAAAAACTCTCATTTGCAGCCACATTTCATGTGTCACCCGAAATTTCATTCTTGACAATAATTTATGATCAACGAAGTCCCTTCTAAAACTAATTGCATTTTATTCTTACGATGTGTGTTTTGAAACACGTTTGTACAGTCACAGCGGAAAGCGATTTTCTTGCAGTGCTAATTCAGATGTTGTCAAATCAAATCAGATCAAAATATTTTATTTCACATGGGAGTGCTCATGACCTGCCAGTGAACGACTGCTTTCTGACCACCACAGCCCAGTAACTGGGTAATACGGTACCCCTTGGTAAGACTGATTATCAGATTTTCGAGCTTTTAATGGACCGACTGTCCATTAAAAGACTGTCAGATCCATAAATGATAGCCGGGATTAAACTGCTTAACGTGCTTTTCGAGGCACGGGATCTTACTATGTGAAGATGCTCACCCATCCACGGACCGACCGCTGCAAGCGGCTGTTAATAATTAGCAAGGAGACCCTCAGAACGTGTGTTTACAAACGTGTGAACTGCCGTCATATGCTGAATTGAAAAAGATACATAAGTGAAAACATATTTTTGCACGTGAGTGTACCTGTAAAACCATTCGTTTTAAAACCGGTGATTACCCCGAATGTCCCCCAGGTGTGTTGTCGCTTACACCCCATTTGATAACCTCCCCTAGGGGGTGTTACCGTGCAATATTAGCCACTTTGTACAAAGAATCGTGCTTGAAATAAGACTAGATAGCGCTTCGGAAAATATGTTACCATGACATTATCTTTATATTGTTCCGTTGCTATTGTTGTTTGTAAACGGAATTTCAAGTAAGTTAGTATTTTGTTTGTTCTTTGTTCTGGAGTATAATCTTAGATACATTAAGTAGGGTAGGTATTTAACTTACAACTTAGCGGTATGAGCTATAGTTTCAATTTCGAATAAAGCTCATATTTTGTGGATTGAGATACAAGTACATTTTTCAAAATGTAGGTTATAATATTATAAAGCTGAAGAGTTTGTTTGTTTGTTTGGTAGAACGCGCTAATCTCAAGAACTACAGGTTCGGATTGAAAAAATATTTTTGTGTTGGGTAGACTATTTATTGAGAAAGGCTAAGCTATATAACATCACGCTACGATCAAAAGGAGCGGAGCAACGAAAAATGGTCAATAACTGGCAGGCAATTCAATGCGACGGGAAGGGTCAGGGGAGCAAAAATTTGGCGCGGACGAAGTCGCGGGCACAAGCTATAGTTAATAAATAGGAGGGACTCATGGCTGAGTAATAATATCCGCACGGGTCGTTCGATCAGGTTAAGCTACGCTTGACGTGGTCTGTCCGTGGATGGGGACTACGTAAAATACTGGTATTCAGCTGCATCCGCTTAGACTGGAAGCCGACTCCAATTTTGTTCGGAAAAGGGTAAGCAGAGATAGTGAAGTTAGAGATTCACATTAATTCAATGATTCCCATATTTTGTTGCTTATCTTTAAATACAAACGTTTAATTATTATTCTTTAGCATTTTTGATTACAACAAACACATTACACTTCACCTTATTTGCTGAAGGGTTTGGCAGAGGTGTGTACCTACACATTGTCAAAGAATGGAAAATACATATGTATATACCAACAATGGACTTGTTCATTCAAAATATTCAGGTTTATTTTCAGTTATCAAATATATATATATCAAAATACATACGTAGGTATAAAATGTGGGTCTGTTCATAATTACTGCTTCGTTGCGAAGCAGATTTTGGACGTTATTCGGTTTAAATTCTTTTATCAACGACAAAAGCTAACGTTAATGCATTTAAAGCCGCATTTGCAGTACATGAATGAAAATGTATGCAGAATTTATTTTGTTACCAAAATTGTATGCAGAATTTATTTTGTTACCAAAATGCTATGCTATAGGAACCACTCTGTGTGGGTTTGTTATAACGAAATAAAATTTTTGGCTGTATTTTCAAAGTAAATTTGTTACCAACAGTAATTTAAAAAATAAAAAATAATATAAATATTGGAGATTCAACGGCCATTGTGCCGACAGTCGTTACTGCCAATGGCTTAATAGTCCAGAGCCTCGACCAACACGTGAGTAGGCTCTCGTTTGGCAGCTGGATTCAGAAAGTGGTACTTCTGGACACGGCTTGTATTGTTAGGGGGTTCCTCTCTCTGGAGCCCTGACCGCCGCGCGCCGGTAGTTTGGACCCTGTTCTTGATACCAATGGGCTCATGTTTTTTTAATTTTTAAAAATGTTTTTATACTTTTATACTCTAATATTTAAAAATATAATTTACATGTCTTAATACTGAAATAAATGGGATTTAAAATAATACAGAATTCAATAAAACAACGTATTTTCATAAAAACAAAATTTATCAGAACCGTTTTCATAACAAAATAGTAATTTCAAATAAGCTGAAAAGTTTTCTGTTGACTTTTTCAACAATAATTGGAATTTCTGAAACTTTTGTGGATTCATTGGTTTTTGAAATAATAACCGATACGATGTTATTGGAAAATTCTCTAAAACAACCCCAGCTAACTTTCCAAATGATGGCTCGTGTTATTCTGTGGAAATAAATAACTTTTTTCAGAAAATATAAATGTAAACTTATGCCTACCAAATAGCTCTACATACTAACCAAAAGTAATCGTCGCGAAAGTATGCGATCAACAAAGTCAAAACATTTATTATTTCAAACTAGCTATTTCCAGCGGATGCTTCCGCGCCAGTGTGTGGAGGTCGGAAATTATCCCACGGGAACTACTAGATATACACATATTAAAAAAAATATCCTATATGCTATAAACTATCTGGGTGTCAAATGTCATCGAGATCCATTCAACAGTTTTTGTGTGATTGAGTAACAAACATCCACATATACAAAGTTACACATTCATAATGTAATATTATTAGTTGGGTAGTAGGAACATTATTATTTTACAACAGGAACTAGGAAAGTGGACCGAATAAGAAACGAGGTATTGAGAGCTAGAATGAAAGTGACCGATATCTTGTCCAGAATTGACCAGCTAAAGTGGAGATGGACATGTCACATGATGAGAGAACAAAGAGAGAAATGGTGTAAAATCGTAACCGATTGGTACCCCAGGACCAACAAACGGAACAGAGGAAAACAGAAAAGGAGTTGGGAGGATGAGCTCAAACTTACAGCGGGTCCTAACTGGAGGAGAGTGGCTCGTGACAGAATTCAATGGAAATTGCTAGAGGAGGCCTTTGCCAAGAGGCATGCTGAATTAAGAGACATACTTTAACTTATATAACTATAAAAACTAAAAATAATTCAGAATAAAGAGGCATATTAATTAATTAATTAAAAGTAGGAACATTGGTACCGGGCTGTAGCTATCTGTACTACGTACTAAAGTATTATTTTTAGGAGTTTAACAAATTGTCCATAGATATTCCTAACCACAAAGTAATAGTAAAGGGGATGCGGTAACATAGCCCTCGAAATAAAGTTTTCTTTTGTTTCTGCAATTTGTAAGTCAGTGTCAGGTTATATGTTGATTAAAATCTGATCCGTGACCGTAAAAAATATGACTTAATAATGAAAGTAAAGAAAATAAATTATAGTTTAAAAAAACTAAAGAACACGCGGTGCAACAGGTGCTTTTTAATGTATTTTTTTATTGATATCAGGCACCCCACGCTTTTTTACACGCTTTATATTAGCTTCACTTGTATGTTTGTATGTTTGTATATTTGTATGTTTGTATGTTTGTATATTTGTTTGTAACCGACTCCTTATAGTGCGATTTTGACCCACTTTAAACGACCAGATTTCATTCAAACTTTGCACACCTGTCAAGGACTGATGACAATGCAATAATTTCATAAATTTGTGCCATTATCCTTGCCAGGGTTACCAGGACAGCAAAAAAACTGTCACAAACTACGCTGACATACGTCTCAAAATTCGAAATACCCTAAAAAAATAGAAAATAAATAATAGTTTTAAAAAAACTAAAAAACACGCTTCTACGGAAAACCAAACTAAAAAGTACAAAATAATGGAAAAAAAGCGTGGGGTGCCTGATATCAATAAAAAAATACCTAAAAGCACCCCACGCTATTTTTCCATTATTTTGTACTTTTTAGTTTGGTTTTCCATGGAAGCGTGTTTTTTAGTTTTTTTAAACTATTATTTTTAAACTATTATTTATTTTCTATTTTTAGGGTGTTTCGAATTTTGAGACGTATGTCAGCGTAGTTTTCGAAGACAGTTTTTTTTTGCTGACCTGGTAACCCTGGCAAGGATAATGGCGCAAATTAGTTTGTGACGTGTGTCACCGTAGTTTTCGAAGACAGTTTTTTTTGCTGTCCTGGTAACCCTGGCAAGGATAATGGCACAAATTTATGAAATTATTGCATTGTCATCGGTCCTTGACAGGTGTGCAAAGTAAAGAATGAAATCTGGTCGTTTAAAGTGGGTCAAAATCGCGCTATAAGGAGTCGGTTACAAACAAACATACAAACATACAAGTGAAGCTAATATAAAGCGTGTAAATAGATTTACTTGTCACAGAAACACGTGCATACAACAACATCTATAAGATTACCAAGATAGTCGCGCAGCTGCATGCCGTAACTATGGAAACAAGACTTCCACTCAACATAATGCTGTGCTATCTTACCTACAGAATAGCACTGTTTTTCAATCTTCAACCAAAATATTAAAGAAAAAAAAAACTGAATTATATTGATTAAAATCATAAATTTAACTCTCTAAGTTTCTAAAATCCTATTGAATGACTATATTTCATGAAAAAGTCCTTAAATGGGATTATATGAACTTGGAAGCAAACATAAGACAGTTTCAATTTTCGCGGGCTATCTAGCGCTCTCCCTTTAAACTATTTAAACAACAAATACTTGTAAACACCGAATCACCATTCCCCAACAACACCAAACTTCAGTCTCCACAGAACGTATCTGTGTCAAGATTGTTTAATACTCTGCGGTCATAGGCCAAATACGTTAATTACTAAACCTTCTATAGTTCAGTCAGAACTTAACCTGACTAGCTTGGATATTTCGTCGTCATTCCCCCACCTTTCTCTATTATATCGTTGATTACTTGCCCATTCACATGAGCTGTTAAACATAACTATGGCGCAGCATAGAATAAGTACCTTATTTGTAGAAACGAAACTCCTTACTCTGTCGTATCTTACAAATATCAGAATTGTGAACTTTTGGATATTCAGGTGTTTGGTTGAATCAGAATCAGAATCAGTACTTTATTTGCTATGAATGTAGGTACAGGTATAAGATGTTATGCATAAATTAATTAGATCGGCTACAGTCTACCCTACGGCATGCAAATTATTAAATAAGTTACGGAGAAACGGATTTAGATACATTTTGGAACACTGACAGTTTATAACCTGGGCTACCGTATCCGTAAAACATTTTTCGAAATTTAGTTTTAATATAACTGACAATGTGACGTTTGTAAAAAAATTGCAAAATTGACACTTACATTACGTTGTTTATCGCAAGCAATGAATATAGCAAAAACTACATGATAGAAAGTTGTAAAATTGTTGGATTATCAGCATGGGTGCCGCGCCGGGAGCGGGAACCAAGAGGGTGCAATTGCATCTCCCTAGCTTCAAAATAAAATATAGTGTACAAACATTCAGGACTACCAAAAGAAAAAAAAAGAATAACACCTAATAGGAATCATATAGAATTCAAACTATTCGAGGCGAGATCCTATCCTATCCTGATCTCGTTCATTTTTTTTGGTGAAATTCGCTCTTAGTAAATAGACCCTCTGTACCGTTTTCATACTCTATGGTAAAGTTATTCCAACGATATATCGAAGTCACGATGCTATTGTCATGTACAGGCGGTCGCTTAAAGGATATGTCTAACTGTCTGCTGCAATGACTTAGCGGACAATAGTTGGCAAAAGAGAATCTTGTGTACTAAGATATTACAAGGAAATTGAAAGAACTACTTACTAGAACTATAATCAACCTGTAATGTACCCACTGCCGGGACACAAACCTCCTCTCTGTGACAAGGAGAAGGCTGAAATCTATCACGCGGGCCCTGTGCGGGTTGGTACACGTCACACGTCTTCAAATTTTTCGTTCTAGGACATGCCGGTTTCCTCACGATGTTTTCCTTCACCCTTTTGAGAGCAGTGGTGATGATGATGATGATGATGGTGCATGAAGAAAAGTGCCAATTTGGGTTCGCACAATTCGTAAGTCGCGGCTGATACCGGGTGACTACCTAAGAGCACATATGTGTATACTTACCTTAATCAAGAACGGAATCATAGTGGAATCTGAAGATTAAAAGATTAAGAAAATCAGAACCTGATTTTAATCTTATGTCATTGTAATTGGGCGGAGCACTGCCGTGTCGTCGTGGAGGCGATCGGCGGCGGCGACCTCTCGCGTGGGAATAGAATAGAATAGAATAGAATAGAAAGATGTTTATTTCCCTGGTTCATATGGTACATAATGTCCACAGGTCGATGGTGTATTCGGCCTGTGGGTGTGTCAGCTACTTACAGTCTACCTATGTTTGTCTGAGAGAGATCTATATAAGTGTCGTGTAGTGTGTGCTGTGTGCTTGTTACTGTGTACAGAATAAATTTATATAAATTTATAATGTTGTTACATATTACCCTATCCTATTTACAGCTAATTATAATCTATGGGGACGTGGAGTGGTCGTTCGCTTGCTGAGCAGCCGACTCCTGTCTTTTTTTGGTACATAATCAATTTCACCTAGTCTAGTATTAGTGAGGAGGGGGTTATGTTGTCCGTATCCGAGGTAGGCGTCACCAGGGGTCTCTAGATCCTCGATGTGCATTTCGCGGAGACGGCGCAGCATGTCCTCATTCAAATCTTGTGCACGGAGGTGCCATGGATCCCAATCAAGCATATCCCAGAGCAATGAGGTTTCTAGGCGTCTTGGGAATTGTCCGCTGGTCTTGAGAGCCATTCGATATTGGCGTTCAATTTTTTGTAAGTTGCTCTTACTGTAACGTGAGAGTAATTGTACCACGCCATAATCCAATATAGGAAGTAGGCAGGCCTGGATGATCGCAAGTTTCACAGGGATATCTGTTTTGGCGTGCCAACCTATGATAGGGGCTAGCGCGCCACGTGCTCGTCGCGCCTTCTGCACGACGTATTCCGCCTGTTTGCCCATGGTCATAGTCCTGTCTAAGTGTACGCCCAGATATTTTATGCTATTTTGATATTCGATTACCTCGTCTTTGATGCGAATAGTTCTGTGGTAATTTCTCTTGTGAGTGAACATTGCACACTCCGTTTTGTCTACGTTACATTTTAGCCCCCAGCGACGGTAGTAGTCGATAACGGTGTCGGCGGCCCAGCCCGCGCGGCGTGTTGCGCAGTTTGGGTCGGGAGACCTATTAAGTATGCACAGATCATCGGCGTATTGGGAGAGCTTAAGTCCGCGGATACGGTCCCGTTGGTCGCAAACATCGTATACGTACAGGTTGAAGATGACTGGACCCAGGATAGAGCCTTGGGGGACCCCGTGTGGCACCAGTATTTCGTCGCCGTTGGTGGTTCTGAAGCGCCCGTAGGTTTTGCGACCGCTCAGGTAATTCTCTATTATTTTGATGATGTTGTTCGGGACGTCAGCTATTTGAAGCTTCTTCGTCAGACCTTCGTGGTTTATTGAGTCAAAGGCCTTCGAAAGATCCGTCATGACCATGGCCACACTTTGCTTTGCTTCCAGCACATCCGTGATAAACTTGCCGGTGCCAAGGATCTGTGTGCCTGTCCCTCTGTTCTTGGTAAATCCATGTTGAAACGGGGGTTGAAGTCTGTCAGCGGTCTGTTGTAGGCGCGACAAGAGCAGGCGTTCGTGTAGTTTACCCATGATGTTTAGGAGAGTGATGGGTCGGTACGATTTGGCGTCACGGTGATTCTTGCCTGCTTTATGTAAGAAGATGCACTCTCCGATTTTCCATCTGTTGGGATAGTAACCTGTCAGTAACAGGTAATCAGCTATCACTTTGTACCTGAAGAGGAAGGGGTCACCTCCAAGTTTGAGGGCGTCTGATTTGATTTTGTCCGGGCCAGGCGCCTTCTTATTTTTAAACCGTCTCAGTGCGAATCTGATTTCCTCCATGGAGGTGGGGTCGAGAGGCTGGAATGGTGTAGTCTTCTCTGTGCTCTTATCTTCGTTGTTTATCTCGGCTTCTGTGACGATCGCTGCGTCGACCAGGGCGTCGATGGTTTCCTTCTCGCTGTTGCAACCCTCAATATGGGGGAGTCTCTGTACAGGAGCCTTCAGGTTGCGTTGGATTCGCCACATCTGGGCTCTGTTGTTCTGTGGGTCGTTTATTATTCGGGTCCATTTTTCGCTGCTATATTCCAAGAGTGCTTGATGGGCCTGGCGTTTCAGACGATTGTAGGTTCTCTTTTGTTCCGTTATTCTGTCCTGGTTGAAACGTAGTCTCGCGTGGGAAGCCGTCACTTCCTTCTGCGGAGCAGTAAATCTCGCGAAGGAGGAGGCGGGGCGCGTGTAGGAGTGGCAGTCTCTGCGCCCTCACGTCCCTAGCCGCCCCAGGAGGAGACGCGCCGGGCGTCGGGAGTCGATCGCTGACTCCCGGCCACCGTTGGCGCGGGCTTGCGGACGGCGAGCTTCCCTTTGCGGTAAGGACCAGGCTCGGGTCGATGGTGCGTAGTGTTCCACGTGCGCCACAAATAGATGTCAGCAGAACTGAAGGGGTCTTGCTAGGACCGATGCCTGCCAGGGTCGCGAGATTGTTCGAAATAGACACCGTGACCCTGGCACATGGGCAACTGAAGGAATACGGGTGGATTTTAGTCAGTAAAAGTCTGACACACCGTCCTGCTCCGCCCAGAGTGGGAGAAGTCATTTGATGATTTCCCATCCAAACAAAAAATGTCATTATAATAAAGTTTAATTACAATCGTTGCTGAGAGTTGTATTAACTTCATGGAATGATTCTAATTTAAAAATTAAGAAGGGCGTTACGCTTCTTATCAATCCTAAAGGTAAGGTACGTTTACAAAATACAGGGTGTAAACGATAATAACTTACCGTTTCAAGGACTGACCTATATACCCGATCCGATAATACGTTGCGTGTTCCACCACCACATTATAGCGCGGAAACAATTTAACAGCAAACATACCAAGATGAATTACTTTGCCGTCACAAACACCATGTAACTTTTAACTGAAGATAAGCAATTTTAATTCTGTACTGAAGACCAAGATTCATGGTAGTCTTGGTCACGAAATGTGCGAGAAAGATGGTGAATACAATACAGAGTACGGGATTTTTTAACTCCATACAGAGTCACGTGTTGTCTCGCTTTCTCATTTGATGATAATAGTTGCCATAAACGTTGGCGTTTATCTATAGAAACGTACTTTAAACAATATATTAATGGTTTTCCTGAATTCCCCTAAGGCGTGATACATTATGTAATTATAATTATATAACAGACTTGGAAAAACAACAAAAATTGCCTTTCTTTGAACCCATTGGGAATTATTTGCGATCCGTTTCAAAGAAATTCTTTGGTTGGAAACTAAATAAACAGCCTGTTATAAAAAGGTCTAATAAACTTAATGTATCTACTTATTTATATTTTATTGGTTTTTGAGCGCTTTATTTATTTTCGATTTCTAAGAAATAATCGAGTTTCGTTGTAGTTTACTTTTTATTTGTCATATAAATGGCAGTTTTATTTTATGGATCAATATAAGTAAAGCTATTGCCATTATTTCATCTTAACACGGGTATAGTGTCTAGACACCTCGTATAATTTAGTGACCCTATACGTTAGAAGGAATGTATATTGTTTATCGAATTGTTGAGCTTTTTAAGTGCTGAGTTGAGCTGCACGATTAGTAACAAATGCGTGCACTGACTGGACAGGTCCACTCTATCTGTTTGATTCTTTCCTCAAAAGTCCAGTCACCAGCTTACATGGTCTTCACATGATGTGACCAAGATTATGTCTGGAATTTAAAAGAGACTGACCTCTGAGTTTGTTTTGGCCTTTATCCTCAGAGAAGTCCGTTAGGAAACGCCGACCTCATCTAGTTTTTAAAAATATGATTGACGTGTAAAAGTGTTTTTACTAACCTACTTACAGAAATAAAATAATTTATAATTTAATGTATAATTATTACGACTGTTTTCACCATAGGGCTTGACAGAGGTGTACCTATAGTTCATCCGCATTTTCAGCCACTTATGTTTAAGAAGAAGCGCCTGGGTTTGCAGGTCATTTGCAAGCAACAAGCAGCCGCGACGAAAAGGACTTAAGGTAGATGCGGTAAGGTATTACCGCATCTACCTTAAGTCCTTTTTAAAAGGAATTAGAGAGAGTTTCTTAAGACCTTATTAACACTATCAATGGTGCCGATTCTGTTGTACACCGAACTAAACTAACTAAACTATCTCTAAAATTCCTTACTTTTGGCTGAGAATTTTAACGCTATTCTGCAAGAAAAAATCTCTAAATTTAAAAATTATTTTGACACGACTAAAAACGAATTTGACAATCAACGTGGTTTTTTTTACACGCTTTATATTAGCTTCACTTGTATGTTTGTATATTTGTATGTTTGTATGTTTGTTTGTAACCGACTCCTTATAGCGCGATTTTGACCCACTTTAAACGACCAGATTTCATTCAAACTTTGCACACCTGTCAAGGACCGATGACAATGCAATAATTTCATAAATTTGTGCCATTATCCTTGCAAGGGTTACCAGGACAGCAAAAAAACTGTCTTCGAAAACTACGCTGACATACGCCACAAACTAATTTGTGTCATTATCGTTGCCAGAGTTACCAGGACAGCAAAAAAAACTGTCTTCGAAAACTACGCTGACATACGTCACAAACTACGCTGACATACGTCTCAAAATTCAAAACACCCTAAAAAATAGAAAATAAATAATAGTTAAGTTCCATTATTTTGTACTTTTTAGTTTGGTTTTCAATGGAAGCGTGTTTTTTAGTTTTTTTTAAACTATTATTTATTTTCTTTTGGTTTCGCAACGTGGTACTTGTGTGCGCTACGCAATGATTTTTTTAGAGACGAAGGCGCGTGCAAGGGGGCAGCCTGGACGTGATTTATATGGAATTTTTCACTTTTTGTTTGAAAAATATAAAAAAAATATTACCCACGTGTTGAGATTTATATGCTCCGGGGTTACTATAGGGGGTCAAAAATTTCATTATTTTTGCGATAGGACACGCCATTTTCGAGATATATACAAAAGAAAAAATAAAAAATACAGCACTGTTTTTGCACGTGAAGGCGAGGCGTTGGTGTGAATTTTTGTTCATGACCACTAGTTTTATTCCACACCTATTTAATCGCGATTAAAAATAGTCAGATTTAGTCAAAATAAATGATTATAGTCTAAATTTTTGGTGTATACCGGCAAACTTAGAATAGCAAAATTCTCATTTTCACTAAACTAATAACTCAGGGCAATCTTAGTGCTGTCAAACTAAAATATAGTTAAGTTGTGTCACTTTATTCTATTTCAGAATAGGAAATCGTCGTTTGACAGGAATAAACCAAATTTTAGTGATTTTTAGTTTAGTTTAGAGAATTTCGCATAACAGAATCGGCACCACTATCTCCCAAATTATTAAGACAAAATTAGTCACTCGGCTATTTGGGTAAAAACTATTTTTTCTTGTCCTACGTGCTTAGAAAATGGTCATAATAATGATGACCTGTTCGAAATCTAGTTTTAATGGAAACCAGCATGAAACTGTGCTCCCAGATGCCTAGGTTCAAGTTTTGTTTGCACACACAGTGCACTAGGATCAGTTTGCGTCTAATACAACTTTGTCTAAATAGGTTTAGGGCAAACAGAGATGAATGTAAACAGTGCTTGGTCAGGCTTCATGATTACCTCCGTCTTAATTATAAATAGCTTCTAATAGTCAATTAGTCTACTGGCTTCTGTTCGTGACTTCGTCCGCATGAAATTTCTGCCCACCGCGTCACATCGTATCGCCAGCCTCTGCTGTTACTTCATTTTTGCTTAGCATTGTTTCTGATTTTTATTTTTGTTTTGCTGGATTTTTAAGGGTCGTAACGTGATGCTAAATTGGGCTATCAAATGCAATTTTTTTTTTTCTAATTTGATAAGACGGTCCAGAGTTTAGCACGTTTTAACAAACAAACTCTTCAGCATTTTTTTAATAAAAAAGCTGAAGACTGTGTTCGGTCTATCTATATTTATACATTTAGATTCTATTAAATTCAGCTGTACCTACTTGGTTAAACTGGAAGCTAACTCAACTTAACTCATCGTCATCTCTTTTCTAACCTCCAAACATAGGTAAGAAAAAAAAAACAAAAAAAAATATATGCGTCGAATTGATAACCTCCTCCGTTTTTTTTCGTCAGTTAAAAGAGATGACGATGAGTTAGATTTTACATTTATACAGTTTAAGTATAGATAATAAATTTCTTTAGGTATTCTTCAGAGTCAAAAACTTAGCTCGGTCTTTTGGGACGTAATCCCGGCTTTTGGTCCTTCGGTTCGATTTCTACTGAAATGTAGTTGGTTTTTTCACTAAGAAGATGTGTTGCTACAGCCTGGGATTAGAACTATGCCTGATAAATGGAGATAGGCTCGCCCCTTGTCACCTTGGGACCAATATAGGAAATACTCTACGATAGTGGCTCCGCCCATCTCCACAGGGATCCTTTTAGAGTGGTGTAATGGTTTTATATGGGCAGTATAAACTTGCAGAGTTGCAGCTTTAATCGTATATTCTGAGAGGCTGACAAAACAGCAAATGTTATTGCAATATATTAATTTGATGTCACGCTGTCAGTCACGCGTGAAATGCAAGTCACGCCGGTTTACTGCGCGGACCCTGCACAATGCGTTAGCACATTATGTAGTTGTACCCGTCACGAATGATAAGGCAAATGGCAACGGTTAATGTCACCAGATTTTATTCACTGATACATATTGAAGCGGACTGCAATTTAAACGCAGAACTTCTTCGAGTTTTGAAACCCAACCGAAGTTTGTAATTCAAGAATGAAATCTGACTCGAGTTTATTTGGTAGAACTCTCAACTTTGATATTTTTACTTTCGTCTCAACTAAATTTAGTCTGGGTTCCGTTACCGCGTTAAATAGAACCGAGAGAGTAAATTAGATAAGTTTTATATTAAACGTTCTGACGTTTTAGGTTAAACTTGTCCAATTTTGCACTTCCTTGTTGCTATTCGTGCGTAAATTTCTTCTAACACGAGAGAGTCGAATCTCTTCAGTCTAATGGAGCTTTTAGTCCGCAAAGTAAAATGATCCGAATGGACGGCCAGACGAAGCTAAAACATAAGTCAGTATAGTTAAATCAGTTGTAAGGGAAGATACTAGCTCAAAAGTTGGACACTATCTTACTATCTTTCTCACTAGCTTACTAGCCTTAAAAAAGGACAGTTCAGTATACATAAGACCGGGACCGGGACCGGAGTGACTACTTGCTAACTTACTAGCACAATCTTGCTATTCTAGCTTGAGTAACTATCCTCCTGTAAACCGGGCATTAGGCCATAAAATATGATAAAATTTAATGAAGTTGCTACTTATGAAGTCTGTTGTGAGTTTATTTACTTTACGTGTTTTGGAATTTCGTCATTAAGGATTTGAATTTAAGTGTGTAAACAGCTTAAGAGTGGTCGTTACTTTATACTTTGTGATGAGATCGTGGATGTCCAGCGGTTTGATATATGATATGCAGAGATGTCGCACATGGTATAAATAACTGGCTGCGGAGCGTTGACCGAACACTGGGTTGCCATTTAATTTATAGAAATTTCTCTGAAAATATTTCAAAATATTGACCGTAATCTGTTGCGTAAAGATTTTATTTATGATTAGTCATCAACTGTCTTGCCTTTTTTTTAAATTATGTTGGGATCGGCTTCTAGTCTTACCGAATGCTTTCCGAGGCACGGAGGGGTCTTGATATGTAAAGATGTTCACAATTCCAAGAACCAACCGCACCGAGCGTAGTAAGACTAAGGTCTGATCGATCGCTCTGTGCAGCTGTTATTACAATACTTAAGCACAAGCCCGTCTAGTTTTGATTCCTGAATTTTCTCGTCAAGTTTAGTCTAGTCGACATGCGCGACAGGAAATTTGATTTATAAGATTTCCTCTGAAGCGACGATCCCCTTGGATAATCGTAGACGTAGATAAATGCTTCCTTAAAAATAGTAAAAATAAGACTTAGGTACTTTTATAAGAAGATTCCAAGACGTCGGAATTTTAATCAAACAATTTGTACCAAAACAATTTATTTAGGGGAATTAATTCCGCCTTTCGAAAAAAAAGCCGTTTGCATTGTGGAATGTTCTACAAATTAACGGGAGGTGCAAGTTTTATGTGTGTGGGGGAATATTCCTCATTATTTGCCGAGGCGCCCTCGTCTTCTCCCGCACTCCATTCTTTATAGCCTCAATATTGTTTCGGGAGGTGTTGCCAGGACAAAATAAATGTTTGTATGGACCCCGCGTTCCGACCGTCGTCTTCGACGGATCCAACAATTTAAGCATTATTGCTTTTCGTAGATGTTTTACAGGGTGAAGGAATTTTATTGTTCTTTTTGTTATTAATGATGCAAACAAAAATAGATTAATGTGCCACGTGTTGGTAATACGTTCCTTTGAAATGCTTTATGTGGCTTTCAATTCACTTGTTAATACTTTTTATCGTTCTGAATAATTGAAACCAAGTGTTCGCTTGTTCGCTTAGCCTCAGATGTTTGATTGTTTTAATCGAATTATTGCTGAGATGTAATCCAATTCTTTTGATTTACCATGAGTTTATGAATATTGGAACGGTCATTTGCAAGTATCTGGTTTTTTACGTTCTTCGTTTCGTAATTATCCTTAGATTGCTTATCATGAATAATTACTTACCTTCCGATTATTATATTAGCTTATTTAAGTATTAAGTGGGTAGTGAGGAATGAGAATATCATACATTTAATTTTACTGTGCATGCAGCATGTACAACATGAGGTCCTGGGTTCATTTCACGGGTCGGCAAAAGTGTGATAGGTTGGCCTAGGTAGCGTAGGTGTTTTTAGTCAGTAAGAGTCTGACAGACCCCTCCGCCCACCCCAGGGCGGAGAACATCCATGAGGATTTCCACCTCGTGATAAAAAAAAAAAAAGGTAGCGTAGGTATAATACAGATACCCTACACAAAAATCTAATAAAAAATATACAGGGTTAGGCAGAGTCCTTACCCTGTAATTTTATCGTATCCCTTTATCATCCCACGATATTGACATTCCTCAATTAATTGACTGTAATTAATATGTTTTAGTATTTCTGGCGTCACCGCCACCCATCTCTTTCCCAACCTACAGTTATCTTACCAAGGCCTTCGTTGTTTTAAGTACCGTCCCAAGAGAAATTATGTTTTCGCAGTTTGTAATTAGATGTAGTGTCCTTGATAGGAGTATAGTCCTTTAGTTGCTTTTACGACACCCTCGGGAAAAGATAGGGTGCCCCAAGTTTCTTAGCTTTTACCCCAGCTATGTTGCGGTCGGCTTCTAGTGTTACCAGAGGTGTTTAAATATCTCTATTTTACACAGTATGCTATCTTGGGTTAATGGCTTTAATTAAATCAGGAATTCTAAGGCTGATATCTCACTAGGATACCAGTAAACTGCTGTTATAGTCAACATTTAATATAATCCGATCAAATTGACGTTTTTATTATTTGATATTTTAAAAGAACCTCTAAATGAATCACCCATTACATACACAAAACTTTTTTATTAGCCGCAACAGGCTTAAGCGTCAGCATTATGCTAAGATCCTCCTAGCCGGTTGCTAAACGCTGGTTATCAACTCGCAGTTACTCCAAAATTTGAAGATCCCCAAAATAGGAATTATTTCAGATTCACAAAAAGAGCTGCAATCATTATATTAGAGTGTTTAATAATATTTTTAGGAGCGCAAAATGGGAATTAGTATAGGTCCGATAAAATAAATGTGTTTATATTACTTTTTGGTTGAAAAACAGCCATATACGTAGTGTCCACGCCGTTTGGAATTCGTTTTGGGAAAACGCGTTGCAAGGACCACATGCATGAACACAAACAAAACGTTCCCCCCAACAAAGCACTGTACGGCAATTTATCATTCAGTCCATTCCCATTTTCCCTTCGCTCGCTTTATATTGCATCAATATTAAAGGAATTTTATATCAGGCAGCCGGAACTAGGAGAAAAGTACACACATACATACATACATTACATATTATACAGAGTGGTAGGTACATCAACACGAAACCGAATCATAATCAGCCTATATTGTTCCCACTGCTGGGACACAGGCCTGTTTGTGGGCCATAATCTACCACGCGGGCCCAGTGCAGGTTGATAGATGTCTCATGTCTTCGAATTTTTGGTTCTATGACATAGCGATTTCCTCACGATGTTTTCCTTCACCGTTTTGGGAGCAGTGGTGATGAAATTATGAACACAAAGTATAGAGCCTACCCGGATTTGACTCGTAAGTTGGGGCAAATATCACTGGGCCTCCACTGCCACGAAACGAAACCTGAAACCATGAATTCAGCGCATGTTTGACCCCTTATCATAGAAATTGTTTATCGGTTATAAAGAAAAGTACTACTGTTTCATAGAAAAATACAATGTCTACACGGTCAAAATGTATGGAATAGGTTTTTCATTTTTTTTTTAATAATCTCCGAATAATTTCGGTCCTGATGTCCCTGCTACCTAATATTTAGACGAGAAGCTGCGAAGGTGTAATTTTTTTCCCGGGGGCTTAGGTGAAAGGGACCAAAAGCCCCTCAATAACAGCCCCATAGACATGGCAGCCTTGTGAAATAAATCAAGTTGAATAACAGCAACGCCACAAAAAGTTCATTTCAATTTGAAATTTACAAGAATTTGCATTTTCGTACGTAAATTAGTTGTGTACCACTACGGACCGAGTAAGCCTCCTTAGACCAGCCTTTTAATTAAGTGGTTTCCTTTACTACGTTATTGTTATTCTTATAGAAAATGGAACTAGTTAATGTCTTGTCTAACTTCCGAGTAGGTAGGTACTAATGGCTTGGGTATAGATGGGGTCTGTAAACAAGGTAC
Source organism: Aporophyla nigra (assembly GCA_947507805.1). Taxonomy (NCBI): domain Eukaryota; kingdom Metazoa; phylum Arthropoda; class Insecta; order Lepidoptera; family Noctuidae; genus Aporophyla; species Aporophyla nigra. The sequence continues at coordinate 8,415,406 of OX382308.1, read as the reverse complement.
TTATACATAGTATAGTCACCAAAATAAATAAGTAATCAGTAAAGTTGAAGTTTAGTGAGAAACTGATGGGTTTTTCGTATCCACTCAGCCTATTGCAGTCCACTGCTGGGCATAGGCCTCTCCCATGTTGCGCCACAACACCCTGTCCTCCGCCTTCCGCATCCAGTCTGCCCCAGCCACTTTCCTAAGGTCGTCGGTTCATCTAGCTGGGGGGTGTCCCACACTAGGCTTGCCGATTCGCGGTCTCCACTCCAGGACTCGTCTGCTCCACCGGCCATCGGTCCTTCGACAGGGTTTTTCTTAGTGAAGTTAAATTTTAGAAATGAACTGTTTGTTTATTGTTAATGTAAGTAAACTGTAATCGAAAACATCCATCGGCTTCTTACTAAATTTCAACTATATCCACCAACCCCTATCCAGGGTCAGCGGATATGTCTCTTTTGGTGCCCTTACATTATGATACAATTGTGCTAAGTTGATCATTACACTCGAGGTGGTATTATTCGATAAGGGAGCCGAGTGTGTAATGATCAATGCACAGGAGTTGCGTACGACATGCGTTGCCATAAGAGTAACTTTACAACGAAGCGTGTTGAAAAATATTTTTCTCACGTTTCCCATTTACCTTCTACTATAAATTATTATCTAGTAGGTAAAGAACATATGGAAGAAATTAAAAACCGCTTACCTTACGCAGTAATATATTCCACGAATATATTAAGTCTAGGCCACCAAGGCACTTTGAAAGGGAAAACAAAACCCTTTCAAGATCCTCTAAGAAACCCCGCCTTAATAGCTTAGCGTGAGATTACGTTTCGTGAAGTCGCTATAATCTAAAACTGGTTTATAGAGAAGAACTCAATAAAAACATAATCTCAAAAACCAATTTACGCAGTGTCGGCTGCCGTCGCCCAATTCACTATCAAGAAATTGTGGATCGACTCGCTAAACTTTCTCAATAACACCGCCAAGGAAATTTTCAATTATTAACTTTATCCGCAAATCGGTACCGAACTGCATAAAATTTTACACTGAATTATTTCGAATAATATTAAAAGACTACCAAGGACCAACGCGGCTACTAGGACCATTCTTTTCGCAAGCATTTGTTTTTTTAATCCTATTTCTCCCGTCCTTTGGGGCACCGATACCTTTTATTTCCCCAGATTGACTATTATGTACGCCAGTGGGATTGTCTTAAAACTTTAAGAGAGAACGTTAAGTAATCCTAAGTAATACGAATTTGGGCAGTTGTTTGTCGTCCCCTATAATCTTTTAGAAGGGAATTAAGAATAAAACGAACAAAAGTAGGACATCAAATGTCAATAAGGGATCAGAGGTTGCCAAACAGAATTTCGAAATACTAATTTTACTGGGAAAAATCACGTGCAAAATATAATGTTGGGTAATTTGGTCCTAACGGCATAATAAACGTCTTTGGCTAGAGCAATCTTTGGAAGATCATTTCTTAATCACCACGTTTGGCAGGCAGATTAGCGATAGCAGTATGATCAGTATTCTGAAGGAGCCTGCCAATCCCCTTGGTATAATCCCTTAGGCGTGCTTTATGATACTCGAAATGAAAGACGGCGGATTATCTTTTGCCGAGGTCTACACATTGCCAAGAGGCTAACAAAGGACCGCTTGCAAATTAATTTTTGCATCTTCGTTGGAAACATTTTCATTTTTCTCTCAATTAGCATTGACGCTAAAGCTAAGAATTGTGTCTTGCATTCTGGAATTTCTGTAGAGAACTGTTCCATTTGTACAATTAACTTTGTATGTATGGATGTTTGTGTAAGTATAAAGGCAAATGATATTAAAATAGCAAGAGTCAGAGTTTTAAAAGTGCATACGGGTTGCCTTACAGTAACGTTACATATTTAAACTTATTAAACCTCCGCTCTCGAGATAAGCTTCACAGTAATTAGTAAATAGAAGCTGTCTTTAATTTACATTTAATTATACAAATGGACTAAAATCTTGTTGTTCTTAAATCTGTTGTTGAGAATTGGGTTACAGACGACAATGAAGCTAGCGGTGTACCTAATCTAGATAGAGGAATTGTATAAAATGAAATTGTAAAACAAAAGAGATGTTTTTTACTGTATAACGGATAAAACTTTCAGTATTTTTTTGTTAGTAGGAACATAGACGAAACAATTGCGAGGCAATGAGAAGTAGCTAAATAAAAGAAAGAAAAACAAATGGTTTAAATGTAACAGAAACAGACGCGTGCAGTAGTATTTGTTAGTGTAGAAAATATCCTGAAACTTTTTACTTGTCTCAATGTGTAATCATTCAAATCTATATTGCATTTGTTTTTTGAAGATTTTAATAGTAGTGACTAATTTTACATGGCACCAGTTGGGCCCAAAAATTTTCCGACTGAAATTATTAAAACAAAATATGTTTTTTTTATATGTTGTTACACTTTCACGCTCAAACGGTTGAACAAATTTATATGAAATTTGGCACATACAATATACCTAATACTTTTTATCCCAATATACCCGCGAGCTCGAAATTTAAGCGGGTAAAATAAAATAAGCATAATAGATAGCATCTTTGAAAATTATTACAGTAAATAGGAATTAATAGTAGGTACCACCGTATCATCGACTCAAACCAAAGCTACGTAACTTAACTCTGAGGATTCCCCTCATCGTAGAGCATACAAATCAAGAGATAACATCAACAAACATACTCAATACGAGTTTATATTCGTAGATATGAGTTAACAGATGCGCCACTTTGTAAGATAAACACACGACGCTTAGGCGATTATCTCAAAATGTGAATACATAAACAACACCGCTTCAAATGTTAGCAGCAATATTATGGCCCTGTAGAATATTAACATGTGGGTTTTTCATTAAATGAACAACCATAAATATTTGATAACTCAATTTCCGACCAAACAGCGGGCTTTGAATTTTTTGCCTACTTTAAAGAGTCAGTATTTTTGGGAGCGAAGTCTACATCTATTTTTTAACCCCCGAACCAAAAAGAGGAGTGTGTGGGTCTATCTGTGGCACCAAAGCTTTTAAACGGGTGAGTCGATTTGGGCGCGATATTTTTAAAGTATCTTTTCAAGCGGTGGCTCTTAGACAACTTTCATCAATATTAAACTTAAACGGCCGAAACGTATATTTTATTACTTTTTGGAAGTTTTTGTAATGGTCGGGGTATTTTTAAATGATTTTATTTAATTTTGGAACCCTATATTAAACCATTTCTAAATTAAAATAGGATTATGTTATTTAAGTTTGATTAGGACGAGGAATTATAAAAAAAAACAACAGTACGTAGCTAAAAAGTAACTTGCGAGGTAACTGCGTAACACACTCACAATCTCATTTTGACAGCTCAACAATATTCATTACGTCATTTACATAGTCGAGCAGACAAATTTTTCTTACATATGAAGCAATAGATTATGATATTTTTCGAAATCCATCGGATTGTGACAAAAGCGGAATATGCAATTGGGGTGCTGTATAGCTAAAGTTTATAACAGATAAATATTTTAAGATGATATCGTTTGTATTCGTTCTCGACTGGCCTGTTAGTCTAGTGGTTAGTGACCCTGACTGCAAAGACTGAGGTTGTGGGTTCGATTCCCACCCAGGACAAATCTTTGTGTGATGAGCACGATCATTTAATTTTGTTCTGTGTCTGGGTGTAATTTATCTATAATATGTATGTATTTAGAAATATTTAAGTATGTTTATCAGTTGTCTGGTTACCATAGTACATGCTTTGCCTAGTTTGGGATCTGAAAACGGTGTGTTGGTTGTCCTAAGATATTTATTTTATTTATTTATTTATTATTATTGGAAAACTTAGATGCGATTGGCATGGAACCGAGGCAAATATCAAAACTCAATAGATGCAGTAGGATATAGAAGGCAAGTAAGTAGATGTGGATGAAAATTAGAACTTGGTATAAACTGTATCCCTATAAATTCTTTATTCCAACCGCAAAAAGTCAAACAAAAATACTGAACTGCAATATCGCTTCTTTTCGTTTCAAAACTTTTCTTTCAAGCAAATATTTAGCTGTTCTCTTCATTGCAACTATAAATGTTTTATGCATCTCTCTCTTTCTTAGGGCCTATCCCCACTGGCGGCACGACACGGTGATACGATGACTAGAAATATAACACTTGAAATTTCAATGATAATCATCGTAGGTACAAAAACAAAGCTGTGGTATGCTTAGGCATATCGTGTTATTGAAATTTCAATGTTATTATCATACTATTAAGTTTTATTCCTACTCGTTGCATACAATTCCTTGAAATGAAATGTTTATTTCTGTAAGTAGATCTTATAACACAGTTTTACTCGTCAACATTTTTTGGTCAATGTTTTTTAAAAACTAGATGGCGACGGCATTTCCTAGCTGACTGTTCCCTGAGAAGAAACGCCGAAACAAACTCGGAGGTCATGGTCTCTTTTAAAGTCCAAACATTATATTATTAGAATTTTATGTGAGTCTAACAATGCAGGGCAATGTCTGCAAGAGCCTTTGGAAGTAACAGCCATTGCAGCTTTGAGCTGACCTGTCCCAACAGACGGCATGTATATATCAGTCATCGTGTAGCTCAACCCTATTTTAGGGAGCTCAACGACCCGTCACAAGACGCTACCAGATCTGTAGGACATTTGCGTAGGCCATATACAAAATACTCAATACTCTTGACATGTGGTGTCGCCAGTGGGCGCAACCCTTAGAGTATTTCTCAAAGTCGAATAGCAATTCCGTTGAAATCTTTTTTCTCTCTCAATTCGGTACGTAAGCATACCTTCAAAGATAAGCAAATCGTGTCATTGAAATTTCAATTTTATTGTCATACTGTTAGGTTATACTCGTATTCCTAGTCGTTGTAAATCCCTGGTCGTGCGGTGCCGCCAGTGGGCGCAGCCCTTAGAGTATTTCTCAAAGTCGAATAGCAGTTCCGTTGAAATCTTTTTCCCACACAATGCTTGGTATGCTTCAAAGTCAATAGTGACCTATTTCATACGAATCTTTAAATTTCACATGAATGCTGTGTCGCTGTTTACGATCGTAACCTCAATTTTTGCTGCGATTATTAAGAAATTAATGCGTTTTGAAAAGATCTGAGGATAGTGGTGGTTTATTGGTTGCGGAAAGCAACCAATTCTTTGTTTGTTTATAATTTCTATTGAGGAAACTGTGAATGGAAATTGAGTAAGAATTGATTACTGCGTGGGTTCTAATGTCTTTCCGTTTCACTGTTTATAAGATCTTATACCTATTCTTGTATCTTCCATTATGTAAATCACAGCTATAAAGACATGAACATTTAATGAAAAAAAAAAAATGTAAATATAAATTACCTATGTCAAAAATTAACATTGGCAATTATAAATGGACCGCGTCAACACCTAAATTATTAAAAAAAAATACAATAAGTACTTATGTATACTTTCATACCATCAATATCTAACTCGTACACAAGGAATGAATTTCAAATATGCAGTAAAAAGGTAAAAAATATCTCAATTTCTTTATGTACTTCCGTTGTAAACTTGGCAAAGTCTGATGAATAAACTTTGTATTGCTTCACTTGGTCGGGGAGGCTACCTTACCTGACGTGACCGTGTTAAACTCAATTTAAAGTTCTACTGTCAAACTTCAATGTTGCAAATGAATAAAATCTGGATGTTTATATTTAGAGGGTAAATAAATGATAGGATCGGCACACCTTCATAATTCTTACTTTAACTTAGAAATTTACCGTGGTGTCTTTGTTTGCATGTAATTTGAGGGTAGGCCATTCAATGAACCTTCAGTTTTGCTCGAAATAAAGAAAATATTTAGCATAAACTCAAAGGCACACAAAATAACACACATTTGACATTCGTTATTGTCCTATCTAAGGACATCGGGATCACTTGGATACGTCAATCACATTTTATAAACTAGATGAGGTGGGTGTTTTCTGTCTGACTCTCTCTCGTTATGCTGGGTTTTGATGATAACGATCTGTCAGCTTCTTAGATTTTATCGATAGTTTCTGTCGGCTGTTAACGTTCGTTAAATATCAAAGTACACGCGATTTAGAAATCGAGCAGCATTTGCTGATTTAGCGATTGACAAAAACGTCTATCACATTTTAAAAACTAGATGAGGTCGGCGTTTTCTGTCTGACTCTCTGTCTCGTAATGCTGTATTTTGACGATAACAATTATTCTTAAAGATTTGCTCGATTTTTGAATGGTTACTGTCGTCTATTAACGATCGTCAAATATCGTTCACGGTTCACAAGTTGAGCATCACTTACTTATTTATCGATTGAAAAAACTAGTGACGATCGACAAAAATACGATGTTGATCGACCGTTGCCATACATTTAATCGACTTTTTCGATAACACGTGTCGGTCGTCAAAAATCGAGCAAATCTGTAAGCACCTTATGTAATTGTTATACGATTCACTTTTGAAAATATTAAAATTGCTTCTTGATGTATTGATTTAACAACTTAAATTAGAGTACTTTTATGTATTTTCAGAAAAAAGTCCCGAACACTTTTAGGGTCTTTTTTATTTTCAACCAAAAGTGCACAGTTCTAACAACACGTTTGAAGTTACGAATAACAAATTAAACAATTTCAAAAACAAACAAAGCAGGTCCAAATTAATTACATGGGCAGCAAAGACCCCAAAAACAAACAACAACATTGGGTCATAATGTTTAACATGCACACAAAACAAAATCAGGATTCTGGAGTACGAACTTTAGAAAAATCAAGTTTTAAAGTCGTACAATGATTAAGTATGCGGCTCACACCGGGCTGTCTATGACCTAGTTCCAGAACTGACAATTGCTGAACACATATGTTTTAGCCGACACCTCAAAATTATTGAGATGTAAACCTTAATTGGAAGGGTTCGTGGCTAAGTGTATGGATGATCATTTTCACATACCGAGGTCCCTTCATGCTTCGAAAAACAAGTTAAGACACTAAAACGGGCTGTCAATCGTGGCTTTTTCTGAAAGTCTTCCTACCAGTGTTACTAAGGAGTATCGTGTTACTTAGCAAATGGGTTGTGGAGGTCAGATAGTCAGCTCCATATTGGTATTCAGTTGCATCCAGTTAGCTGAAAGTCGACCCCAAGATAATCGGAAACGGCTAGGAAGATGATTGAATTTAATTGGTGGCTTATAAATAATCGTTAACCCTGCAATCTATGTCTCGGGAAGTGTAATCAGGATCCTACGTAATACCGTCATTTGATGATACTGGCGTATGATGGTTTTAAGCTTTGGCCGGTAAATGGCTCCCGCCTGGGGACTGTTTCGGTCGATACGCGGCTAATGAGGCGCTCAGAGGGCGATGTCGCCGACCGAATCTCTGCCACTACTCCAGCTTACGTAGTGTGACCGTAGCCCGTAAAATTGTTTATTTTAGTACGTATATGGTGGCTGAACTGGCACTCATACTTTGTTTATTTTGTGATGTTTGATAATTATGATGTCTCGAAAAAATTAACAAATACTTTTTTCACATAGATGACTACGTAAAGGCTTGATCCACAGTTAAATGAAATTCAGTATATCTCTTTTACTGATATCCTAAAACAGCTGATATGTTTTAATGTGAAATATTAATCCTCATTTCTAAAGGTACAATAGGTACATTTAGCACGTGTTTTATTTAACTTTTTCTGCCCTTCGCCAACCCGCTTGCCAAGCATGGTGATTATGGCAACTCCCTTTCCCCCGACATTTTCGCTTAGCGTTCATTCTTACATTTAGCCTTGAGTAATGTCAAATAGCCTTCCTCAAGAAATGTCTACCAAATACAAAAAAAGTTCACAAAACATCAGTCTGGTGGTTCAAGAGAATAGCGCGTTCAGACGAACTCTTTAGCCATATTTTTAGCATATACTAGCTTTTGCCAGCGGCTTTGCCTGCGTATAATCCGTATAAAACTTCCTGTTGAATCACTCTATCTATTGCTGAAAACTGCATTAAAATACGTTGAGGAGTTTAAGAGATCTAAGCGAACAGACAGCGGAAGTGGCTTCAATTTATACTATGTAAAGAAAGAAGATGAGCAGTTTAGAGCATAATAAACCAGATTGTCAGCCACAACACTTACTCAGTAATACTCTTAATGAGTGAAGTAACAGCCATAGAAGCTGAAGTTCAAACCTCATACTGCACACGAATACGAATAATAGAAAATCCCAATTAAACTTTACCGACCTGGGGAACGGAATGTGGAGTTTCGAGATTTCGACTATATGTAAGAGCTTTATTTGAATCTAATGAATAAAAGTTTTTTTTTTTATTCAGTCTTGAATGCGGGGTTAGAGATTCGGCGTCGCGCTTGAGTGAATAGGTAAATGAGACGATCGAGATATTTTACATACATATTCATGTAGGTTCAACTCCTATAGAAATAAATTCCAAATATCGTAAAAATGTCATGTGTATTGAAATATTCGAAAAGTTTCTGAATCCATAACGCAGTGTATACTTTCGTAAAATATGTGACGTTATGCGAAGAGCTATTTCTATTCTAAGGAGTACTGATATCGAAGCAGGAAAGGATTCTTGAATTTACTTCGCTGACTACCTTACTGCATGTTGTAACTGGAATTACTATATTTTCAATCATTTTAACCCGATTATGGCGAAACAAAAATGAGGGTTGAGATTTTGACCCGTGTTTATGTATGTTTATCTGTTCTCTGTTAACTTCTGAATTGTCCTACTAATATTAAAATTTTACTTCCTACTTATAATATTATAAATGCGAAAGTTTGTGAGTATGGATGTATGGATGTTTGTGTTACTTGCACGCAAAAACCACTGAATGGATTTGGATGAAATTTGGAACACAGTTAGTTTATAATCTAAATTAACACATAGGGTACTTTTTATACCGGTAGTACGTTCCCACGGGATATTTTCCGACATCCACGCGGGCGAAGCTGCTGGCAAACGCTAGTTTATCATAATTTGGCAAATGAAGTTGGACGCATCATGATCGTCCGCTGGTGATGCTGATCAAATATTGGTTTTAATTTACTTATATTTTGATTGCTAAAAAGTTTTTTCAAAAAATAAATCCCGACTACTGAAATATCACGCTCTAAAAAGTATGCAATAAGCATATAATTATTCTCATCGTACGCCATCGTTCACATATAAGACATTCTAACAGTAATAAGCGATGACAAGTTATAGGGCAAGCAAAGGGGCATACAATTACGACTTTCAGATGAGAATATTTTCTTTTTTCATACTTTTTAACAATAAAATATGTAAATAAATTAAATACGATGTTTTACAGAAATATCAATGTCAATTAGATTAATTAAGAGTATCGGTGAAATTCAAGAATTGTTTATTCATTTTCTCATGTACTATGCTGACCTAATTTGTAAGGCTTCCCGTTGAGCGATTTCAGAGTTCCAAGTGATTGTTGATAAACTTTTGAATTAAATTAACGTTGGCAATTTGCCAAATGGGACTAGAATTAAAATGGAAAAATAATGTAAGCCTAATTTAACAGTCATAGCACTATTTTTTTTTACTTTTCGCTATAGTTGTAACATAAGTTGTAACAGATTAAATCCTGAAAGTATTTTATTTATATTTGACTACCAAATCGATTTCAGTAACCTTTAAAATGGGTATTTTTTTCAAAAGTTACATATTTTGGCATACATACCCTCAAATGACTCAAAGAAAATTCAATCTTATTTCAAGCCATTAAGCCTCAATTTTAAATGCATAAAGAAATGCAGTGGTCAACACTGTTTCCTATGTTTTGGCCATTATGCTTATACACCAATATGCTTTTAACGCAGTACTCTAATTGGGGTGTATGAGGTCTTGCGTTAATTATATTACTCATTGTATACATCGTTTAGAACAAGATTTTGGTGTCTATGTTGCCTCTAAGTTCTTTCAAACTACTCAATGGATTTGATGCGGTCGTCACAATCTTAGTTTTTTTCGGAAGGTTTATTTGTATACTACAATACATGCAACTGGATTAACACATAGGATTATTTTCATTCCGGTAGTATGTTCCTGTGGGATAATTTCCGACGTCCACGCGGGTAAAGCCGCTGACAAAAGGTCGTCAATAAATAGCTTTATATACTTTTTTCATATCTATCTGATTGACCGCTTAGTTCTTCTAAACTACACAATGTACACAATTTAGATCATTTAATCCGGGATATTTATGTGTACAATACATGATATAAACTTCAATATAACAATGAAATCTTGGGCTTTTGTAAAACCCGAGCATAACAGGGACGAAATTTTGGTGTTTTGTAGGAGCGGGCCGGTAATATTCAATAAGTAAACCTCCAGTAACTTGAACAGTAGAAATATCTCCAGGCTCAG